>RXPK01000067.1:2659014-2776519 GCA_004143645.1 Protaetia brevitarsis | reverse complement strand
TCAGATATAGAGGTAAATATCATCATATGTAGCAGTTGTATCATATACATCAAAATGTCTTCATGCCAGGGGTCTATCGTAAGCATTAACGAGACAAAAAATATTTATAAATGCCGTGGCTAGAGCCGCTACCTGTGCCCAACCCTAAATACTGGTGGGCGAGTATACCCCCACTTACCACTATCATTCAGCCATTACCGCTGTTAGTTTTGTGTGGATTCGCCGCTTGGAGTGCAAGCCACTTCGAACTTTTATTTAAATTCTTCCCGTCTCGAAAAAACGATCCTTTTCAGGACCATCAGATTTCATATAAAGAAAATCGAAGCTTGATGTATCGGCAAAAGCGCGGGATGTGATAGATTCATTTTCGCGCGGACATCATAGTAAAAGGCGTGTTTGCAAATTTTCTGTATCTACATTTATTTCTGTGTTGTTAATTCGATTCAATTCATTTTGCGTTATATGATTAAATAAATCCAAAAGAAATAACTCAGATTCTTGTGGTACCGTTTTTTAAACCTCACTAACTCTCGATTTCGACAAAGCAAAAGAAAAATATTTACGTTTTTTGTAACTACTAGAATCGCATATCCGGTGAAACTCGAACGTCTTATCAGGATATTAAAAAATAATACTTTGTAGACTTACGTAGAATGCTCTTAACAAAAAAGAAATGTTTATTTTATAAAAAGAAGAAATTAAAAAATGCCTCAGTTTTGCTATTTTTACAAAGCCTTTATTATTCAGAATGACGTTAAATGAACTTACGGCATACCATTAAGAATAATACTCAATGAGTGCAATGTATTTATACATAATACCACATTCAGCGGCTACTTAACATGACGTTTCCTAGCATCAGGCCCGGACTAAAGAATTTTTGGCTCTAAATTTTACTTTTTTTTATTCTTTAATGATGAAATCCGGTTTCGGTGCGTTTGTGCTTTATATGTCGTGTAGTTAACACCCAAGCAAAATTTACTTTTTTATTTGATACTCCCTGTATACTTAGGTAGTGGAAATAATGATAAAAGAGAGTTTTTTACTTTGTATCCATTTCTGTCCTTATTTTGGTGTTACCATTGTTGGACAAATATCCCACATTAGTACTAAAATTAACCTATTAGTTAAGCAGTAGAGAAGACATATATGTTGTAGACGTACAGATAGAAAGCGAAGAAAATCACCGAACAATAAGGACCCTGGCGCGATAAATTTTCTGTCCGAACAAACGCGGAATTTATGAAGGTCCAAAACCCATTATAAGTATTGACCGAAATTAATTCAGCGTAATAAATATTTACTTTTTGCTCTGTGTTTTTTTTTTGCTACTCACACCCTTAACTCGGATAAAATTCAAACGACCATACCTAATATACAAAGAGGAGGCATTGGGCTACCTTTTTCCCGACGCTTAGCGCGCGGCATCCGTTCTTTGTTCTTTTTTTTGCTACGCTACGTTCGGGAAATCAATGGCGCGAAAAAAGAGGTGATTTATTAATTTGAAAACGAGAGAGCCAAGATCCCGTAAGATCCACGACCGAAATCGCTTCCTAAATATATGTGGGTGGTTTAGAGCAACGATTATTTAAAGTTGTAGTAGTAGTGGTTTGTGAATATATCAGCCGAAAGAGTTATCACGATTAATATTATGAAAAGAAAGAATGAGTTTGTTTGTCCCACAAGAAGACTAATTTTCAAAGTTATAACACATTTACAAAGCTACATTATTCCAAATTGATATAGGCTATGTTTCATTTTAAAATATTTACGGTTTTGTGAGATACTGTAACTTAAAATCAGAGAATGATGACCATCTTAGCCATTTTTAACTTATTAAATTACTGCCATCTGTTAGCATCGTCTTAAAATTGATACAAAAGTTACTATTATTTGTCATTAGCACCAAACGAAAATTGTTGCAGGATTGTTACTGTGATAAAAAAAGCAAATGTAAATAAAGTTTAAAATGAAATTTGACAAGACTAATTCAATAACTAAATGATGCTTTTGAATGAATTATTTGGTTAGCTTTGAGCATGAGAGGTTGATAAATATACAAAAGATTATTCTTTAAAAATGGCTGTATAATCGAACCGTTTTGTAAAAATTTACCTATTTCTGTGCCGTTTTAGAAATCAAACGACCAGGCCAGGGGAGACATGTATATTTCCATTTAGCACGGTAACGAACCATTCAGAATAAAAGTGAGTAGATGATGAGTAGTGATTTTAGTGAGTAAAGATGGTTTACGCCATCTCGTGGTTCGTGGGCTAACTTCTAACAGTGAGGCTCGCAGTGGTTCCCGTTAGGCGAGGTTCGTTTCGATCGAATTCTCGATACCCCTGGTCCTGTCCGACCGGCTCGACCCACCGCTTCGCCATTTTATGAACGCCCAAGTTGTAGCATCTTCAGATCCTTTAGCGTAGAATTTTTATTGTACCGATTTATGCGCGCTAAACGGAGCACGCCACTGTAGTTGTTAGAAAGAGAGGGAAGTATCAAACTTTATATAATGTAAGTAAGTAAGTAAGTAAGTACTTTATTTCAAAGAAGTACGAAGTACATAATAGAAAGTGTCAAAATAAAAAGGAAAAACAATAAAGAGGAAATAAAATGACTAAAAAAGTGACAAAGTTCGCCACCCTAGTTACTAATTACAATTACTAACTTAAATTACAATTTTATTAAAAAACTTATGTAAACTATAATAAGGTGTGTTTAGTAACTTACGCTTTAACATTTGAAAAGTATGGAGAGGCAAAGACTTTAATTCAAGAGGGAGATTATTATATATTTTAATACCCATACAGACTAGACTTTTAGAGGTTAATGTTAGTCTGTGATTTGGTGGGTGTATCTCTGTGTTGCTTATATTATAATTGTGGGATGGATTATTGGTCTGAAAAAGATCATGTTTATTCTTATGAACATATAGGGGATGCTTCCAGTATATAAAGTGATACCACTGTTAGCACTCTAAGTTTTCGAAATATTAGCCGACAAGAATCATTTCGCGGAGCATTGGTCATTACACGAAGGGCTCGTTTTTGGTTTAACAAAATCCTAGCAACACCCGTACTAGAACCTCATACAATCGTAAGCGTGACTCGATCTCAGTGGTATAGATCGTTCTTAGTACTTTCAAACTTACGATACTTTTTAGATGTCTAAATTTATAAATCGATCTTGATATGGAAGAATTGACTTGCTGGTTATACCATTTTAAGTTGAATGACAACGTTATACCCAATGCTTTAATGGATGGTACGTTTCCAATTGCGATGTTTCCGATGTGAAGATCGAATTGAGGTGAGGCATTCGCTGGATTTGCGCTAAAGGTAATATATTTTGTCTTAGATATATTTAGAAATAGTTTATTTGAAACAAACCACTTGTTTAATAGGGACAGCATGGAGTTGGCTTTATCATGGATGGAATTGATCTGGTCATTTATTAGAATAGTGATATCATCGGCATACATTATTAATTTATAATCTCGCAAGAAAGAAACAATGTCATTAATGAACAATGAGAATAAGACCGGTGAGAGTACACCACCCTGCGGCAAACTTATCGTCACCGGTAGTAAATGTGAATGGAATATTTGTTTTGTCGTTATTTCTACAAATTGAAACCTGCTTGATAAATAGGAGCGAAACCAATCAAGCGTAATACCTCTAATCCCTACCAATTCTAGTTTGTACATTAGCAAATTATGATTAACGCAGTCAAAAGCCTTGCTTAGATCACAGAATACGCCAAGTGGTATCTGCTTGTTCTCTACATCACATCATATAATTATAAATTATATTTAATAAATTATAATCTTTATAGAAAAACCCAGTGAAGTTTTTTTCATCACACTACATATATGATTGCTAATTTTTGTATGTTTTAATCACAGATGGCTCTGATGATGATCTCTGGCCGAAACCGGTAAGCTGAATAATACATATACTTGGATTGAGAAGTTAGCTAGAAGTTGTTATGATTTGCCTAAATGGTTGAATAAGTTATTTAATAGGGTATAAGACATAGTCAAAATAGAAATTATGGAATCTGCTAAATTTACTATGAAAATGAGATCTCGCATTGCCCCTTTTGGGATGGGGAGAAAAGGATTTCTTTTTAATGCAACAACACAGTAAGAGTTTATTTGGATAGTGCATATATTCGTTGATATTAATAATGAGCTAAGTTTTGATTTGATTTATTTTTCGATTAATTTTTTTTTGTTTGTTGTATTTATCTTGTTGATGGAGCTCCGAGAATTAGCCCCTTTGGCTTTTTGTATTTAGCCTCCAATTTCTTTTTACCAACTAAACTATACCAACCATTCTAGTATCTTAGCACCCTGCATTAATCTGTACAGATCTCTGGTTGATCTCCTCTGGGCTCATTTTTTGCTTGTCAAAAATTGCGAGTTTTATTGCGTTCAGAGCCTTGCACACAGAATATGGTATGCGTTCTCTGTCATGTTCTTGCACTGCTTCTTACACTGCAGTTGGTATCTTAAGCGTTGATTCTAATTTTCTGCAGGTGTCTTTTAGTATATAGGATCTTTTTAAGTGCCCCTTACGATGTGATGTTGATTCCTACTAAGCTGCTTCCTAAATGCTGCCAAGCATTTTCTTTGAATGATTTAGATTTATAGAAACCAGGAAGGAAAGGGTGTTTTTTTTTATATCTTTATATAAATATTGATTTGGGGGATGAGTTAAAAACTCTGAAAATATTTTTTGTTTATTTATAGTCTGCGATGTGTCTGAAAGGGCTGGGTAGTCATACATTTCATTTGCATTTGACAGGTTCAAATAGAAATTTCGCGTTAGAACTCCAAAAGAATTAAATCAGTTCGAAAAGTGAATCTACCCCTTCCGAAAATGCTTCAGCCTCGCGACTCCGACACATAAACACACACCGACTCTGCCGTTCAATTATCGGGAATAAAATACTTCGCGAAAGTTTGGTATAGCTCGCGATTGTTTCGAAGACGACGCGATCAACGACGCCTGAATAGACGGTTATTATTTTCGTGATCGAAAAAGTTTTTCCAACGTGCACGCGTTTAAGGAACTGATGGCATCCAGCCGAATTAATAAGAGTTAGGTAAAAAAAAAGAAAAATGAGGACAAGAAATGGTACGGAACGTAAAATTTCCTTTCCTCCTTTAATTATAGATATTTAAAGGTCTATAAGGACATTGAATTTGAGAGCCGCTGTAATGCCCTAGAATCGAGAATATAGAAAAGAAACTGTCAAAAATTTTTGATTAGAAACGCATAACCTCCATTCCACCGAATTAGTCAGAAAGAGAAGGAATAAAAAAATTCTCAAAAAAAGGAGAAAATTGAAAAAAAGTCGTGTAGAAATTAAAAGAAAATAAGAATGGAAACAAGATGGATAACGAAAAGCAACGCAAAGAAAAGCAAGATTAAAGTTCATTTGTTGCTAAGACGGTAGGAAGCAAAACATCCCACCCATTAAATATTTTTTTTTACATCTAACAACTGTTTAAAATATGTAATTAAATACAAATATTTATTACAAAATTCTAATATTATGCCTTAAGATTGTGCAAAATATGTATTATTCTAGCCTAACTTCTAACCCTCTTTTCTTGGGGAATCCCCATTAATGTCACACATGAAAAAAAATTACCGGTAATTTAGCGGTAAACCAGTATTTATCATTTCATTTACCGAATTACCAGTAAATGAAAAAATCGCTAAATTTACAATTACTAGTAGCTACGCACTTTTTGCTGTTGGCTTCAGCATGAAACCTTAGAATTCTGCCTAGTACTGGTCAATGTTGTTGTGAAGTTTCTCGATTCTCTTAATTAAACCCAAATCTTTAATTACTAACATAATGCAATCGTCTTGCTCGCATTGAGTCCTTATGTGTAGGTGGTCGAGGTAATTTCTACTCCAGTGCTTGCATAAATGCTAATACATTTGCGTTAACTGTCGGTATTGTTTCAGGAAACTGGATTGAACTTGAGTAACATCTGCTTGTGGCACAGCAGTCATAGGGCTCTCATCTAAGAAGTGTCCCAGTAAAAGAACAGTAAAATCGTTGGAATCATTTGAGAGAGGATAGAGAGGGCACCAATTTAGGATGGATCGTTTTGACGAAGTAACGACAATCAATTTTCAACAGTCAACACATAGTTTGATACAATCTTCTTCAAATGCGTCTTGAGAGGCTTTGCTACTTCTTTATGCAATTAACCAAAACGCTGTGCTAGAGGAGTCGTGAACCCATACAAAAGTTGCGCTTTATGTAGGTAATGAATAACTCTTGCAAAATTTCAGCCCCCTAGAATTGACAGGGGGCTAATAGAAGCAATTAACCTCCAAAATACTTTATTCTTTATCTCCGTCCCTTTTTAACCAATCGATATAAAATTTTAAAAGTAATTTATACGACTACGTATTCCGACTTAAAAAAATGGACATTGCTATGACAATTTTGTGTGACTAGTTTAAAACAAATTAAAATATTTTTGGCACCTCCAGACAGCGGTCATCCTTCCGAGCACAAATACCAAACTTTCGTCAAATATGCTTCCATACCTCAGCTTTGCTGTATGTAAATTTGATCCAACTTGGTGGAACAGCTTGGGGTAAAGTAGAACTAAATGTAAGTTATTAGCAGCAATTGTAAGTCCGTTTTTTAACACTCCTTTTTATTCCCTCTCATTAGTACTTTTTATTGGTTTCTATAATAATCCCGGAAAATCAAAATTTTAATTTTGTTAATAAAAAAAGCCCCCAATTGAAAACTAATACAAAAGTTATGGTTTATGGAGGTAATCGCCTGCGTAAAGTTTCAGCTCCCTACAATGGCTAGGGAGGTTGATATAAGCAATTAACCAACGTAATGCTGTGGTCTGGCACCCCGGTTTTCGCAAATTCAGTTTTTTTTTCTTGTTGATTCCAATCAGCCTTTATCAATGTTTCGCAAGAATTTTCACAATTTCAATTGTGTATTTTATTTTATATGAGATTTTGTTAATTGAATTGATTTGTTTAATTTATTTATTTAAATGTTCAGTTTGTTTAAATTAATTTCACTTTTTGATTTGTTAGTATTTGCTCATGTAGCTCATGTCCTTCTTAGAAGTTTTCTTCTTCTATGATCTTTGTGCGAGGCGTAGCGCGTGAGTAGGATTTTTATATGTATGCGATTGTTTTAACCCTGTGAGGCCAGTTTCGAGATTGACACGAGCGAGTAAGTAGATGTAAATTTGTATCTCATTGCTGCCATTTTGTATTTATTCATGATTTAAGTTATTGTTTGGTTAATTGATTTATTTCGTCCATCAGGGAACTCGTTTTGATAATAATTATTATTTATATTCTTGTGTACACAATTTAGATTAAGATCATTTATTATTTCGTGCAGGAAGATTATTTTTGTGAATAGAAGCATTGTGCTTGTTATTTAAATTTTTCTTTTGTTTATTTACTTTGTATTTTCCACGTTTAATTTAGTTTGTGTTAATTTTGAAACCACGTGGATTGTATTGTTATAAAAAAGGACTATCTTTCTGAACTATTTTACCCTTTTGCTTTGTTAAAGGATTTAGCATTGTCTTTTTGTAATTTAGGGTCTAATGCAGTTTTGATTTTCGACCAGGACCTTTTGTCCAAGGTTTTTTTTCTGCGAATTTACAATTTTTCTTCTTTTTTTTGATAATAAAATTATTCATTTTTATTAACGTCATTCTAAAGTCAGTTCTTTTATTTCTGATTTAACCTTTTCAATTTTTGGAGTAATTAAAGAAAGTCAGATTTCTTTCACCCACAATTTACTTTTCGTGATTAGTTTTAATTTGCGAGGGTAACTCTGAGTTTAATTGTTCTTTTGCGCCCTTTTAAATTTTTCCGTTGAGCTAGCTAATTTATTTTCTCATTTTTATTAATTCATTTTGCATTTTCTTTGGTGCCTTCAGTACACAGCAGTTTCCGTTTCTGTTTATCCAATCGATTTGGAATTTTACAGAAATAATTCTTCTGGTTAGTGGTCCTACTAGATTTTGATCTCTCTGTGATAATTTTAACAGGTTAAAAAGAAATTAAGATTCTTTTGCGACCACCAGAAAGAGGGTCCTTATATTACCTAGCTACTGTGTGAAAATTTAATCCAATTTGGTGTGGTGTAACAGGTTAAAAACAATCAATTAGCTGCTATTGCTTTTCCCATTGTTCGACACACTTCTTATAAACGTTTGTTTTTGGTAATAATTTTACATGACCCTTTTGTTTTTCGTAACCACTATACATAACTTCTAGAAATAACAAATAATAAAGTACTTTGGGAGTTAATTGTTTAGGGAGCTGAAAATTTATGCGAGTGGGTCGAATTATTACCTCTAGTGTCGAATTATTACCTTCATAAAGCGCAACCTTTTGTATGGGTTTTCAATTCGAAACCATCGAGGGTACCTTTCATGCTAGTAATGTTTCTTAGCTGCTTTTTATATTAGAAACAGTTCCTTGAGAATTTTACAATTTGGTAACCAGCTAAGTTGTTGGATAGCGAATAAAAGAATATTTTTTCGTTGTAAAGGATATGATTTCCTCAATGAGGGCTTCATTACCTAACACACTTAACTTTCATCATTCACACATGTTACTTCTTCTAGTGGTCGAATCATTTCGAATACTGATGAAAAAAAAAACACCCAAGGTAGCAAATCCTCCACCTTACCATTTACTATCCGAAAAAGAATCTCTCCACCATCTCTTCGCTACTCCTCCCGGTTATTGATAGCCGACGGCATTCATTACCGCGCCACCTTAGCGTTAGTGGCGCATTTCACGCGCGCGTTTTGTTTCTTAAGCGGAAAACTTTCCTCTACGACGGCGGAGCGAACGGCGGCCGTCGCGGCGGTGCTGCCACACACAAAACGAACGGAAAGAAATAGGTGATGTCAAGACTTATGGGATGTTCGATAAGATTCATTTCGGACCCGTCGTACCGTTCCCCAGGACTCCAACTCTCCTCTCCCCGCGCCGTAGAAACAAACACGCCATCATCTTGGGGCCCTCCGAGGAACTCGCCGCTGGTAAGTGGAGAGTGGAGTGTGAATGTGTGTGTGTGTTTGTGTGTTTTTATAAACGGATCGGCCGGCGCTCAGGGTATCCCGGAAGTTTCCCCGTCCCACTCCCTTATCCGCGATTTATCACCACGTCCATGAAGTGAAATAGACTACCTGCGCTGGCCACCTACTAAAAAGGTTTAGCTGGGAAATTTTGGTTTGAGGATATTATTTAAATAAATTTTACAGTACATTTAATGCTCACTTAAACAGAATACAATATTCATGTTTGGAACTTCAACTGTTCGCAACAACAGTGGATGACTGGTTGCAGATATTCCCAAATTTACAGGTATCAAACTTAATTAATGTTGCATCGGAGCCAATTTAAATACTATTGATAAAGAAAATCAATTTCAAATTTTAAAACAGGTTCATAGGTTACTTATAACGGCTACAAATCTCAAACGTTTCACGCTAGCTCAGGGGTCCCACAAGGTTCCAATCTTGGACCGCTCATGTTTATTGTGTTTATTAATGATTTAATGGATTGCATTAATATTGATAAATGTATGTTTGCGGATGACCTCAAAGTTTTTACCGCAGTAACTTCCATCAACGATTGTTATTATCTACAAGACCAAATCGATCGGCTGACTGAATGGTGTAACGCTAATGGTCTACAATTAAATGTCGATAAGTGCAGATCTATAAGCTACACCAGAAAACAAAATCTCATTTTATTTGACTATGCGATTAATTGAGTTTCTCTTATCCGTGAGAGCGTTGTGAGGGATTTGGGGATTTACCGTGATACTTCCCTTACTTTTTCTGCGCATCGAGAGAAGATTGTACTGTCAGCTATGAAGATGTTAGGATTTTTAATTAGAAGTTCTTCGTCGTTCTTCTAATTTGTCAGATCTAAGTTGGAATATGGGTCTTTGATCTGGAATCCATTCTACTCTTCGCATAAAGAAGCACTGGAGAAAGTTCAAAGAAAGCTTCTAAAATATTTATACTTTTAAACAAGAAGGCTCTTACCCTGAGATTGGTTATGACTACCAGCTTCTACTTCAGCAATTCGATGTTGAATCGTTGGAAGTTAGACGACAATTACAATCGATTAAATTTGTCTATAATCTAGCAAATAACAATATTGATGCTCCTTCCCTTTTATCACGCCTACAATTCTTTATTCCTCGCGGTTCCCCAAGATACACAAGCACGTTCTATGCACCATATGCACGTCTAAACTCTTCGCTGAATTCCCCCATAGTATCAATGTCACGTATCTTTAATTTAATATCATCACTATGTGACATACATTTTACACCTCTGCAGGAAATATTGTCAATAGCAAATAAGCAGTTGTCATAATTTGTTAATTTTTGTTTTGCACAAACAAATGTTTTTATATTAGCGTTTAAACTGAGCTCAAGTACTCTTTATGTTTACATTTTTGTGTTTTTTTTTATACAACTACATGAATTGTATTTTTTTGTCCTTTATTTGGAGCAATCTGTTGGGCAAATATATTATTATTATTATTATTATTATTATGGCAATTACACGATTCATGTAAATGTGGATAGAATAAACTAGAAACAATTTTAACCGCATTATGAAACATCCAATTTTTTTTTATAAAACAGTAAAAATATGTACCATGACAAAGCGAGGCACTTTACTTACGAAAAGCTAAATAATTACATTTCATCCTAAACGCCATGCCCCACCTAATAATACTACACGAGGCTACCTGTTTTAAGTAGATAACAGGGGCAACTATGGCTAAACAAAGCTATAGCGTGCTTTGTTAAGGTTAGGAAGTGACGAATAATCATACCACTATCGGCCGATCATTTGCCATTTCCTTACGTTAATATAGCGTTCTCTGTTTAGCCACAGTTGCCGTTTGAACTATCTACTCGTATCACAACCAGCCCCAGTCTTATATGGATTTCACAGTTGATAAAAATTAAAACTTATCACAACTTCCTTATTATAAAATAAATGTGAAAATTATCGTCCAATAAGTATTCTGCCAGCCATCTCAAAGATATTTGAAGAGGCAATCGCATCAAGATTGATTTCTTATCTGGAAAAACATAATTATTTATCTCCGAAACAACATGGACACAGAAAAAGGCATTCTACATCAAGCGGGATATTACAAATGATTAAAGACTTATACAATGCCTACGACTCCAGGATGTATTCCAGAATGACATTGCTGGATCTCACTAAGGCCTTTGATTCAGTGAGTCATTCGATTTTGATGCGAAAGTGAGAATATTACGGGATAAGGGGGAAGCCACTAACTTTGCTACTATCTTACCTCAGCGAAAGAGTCCAACTAACATCTTGGAATGGTTCCCAATCAGATCTAGGAAGCATCAAATATGGAGTTCCACAAGGATCAATACTTGGGCCACTCCTGTTCCTGATATACATTAATGATCTTCCGCATAACATGGGTGGAACCGAAATTTGTTTATATGCGGACGACACGGCACTCTTGGTGCACGCTGAGAACCCTCAAAAACTAAATGAAAAATCGCATGTCTTACGGAGTCATTTTCTGGGGACTGGCGACGGAGGCGCATAAAATCTTTCTACTGCAAAAACGGGCGCTTAGAATCTTGTGCAACATAAATATAATCAAAGCTGTAAAACATTCTTCTCAGCCGAAAATATACTTACCCTACCATCTGTATATATTTTGTCCGTCGTCCTACATGTGCACAACAACACCCACCTATACTCCGTAAATGGTGACCTACATACCTATTCCACAAGAGGGAGGAATGAAATGAGGGTTCCCTACCACCGCCTGACCTGCTCCCAGAAGTCAATGGATTATTGGGGTGTTAAATTATATAATCACTTGCCCATGGATATTAAAAAATTGCCATCCATCGCCTTCAAAAAGAAAGTAAAGGGAATTCTGATGCAGAGGGAGTGCTACTCGGTTGATGAGTTTCTACTGTTCTAGTCGTCTTTTTATGTTTGTTTGTCAATCGTAATCTGTGTGTCATATACTTACTTACTTTTTTACTTATTTATTTATTTGTGTTTTATTTATATTGACATTGTTACTTATAATTATAAGCAACATATTTATTTTATTGACAATTTCTGTAATGGTTTTATTACAAAATAAATGCTACTACTACTACTACTACTACTACTATTCATTTTAGTATAGTACGGAATTTATGCTTTTATATTGCAAATGATATTATCTTTCAAATTTTTTAAAAATATACGGGGTGCTCCAATAAAAAAAAGAACATTACTTTGACAGTTATCTAGCAAGCGCGTAAGTTAATTGTTATTCTATTGAATGTACGTTAATTAACATGAAAAATACCACTTGTTCGCCAATTTGACCAACATCGTAGCATCAACATTAACGGAGATAGCAATAATAACCACTTAAGTTGGATCAGCCTTTATAATGTCCTGTTATTTATCATTTAGGTATTTTAAATCTGTATACATGATGCATTTATATATATCATTATTGTATTGCAATACAATAAATAAACAGATATGCTTATTAAATATGCTAGAAAATTCAGATAAAAATTTATCGTGATTTACAATTGAAATATTAAAAAAAAAAAGTTCTTTTAATAAGATTTGCAGCACTTTTAAACAGCATTTAGAGTATTGTAATTTTAATTTTACAAGCGTTATTATAATTTGCTTACCAAATCAGCGACTATCGCTTTCATTCAAACAATATCGCACTTTCATAAACCGCCATAAATGAATTTTCCGCTCCAAACCATTCTAATCAGCACAGTTAACCGCATAGTTACATAAAGGGGGTGTGTTACACAAACTGCCATGAATACCAAATATCAGTAGCTAACGCACGACAAAACGAGGAAATCAGGAACGCAAATAGTCTAACAGAAGCCCCCCAACAAGGCTGCAGACCGTAAAGAGGATTGATTTGACAAAATATACGGTAATGTATAGGGTTATCGCAAATTTTTTTAGTACACTATCTATTAATTTTTGGTTTTATAGTGGCGCTATATTAGAAGATTACGCTATACATGCAGAGGAACAGATGAAGGTGTCGCGTCACCTTTTTGGCTAAAATTATTTCATTTTGGATATAATAACAAATACAATGAGGGTTACTCCCACTGCAACAACAGAATGTCACCTAAATCTCCCTCTAAATCTCTCCATTTGATAATAATGGGGGAGGCAAGAATGAGCCATCTTAGATTGCGAGCACCATATCAAACAGCAGACATGCAGGATTGGGACAAAATAATATTGGCTATAATTTGTATGGCAACCTTTTAGAAATGTGATCTTCCACATGATTTCGACATATCAATTTAACAGAAAGTGCTAGGTGAAAATCACGGATCGGATAAGCGAGTGTCAATCCAGGTACAAAGACAGGTTTGGGGAATTGATCTGGTTTCCAAACGGATCAATTGTGAAACACACAATTATCACTCTTCCCTTGGGAAGACATGTGACAGTTTTTCAGACAAAAGCATACACGATATTGCATTGTAGAACAGAATCAAAACGAGGGTTCATAAAGACAAACAGATTTGTATTACAGCAGACAACTAAGGGCACTAGTGAACTATAAGATGCAATCAAGACTGGATTGTGAATGTATTCTAGAACTGAATAGCCTGGCAGATCGCAGTAGAGTCACCATACTGTGTGGTCCTGACATTTGGTAGTTGACGGCAACGAAAAAGCTGGTGAGTTAGCAAGAAAGAGATCATCGGCGTCAAATATAGGCCCAGAAGCCGTTCTAGAAGTGTCCAAAAACACAGTGTAGAAAGAGGTAAGGAGTTCAGTTAATGCAAAACACAAAGAATACTGAAACAATATAACTAAAGTAGAAGGCTGAATAACTACTGCAGCTCACTAAGAGGAATCCTCTTCACATCTCTAGCACAGAAAATTGAGATCACCATTGAAGATAGTTCTCAACTGCAGACTGTTTACGCAAGCCATTAATGCACAGGTTTCTACCAGGATCCCGCAATGATTGACACAATTTAATAGTTAAAAAAAAATGAGGGATTAAATACAGAAGGCAAAAAAGTTGCAGTATTTTCTAAGACTCCCACTATAACAAAAAAAAATATATGAATAAATAAAAGTTTTATATGGTGTTATTACATATATGTATATACAACAGAAAACATTTAACTTTTGACACCTATCTCGTAATTTAATTTTTGGTATATATCATCTTCAACCGCTTGTGTCTTCAATTATTAATAGACAAATTGTTACGCGTACATTGCTTGACGTGGCGAATAATATGCATATTATGACGACGGGAACCCCATGTTTAGTAACAGCCAGTTCCCCTATTGAGGGTGTCTGACAGGCATCGTGAGTTCAGGGTATCGCGTTGATTTTTCAGTTGCCTTTTGCGCCAAACCGGTCCAGATGCGTTTACAGATGGTATGCACCGCTCTAAGGGTGGTTCCGAACATTGATATACAAAGAGATGAGTCACGCGGAATTAGCGGATAGCTGCATTGAAATGTTAAGTGGAAATGCAAAACTGAAAGAAAGTTATTATCGAAAGATTCGAAGGCACAAACGGTAAGTGTATACAATATCCAGCGCCTTGTTTTGTATGCATTAAAGTTTTTGTTATATTAAGGCTAAAGTGTGGCTTAACATAGTTCAAACGTGTCTAGCTTTTTAATGAAACAACCCTAACAGCCAGAAATATTACATAGATATTTTTAAAAATATATTTTATAAATATTTTTCGTGAGAGGTTTTTGAATATATTTTTCATATTTTTTTCTAAATATATAAATAAAATATTTGTAAAATATTTATATGAAAATTGAGATTTTTTATGCAATCTATTTAATTTGTCAAAATGAACTAAAATTGTTCTTGGTTATTTAGAATGTATAACGTCGATAACGAAAAGTTGAAACATACATAGAGTTGTCTAAAAGGCAAGAACTTGTTTCTTCACACTCACCATACAAGTTAATAATCAATAATTCTGGCATACTGAAGGTTTATCAAATTAATCACTATTCTTTAATTGAAGTGTTCTAAATAAAAAACAAACGTATTTATTATCATTTTATTTGAATAAGCCAATAAAAATGAAAAATACTCATTTTTAAGTCTAGCCTTGGCTAGTGCCAGGTACAACCCTATGGCTTTTTTCATATCTTCGGTAGTGGCGCTCTCATGGCGTTTCCTTGTGGCCTCTAAAACAATGCCAATTGTATTAGATCATACCATGAATAAAACATCGTACAACATTATCAACACCTACTTATACATTTGGAGCATTTACAATAATTGGAGTGGTAACTACATTCTAATACTTACGATACTTATTTTTACTTTATTTAATAATATTTGAAAACATTCTACGTACAAACAATAAAAACAACAAACGTATTCTAACCTCTATTTGAGGTTATGACGCTTATCTACCGAGATGAATCTCTTAAGCAAATCAACTAGCAATTTATCTGGTAGATGCAGTACATATATGATGCATAAAATTCCTACAATTATATTATTAAACAATTTCTGTACATAGCGATATTGAGCATTCCAATTATCTTATAAATGCCATGACATATTCAAAGTTTTGCTTACCTCGTAGTCACCACAAAAACTAAAACACACCCCGCAACAATTAATTACACAGTTAACCCTAATCTGCCCTAATCGTATACTATTATAAACTATAACATGTAACGGACAAACGAATGAAATCGTTGATGATACGCACGTGCGCATATACATTTCAATCCATAGACACATAAACAATACTAAATCATATAACACCGGCACGGTAATGAATAGAGGTGTTGTGTTGACGTTCGCAACTTACAAATATTACAAATAATATAATACAAAAGGCAGATATATTAATAGAAAAGTTACAGCGCTCAACTTAGATACTAATTAAATCATATTAGATATATATTATCTAATTTAATCTTTAAACTATCATTTTAAATAGGTAGATACCTACTTAAGATGTATGCCATATTTTACCCATTTTATATTATTCGTCCTACGCACCAAATGTACAAGAGCAAAAATTCAATCTTTTTTTTTATATGAAATAAATATTTACAGAAATACAAAGCAAAATATTCTTGCAGAGTTATGAAAAATATATTGAGAAAACATTTGCAATAAAATATTATTAATGCTATATAACATATATATTTTTTAAATGTTTTCCTAATATATTTTCTGTAATATATTTTATGCATGTTATATTAATATAACTAATATTCCAGAAAGATTTAATATTTTTTAAATATTTATAAAATATGAAATAAATATAGTTGGTCACTGGGAAAGACAGAAAAACAAAAAAGATGAAAGATCATTGTATGTATATTAACTTAACATAGTTAACTCGATTTCGCCATATTTGGATTTAACATAGTTTGCCTCTGAGGTACAGAACTATGGTTTTTATCGATGGCTCGTTATAATTATCCACGGCTCTGTACTCTGCGAAGACGTTCTACTCCCACCCATGGGTATTAAGTTTTCACAAGACTCTGCGGATATAACACCGAACCGCCTAGATTACCATCTACCGCTTTGGGAAAAGAAAAATCGAAAATTGTAAGAGAACACGCTCTCGCGCGTAGTGAACCGATGCGCAGCAATTACCACGTCACAAACGCCACGGAAGAGTAAAATTTTTCCAACTCCCCACAGCAGTAGAAGATCGGACGATTGTTCTTGGCGATCGGCGCTTGATTGGCAGTTTCCTCGCTTTCGTGACGCTGAAGCAAGAAGATCGACTTACCCCACGATCGAGATCATCCGTCACGATAATTTGCTCACCCAAAGAAACAAAGAAAGCCATTCTGGCACAACTATAACTTTAATTAATAAGGTATTAACGAATGCCCAGCTAGGCTTAAGCTAATTTACGACAATTACGAAACTGCCGCTGGTACGAGCTGCGCGTATAGATGTCGTCATCGCTTCCAGCAGGATAATGTATCACCTCACTACATACTCGCCCGTGTGTGCGTGTGCATATACCAGAAGGAGGAGGAGTAGCAGTGCAGAGCTCACGAAGCATCAGGCAAACAGATGGAATTCTCCATAATATATCGTTCCGCTTTATTAATGAGCCTCATACATAGAGCGACGCTTTATAATCCACCCGCCAACTAGATTGATCACACAGGCCATTTACTCCGCCGGGGCCAAAAACAACCCGAAAAATAACCAGACATTGTTGATGGAGGAGCGCCGACTCGCCTCTCCTGCATGTTGTACGTTTTATGGCGGCGACCATATGGAAGGAATACCGATTCCACGATGATGATGATGATGACGATGCTGACTGCGACGCGCTTTTGTTCCGCTACGTTTCGCGGTTCCGAAATAGCTCGCTATTTTTACCCCTCCTGTATTTCTGTGTTTTTCTGCGTAGGAAAACGGTTAGATTTCACGCTTATATCCTGACAGTTAAGAGGTGGGAGGGGATAAAAAGAATAACGGTTTAGAAATGTACAAACTGTTTTGGTTGTTGTGATTTCAATTGATTGCGGCTTTTATTAAAAAAAAGAAAAAAATACGCGGCTTAGTAGATATCGCGATTTTTTTTTGTTATTTCATTTGGTGCCTACAACTTTGTTATTCTACACTTTGTACATATTACTATATTGCTCAATTTTCACAGCACAATGCTCAGATTGTGCTGCACGAAAAGATTTGGTGAAAGTAGCTACTTAGATTTCACTTGTCGGATTGTTTAATCCGAGCTAGTTCAATGACTGCATTGCCAGCTTTATGGTATAGTCGCTTGCGGGTGAAAGTTTGGCACATGACTGCTAGGGGGCGCACAAATCGAACTCTTTTTCACTTAGTAGGGTAATTGTACGTAAAGCTTGATGCATTTGTATTCTAGAAAAAAAATTGTAGTAGGCCTCCTTCGTGATAACTAGAAATAAATAGTATGATTTATAGAATTGTCAATAGAACTGTAATTAATCTTGGCTTTTCGAGTTTTCATAGCTGAATTGTTTTAAACAAATTCATAATTGAAAACTCATCATTGAATAGAAAGTTGCATGAAATAAATGGGTTTTTAAAGCTACCTATAGTAAATCTGTTGGTTGGAACTATTCCGTAAATGATTGTGAATTTTAGCTCCCCAAAAATCCGCATACTTTTGAGTGGGGCATACTCTGTGGTACAGTACTTTTAAAAATCTTTTTTTGCGGTTGTTATAAGATTACGTGTCCCTCTATTTTTAATAATCTTTTTTAACTCATGTGTATATACTTGCTAACAGTGAGTATATGTACCTGCGTATGATAAGGTGAGTATTTCGTTTCTGATATAATGCTTGCTTGTACCAACTCTTTCCATTGTTAGATTATGCACTCAATCTTACCAGGCATCCCTAGAATTATATGTCATAGGTAGCTACGTTAAAAAAATTAGCAAAATATGCCATTTTTCCAGTTTGGTGAGTGGATGGATATCAAGTAACTAGCTGATTTATGTAGGTAGAACAAATGAGTTTGCTGTTGATATGTATATATTTTAATACTATTTAGAGTCAGATCTATATGTTCTGTCTTATTTGAATTGAGCTTCAGCTTCTTAGCAACGAAGCATGTTTCGGTCACTGGCATAATATTTTTAGCCTCTTACTGCTATTCAACGGTGCTTTTGGCTTTGGTGACCAAAGCCAAAGCCGTCTGTTTATAGACACCTTATATTTGCAGAAATATTTACTATCAGATCCTTAATATATATGACAAATAGTAGCGGATCAAAAACAGATCCTCGAGGTACTCCGCTTACGTTATCATAAATATCGACTTTTCCGTTCCAAACAAGCGTATGTCTGAGTAAATGAATAGGAATGTTTCAGATTTTTTTTTCTTTTTGCAAATTGTCGTAACAAATACTTATTAGTTTTACAGGTTTTTTTTTCGAAAATCAAATTTGGTTATCGGTTACATACTTGTATTGTGTGTGTGAAATTGTGTGTACGACATAACAAAATACGTTTTGACGGTTCCTTCATAGAAATATTTTTAATGAAAATTCATGAGTTCTAAATGAGATTTTTTTGCCGGTTCAATGATATTAAGTCGAATTAAAATTCCTTATCTGCATTCTGCCTAAACTCAAGCACCATTGTAATTTCCAAAGAGTAATTAAAAATATCAAAAGGAAGCTGTGGAATGATTGAATCGACATTGCTTCTGCAAGCATATATAGCAATTCGACAATAAATAACTGACTCGAAAGGCATATTTCCTCATCGTAAACATTACTTCTATGCCAGGTAACGTATCTGGAGCGTTGCAGGAATATCTACGACCTTCGTGGAAAAGTTATAACTCCTCGGAGGAGGAATATCGCTTAAGAAGGATGGCGTATTAGGGACGACGTTATATATCCTCTTCCGGGCTTCATCTTCGTCTCACTCCGCGCATATCCAATTATAACTTGGAGACGAATTTCTCATTTCGAGACAATTAAGCGGCATATTATAGTCAGTGAAGCGTCGCGGCAATACAGCGCGCGTCAGTCGGGGACGGGCGCGGGCGTCTCCACAAATTATACTTCAGGGAACATTAATTTCCGTGATGGAGGACGGCGCGGCATTGTCGTCGATGCTGTATTCTTCTTAATCTCGACGAGTTTCATCAGATCCATTCGTCTATTTCGAGTGCTATACTGTGATATAGTTTAATAACTAACTTGGCTCTTTATTTGAAATGATCTTGTGAAATATTCATATTTTGCCAACGAATATATGTCGTGTAATATAAAGCACAAACCCACCGAAACCGGATTTCATCATTAGAGAATAAAAAAAAAGCAAAATTTAGAGCCAAAAATTCTTTTGTCCGGCTCTGATGCAAGGAAACGTCATGTTAAGCACCCGCTAAACGTGGTATTATGTAAAAATACATTGCACTCATTTAGTATTATTCTTAATGGTATGCCGTAAGTTCATTTAATGTCATTCTGAATAAATAAATAAAGGCCAATTCAAATATTTTATTTTGTATAAGATTTAGTTATTTCAATTGTTTGTTTGATTTATTTAGTTAAATGTTCAGTTGTTTTAAATTAATTTCATTTATTAAAATGTTTAGTTTTTACTAGTTTTGTTTATGTTATTATGTTTTGAGATTTCGTCCGTTGGCGGATTGATCTCCGTGCGACTTCGCTGTCGCAGCGGTCGAGTTTGTCACTCAGTTCCGAGATTGACACAAGCGTGAGTAGACGTAAATTTTTATATTCATTGCTGCCATTTTGTTAATGCTTATGATTTAAAGATTTGAATTCGCGTTTTTTGAAATTATTTCGTCCATCAAGGAACTCGCTTAATAATAATTGTTATTATATTGTTGTGTACACAATTTAGATATAAGATCATTTATTATTTTTGGTTCTGGAAGATATTTTTAGTTTAAAGAGATAATTTTTTCGTTTTTTAATTTTGTTGATTTGTATTATTTATTAATCACCTCGGTTGGGTGAATAGAAGCTTTGTGCTTGTATTTAAGTTTTTCTTTTGTTAATTTACTTGAATTGTCCACACTTAATTTAGTTTGCTTTAATTTTGAAACCACGTGGATTGATTGATATAAAAAGGACTATCTTCCTGAACTAATTTGTTCTTTTTTTTGCTTTGATAGAGGATTTAGCATTGTCCTTTTGTAATTTAGAATCGAGCAGTTTTGATTTAGACCAGGACTTTTGTCCACGGTTTTTTTTTCTGCATAATTGTAATTAACATTTTTTCCTTTTTTTCTTATAATAAAAATCTTGATTGTGATTTAACGTCATTCTAAATCTTGTTCTTTTATTTTTAATTAAACCTTTTCAATTTTTGGAGTAATTAGGAAAGTCAGATTTCTTTCACCCACTTTTTATTTTTCGGGATTAGTTTTAGTTTGCGAGGGTAACCCTGAGTTTAATCGTTCTTTTGCGCCCTTTTTAATTTTATCCGTTAAGCTAGCTAATTTAATTTTTCATTTTTAATTTTCATTTTGCATTTCCTTTGGTATATTCAGTACACAGCAGTACGTACTTACCTTCGAATATTTTAATGGTAGCATCTGTGCATCAGCCCCATTCCACCCCATTCTTTAAGTAGCTGTGAAACGGCTGGGGTATCCATTTAGATTTACTTACACTCACAACCAACAACACTATTCGCTGGTCAATCAAAAAGTGACGCTAAGTAAAGCGTATATATATGCAAAACCCTCTAAACCCCCCTAAAAAAGAGGGAACCAATGACAGATAAGTTTTAGTGCAATAAATGGTGGGGTAAAATTCGTTTCAAATGTTTCAATATTATTTGATATTTCATGTTTTCAGTACAAAACATTTAGTAATTTTATACTTTAGTAATTTTATCATTATACCAAACGTATAAGGGATTTTATGTTGAATCTACAGACTTTCTCACTACGATTGCATAGATTTATTCCTTACAACAATAACAATGTTCATTTGGAGGAAGTATACTTCAATGCAAATATTTATACTATTTGTTCTAAGAGTATATTGTGTCTTTAGAGAATTTGCTCTTATGTTCTAACCAACAAGATTTAGTTCATTTAAAAATATAGTAAGTTTCGATTTCTGAATAAATAAAAATATTCAGATTGATAATAGATTTCTTTTGGTGTGTAGTATGCGTATAAAACAAAAGACTGGAATATTTGTAATTTCTTGGCGCTATGTTAATGGTTGGAAATATTTTTGGCGTATTCGCGACAGTCTAGATTGTGGGCGTAAGAATACCATTTAATAAAATGTTCAATTTTGACATAGTTGCAGTTCTCTAGTGTTGCTATAGTGTGCCATCTTTAACAAATTAAATGCGAAATGCAGCTCCACAAATCTTCAATTAATAATTTTTAATTACTATTTGAGAATGTAGCTTCGATTACATTAATAATAAGATTTGTGGCGCATTTAATTTGCTAAAGATGGTACATATCTCTTACGAACTCTGTACTCTCAACTCGGACTTGAACAAATCTGTTCAAGCAATAATTGAAAGCATTGTATATTTATTGTACACAATTCACGCTATTACTCCTGTCGCTATTGTCTGTGAGGGCACGAAACGGTGCGCTTTGCTCGGTAGAGCGTCGCCCCGATACCCGATACTGATTGTGAGTGTGCCTGTAAGTAAGTACCTACCTATTCCTATCGCCATAGAAAAATCATAAATCGTGATCCTCAAATAACAATAGTTAGAGCAGCGGAAAGTTCTCCTCGCAACCGGGTAATTACGATGCCTATCTATCGTGGCGCTACGTTCCGCCCCGACAAGTATTAATTAATTTATTGTTCTTCTCGGGTAACGGTCGTGAATCGTCGTTTGCAGGTTTACCAGATTGTTCCTAATTATACAGCCGTAGAAAGGAGAGTAAGCAAGAAGAATGAGGTGAAATGTCTAAGAATTTGATATCTTATCAAAAAAAAAAACTTTGATGAGTTTCTGTTTCCCTTACATATCAGGTCTAAAAGTTCTATTGCGTTTCTAATGTTTTAATCTTATTGATTGTTATTGGCATTATGAAAATACAGTCTGATGAAGACACTTTGTCGAAACTAGTTGCTGAAAATTGATTAGTCTCATAGTAAATGAATAAACAATTAGGAAGTACTATCATTCTTATTCTTATTATTCAATATTTATTTTTAAAGCATATTTATGTTTAATTATTCCAATGATGATTGGGTTTGGTTCCAAACATACTAGATTTGATTGGATATTGAGGATGAATAAACTCAATTCTTGTTTTTTCTTATAGTACCTATAACTGTTAGCTTTTTGGCTAGCAGCATTTTTATTAGACTGCAACTGGTAAACCAATTGTCTAGTGTAACATTTTTATTTGAGCCATATATTGGTTCGCAGAGACGCAATACTACATCCTATGAGCTGTTACTTACGCGGTAAGGGTCTTCTGGCTGCAACCCTACATATACTTCCATGTTAGATGTATAAAACATCTTTGCTCCTGCAAGCGCAAATATCTTTAATCCATATTTATTCGGTTTTGATGGGATGTACTGTTTAAACCCACATCTTCCGGGAAAGGCCTCAAGTTTCTCATCAACGCTTACGTAGTTTGAAAGGTTAAATATAAATAACTCAAAGAGGTCTCTCACTGGTGCCAATTTGTCCGTTTTTCTTCTCTTGTTTCTAGATTCTTTGTCATCAAATCTCAATGAACTTAAAAGAAATCTAAAACGTTTCAATGACATCGTCAGTCTATTTCAATACCAGATCCGTCCGTTTTGAAGAGATCCTCTGCATTTACATGATTTGCTTTGTATATTCCCCCATAGTATAATAATCTTATTAGTGCTCGTATTTCAGTTTCATACACTGTTGAAAATTTTAACACTTTTTTGACTAATTTAATAGTCAGGAGACGTCCACACTCTTTTCGTGTTATTTTGTCGAGAACTATAGAAGTTTAAATTTGACGAGCAAAGATAGTCAAGTATTGTCTATTGCTAAGGGTTATTTTTGTCCAACTGACACGTGGAATTATAAAATACTTCTAGTCACATTTTATTTGATCTAAACTAGACAATTTACTAGCTGTTTAACTAAATGAATGCGATCTATGTGGTGTTTTAACACCATTTTCTAAACACAACGTCTTTTAATATGCAACTCCTATTTCTTAGTGCTATATATTCTCTCTTTAAGACGTTTTCTCAATTATAAATATGCAAACCACTCATTCACAAGTTTTGGTTTCAACTAAACGTACCAATTTTAAAATGATTTTTTGAGAACCATTATAAAATTAAGTGAATGTTTATGTTATTTGATTCAAGTCTAAACTAATTGCGCAAATATATGTTCCCAATACATCTTTAAGATGTTGAAATTTTTTATGTCCACTGGAATTAACGTTTAATAACACGAGGTTACACTTTGCAAGTCAGTCACATTTGGTGGTTTGTTTGGATATGTTAATACGGAGAATCAAACACGAAAACAGATACACGTGCAATGCAGGTGGTGCGTATAATGCAATACTGTATTAGAATAGGTGGGGTTTCTATATTCTATCCGAGGGAAAAACTCTGATTTGGTTGACGCTTCTGAATGTCTAGAAAAATAGTCAATCCTCATATCTGAACAAAGAATTCACACGAAATTCTAGTCATTTCTGTTCTATTAAATACGCGTAGTCAACTCGTCTGGCAAAGTTTGTAAAAATCAACACTAAAATATTTGACTAGCGCAAAATTAACCCCAACACCGTAATATTTTCAACAGTGTATGTATGAGAGCAATCGCGGTCACGCCCAAAATTTTCTGATATAACGTCAATATGTTTGTTGACGTACTGAACTACCAAATTGATCATATCATTATTTAGGAAAAAGGATATTATATCTTTGGCGGTTTGAGACCCCACTGTTACTGTTTTTGTCGATGGTAATCGCTGATGCATTATATTATATTCGCGAATTCTTCTATGTTTACTTGGCGCATGCTTTTCCCAGCGAGTTCTTTATATTTACATCTTCTTCAGCAATTTCGTTTTCTGTTTCCACATCTAAAATTTCTTGTTCTGTGGCGCTATCCGTACTGCGTGATTCTATCATATTTTATTTTCTGACTCTCGATCGCTTGCCATTTGCTGCTCATTTTGTTTTGCATCCATTTTCGATAACACTTCCGCCCACTTGTAAACGGGCCTGTTCTCTTTCAGTCTCCCATCTAATTAATAAAATCAGTTTGTTGTTAGTACAGAAAATCAAATATGGTTACTTACACTTTTCTTTTAGTAATTCACACGAGTTCAAACGAGATAGACACACAGTTAAAGGTAAATTCTTTCACAAAGCAGATTTTTTTCGTTGTGTCATCCTGGGGCATCTTTCATGTTTGATCAACGTCAGAAAATTGAGGCCTATGTCTAATCGTTCTTCCCTTGATCATTCTAAATGTTTGTCTTTACCACGCCCTCCACCACAATGTGGAGTAGAGAAAATCCAATACTACATCTGTAGCTACTGTTGGTCAGGTTTGTATAGCCTCTGTTATTCAAAACCCCTGCTAATCTTTGCATTTTAGAGAGGTTAATTCTCGCGGTGACCAGATTAGTTGTTTAGCAGTATTTTTAGGCTACATCCCTAGTTTTCTTTTCCCTGTAAAGTCCCTGCACACCACCAGGGCTTTTTCGCCTTGTTGGTTATTTCAAATTCATATTTGAAGATACGAGTGGATGAAGGTGCTATGTCGCATTTTAAAAACTGTCTTTTTTGCATGAATCAAGGTGTTTTGTACCCATCTTTCACATGGCACCATAAAAAATTCCAGAAATTCAGGAACACTCGAGTCTTGTGAATGTATGAAGGGGTTATGTTACAGTATTTTTGAGAAAAATTACATAAAAAAACTTAATTTCTGAAAAAGTTTGATTTTGTAACATAACACCTTCATCCACTCGTGTCTTCATTTATTTCAGAAGAGTTTATTGTCTTGTGTAAGACATAGATATTTAACCTCTGTTCTTCAATCTAGATCTTGCCCGCCAATTTTTATTGTCTTGTTGTTGAATTTTTTTATCTTTGTGAATGTTACTAAGGTAGTATTAGTGGGATTGGTTCTAACGCAGTCAAGAACGCATAAAGAAGTATGCTATTTATTTAATAATTTGCATCAAGAACGGCATCCAATAACACCATCTGCCCTTGGTAAAACTTTGAGAAGCCCAAAGGTCGTCACTAATGAAGTTATTGCTCAAGATATTGCTATAGCATTAGAGGAAATTTCGCAAATTTCTACTACACCCTTCGCACTGAACTATAATATAATAATAACATGATAATTTATGTACTTATTTGGTGTAACATATCATAGATACAGGCAATTGTCATTGTACATAAAACATAAAATTAACATAAAATCTTACAGTATCCAACCGAATATATTCGGCGGTCTCCCGCAACACAGAGAAAGCAAGACATATTATTGTGTGCTAGCCTTCCATTCATACAAGAGTAAGAACTCCATTAATAATTTTGTATCAGAGGTAAAAACCTAATGATGTGGGAGTTACACAAGGTTCCATTTTGGGACCAGTGCTCTTCTTACTTTATGACTTGCCCATAAATGTTGACAAAGCGTCCATTACTATGCAGACGATGTTGCCTTGGTAATTGCCGACACAGATGCTCACAGGTTGGGTAATACTTGCAATGGTTTGTTGGAAGACGCATCATTATGGTTTGCGATCAATAAACTTCATGTCAATGAAAATAAAAGTTCTTACTTACGATTTCATCCTTGCCAGCTTCCGCCTACACATGACTTTTACTTAAATCTCTCACTCAATAATAAGCCACTTCCTAGATCCGAACAAACTAAATTTTTCAGCCCGAAAAAAACTTTTTACAGTAGATTCCGGCCGTGAAAGCCTACGCAACACCTATATATAGACATACATATAGAATCGAAAAACGAAAAAATACGCCTTTAATCATTTTCAAAAATCCATCCAAGTGCACCAAGGATTCTGATTCAGATTTTGTCCGAAACATTTCTTTCGATTTTTGAGAGATGGCGCTGAAATTCGAAAGAAACAATTTTTGTGAAGCTCAAATGAGAACTGGAAATCGTTAAAATATCGATTAGAAGAATTAGCTAGATCTGAAATGATTTCGAAGGCACTCGATTATACCCGAAGTGACTTCTAGAAGAAGATACCCAACAGTATCCGAATTTTATTCTGGAGGTATTCAACCATTCGGAAAACCATCAGTCACGTCCGAAACCATTTAAGGTACAGTGGAATATCTTCAGAATCACTTTTGGATATGATCGGATACCTCCGGAATCGTTTTAGGTATGATTGAGAATCTGAACACATGATTTAGTTCCTTTTTTTAATCGGTATATTGACGGTTTCCAGATTTCTCTTCAGAACTTCACAGGAATAATTTCTTGCGAATTTCCGCGCCATCTAAGAATGGAGGAAGTGCTTCAGATAAAACTTTCGTATTTTGATACGCAGAATCCGAATCTGCAATAAAAAGTGGAGGTTCCCATTTAATATTTTAAACTTACAACGCATCCAACCCCCTGGGGATTTGACCGTTCCGGAACTTTTGGCACACCCAGTATATATACTAAAGCAAATACAATACAAACGTAATGTATACGTGCTTGATTAGATTTTTCGTACACGTCACGTAGCACGGCTATGTTCCGGTGTTGCCTCTTCCATTCTTCTTCCTATCTTCTAGTTTCCTAACTCCTTCCTCATCCTTCATGAGCCCCGTTCCATAAACATTAACGTTATTATCAGTGTTACTAGAGTATAAACTAACGGACCGGGGTCTGATTCTTATGGCCGTCACGATCGATGCCTGATTGCGTTGGCGAGTTCCGATGCTGGCCACGTCCAACTCCAGAACATCTACGTGTATATCTATGTAGAGGATGTGTACGTAGGCGGACAGATGGGGTTCGTAAATGCGACCGACCCCTTTTCGGGGGAGGGGAGGGAGGAATTATTATGCGAATCGACAATGCACGTTCGTACAATGCAAAAGATACTTCATTAACTCTAGCTTGGGAAAAATCGCACGGGATGCGAAATATGTCGATTTGAAATTTTAATCTAGGACGTGTTTCTGGATTATTTTTTTTATTTACGTGTTAACTCTTGCCTATTTCGGTTATGGGCTCGTTTAGTTGCCTATGCGAACGGCGAAGCTATATATTGAAGGCCCTAGCAATGTCGCTAGTACCGGCCAACTGTTTTAAAGTTACGACGACAACGATCAAATAGTCGAACTAAGAGCGGAAATTTAGGTCGTGTCACCCTGAAGGACAACAAGAATGCCTAATTGCGTAGAAAACGGATAGCTATATCGTGTCACCCCGTGGGACGAAACAACCTATAACCTATAGCCGGATGAAGACGGGAAGGTAAACTAGGTCGTGTCACTCTTAGTAATCACAACAATTTTCAGCTGAACGAACGATGGAAGACTATGCCGTATCACCCAGAGGACAATCAGATAGTGGAAACTGGGTCGTGTCACCCCGTAAGACGACAACTGTCTTCAGCTATGCGGAAAAACGGAAGACTATTTCGTATCACCCAGGGGACGACTAGGATCTCTAGCCACGTGGATATCAAAACTAACCCGTGTCACCCCGCAGGATGACAACGGTCTCTAGTTATTCGAGAAAATGAAAGACTATGTCACCCAGGTGACGACTAGGATCTCTAACCACGTGGATAGCGAAAATCAGGCCGTGTCACCCTTCAAGACGACAACGGTCTTTAGCTATGTGGAAAATAGAGGTTGTTCTTAAATAGCTATACGAGATCCCCAAGCAGACGGCATTGGTGGGGAACCAGCTACACATGTATGGAACGTATCGCGCGAGAGGACGCGGTTGTAATGCTAGCGAAAATATAGGGAAACCAATTAAAAGAAACTAAAATTTATAGAGAATAAATTCTAACCTCTTCTTAGAAAACCCGTGAAATTTAACCGTAATAAATGGATGACCAGAGGAATAAGAACTGTACTTGCATATCAAAATACGTACAATAATTAATCGATAACCAGTTTTGTATGAGTTCGCACATGCTAAGTGTTTACTCCGTGAAGCTTTAGTTGATTACTACAACCATCTGCAGATTCTTTCATGTATGGAACACAGAGTTAAAATCTTTGCATCTATATTTTACCTATAGACTACCAGGAGTTTTCTTCGCAACGATATACTGGCTATTTTGATCGGTTAAATGGCTCAAGGGACACATTATGCCCTAATCGACAAATTAAAATAAAATAATAAAAGATAGCAGAACGTTCACTATATTCAGAAGTAAAAAAAAATATCTTTCTTGTAAATTCATTTTGTTTATTAGATGAATATTTTTGTTTAATATAGTAGCCCACGTCTATTTTTAAATTTTGAATTTTAATTTCTTACTACCCCAGCAGGTGGTGCCACCAGTAGGGCGAAGATCACGTAGATAATGAAGCTGCTCAGAGAGGGCGCTATTGTAATCGGCGCAATCGGAATTTTTGGGTATAAACTTCAGGAAAAGCGTAGATTTCTCAAGAACCGGACGCGTCAAATATAAATATCCGCGCGAACAAGCGAAATAAGTTAAAGCTATAAATAAATAAATCCTTGAAAATAAATAGTAGTACCTAGTAGTGCTTAGTTATTTATTAATTAGTATTTTTTAGTACTGGTATTTTATTGTTATCAGACTGTAATTGTAGAAATAAATACTTTTTATTGAATATACCTATCGCTTGTGTTAATAATTTAAACCCGGAAAATATATAATGTTTGATTAAATTTAATCAATGTAATTTCTTCCAGTTTTGTGTTTTCATATTTTATTGTTATTTGTATAAATATTAGGTATTACTGCCATTATAATTATTATTCCTTTTTCACTGATAATACACATATTTTTTGTAATATTAACAAATATATATACTGATTCGGAACGCCCCCTTTCGGTAGGTCATAAACTTGCATAGAAACTTGCTGCAATCACTAATAAGCCTCGCTTTCCATTGCTATATATGCAGTCGTTTCATACCAGCGGTAATATTAACATTGTCTCCCTATCTAAAGATGCGGACGAGCCAACCCGTATATTTATTTTTTTATATAATTGAATGTGTAATGTTTGTTAAAAACAGATCACTACGCGCTTTGAAACATCTTAGCAAAAACTTCGTAGTACTGGACGCGCAATTCAATGATAAAGGATATGATGCTGATGGATTTGATGTTCGTACCTCTCACAATGAATGTAGCGAAGCTTGTGGTAAGAAATTTTAAAGTGTGTAGTGCTATCATGGCCACAAGTTTAATTATTTTCGTCATTTAAGTTCTTCGTTGATGGACAACTGAAATATTCGACTATACTTCCGTAAGAGGACCACTGATTTGGCGATTTCTATGCATACTAACGGAAATAGCATGTGTTCCTGAGTATAAAATGGCTATTCATTTTTTGAGAAAATGAAAACAAAGTACTAAAAACAGTGTTCGAAAAGTGCTATTTCGAGGTTATGTGCGAGGCGTTTTTGACGGATTTAACATGTGGTAGGAAAAGTTACTAATAAAACTGACCAAATTTTAGATAAAACAGGCGCCAAATACAAACTTATTTGTTAAGTTAATGTGAATCAATTGTAAATAATTAGGCAGCGGTTCGGTACAACATCCTGAAATTTGTTTGTTTTAAAGTATTTGTTTATTTTGAACAGTACAATTGTAAGAATTATTATAAGTTTTCACATTTCTCATTATTGGTTGGTGTATCGGATAGAAATAAATTCATATTTCATATAGATAATTCATAGGAAGCTTACATATAAACAGTAATTAATATTGTATAGTTGAAATTATAATTATAACAGATTTATTTTATATAAAACCTCGAAATAGCACTTTTCGAACACTGTTTTTAGTACTTTGTTTTCATTTGCTCAAAAAATGAATAGCCATTTTACACTCAGGAACATATGCTATTTCCGTTAGTATGCATAGAAATCGCCAAATCAGTGGTCCTCTTACGGAACTCTTACCAAATATTCTTATAACAGCAGAGGAATAGAAGCAAAATATACTTATTTGCTATTCAAATAACAAAACGACCGTAAAAAATGTATATACAAGTCATAAAAGTTTATAAACATTTGCCTACGTTCAGCGGCGACACAATGTAAGTTACCAACTTGAAGCGTACTACTAGGAAGTCGAAATACTACTACATTAAGTATTCCAATTTCCTCTACGCTGTTCGTCCATACTATATACATACTAATGATAATTATATTCTGCTTTAGGTCGGTAACTTTCATTGTGTGGCAAGTGTACACAAAACGCTTATCTTTACGAACACCAAAACAACAATTACACAATCTATTAATCAAAGGTGCTTTTTATGAAAAAGTTATTGTTAAGTTTGTTTATATTTGCGTTATTGTTGCTAAGCACTCGATGACTTTTCAAACTTATAACGATGATAAGAAACACATTCACCAAGAGCCTCCGTGGCGCAATCGGCTAGCGCGTTCGGCTGTTAACCGAAAGGTTGGTGGTTCGAGCCCACCCGGGGGCGTTTTTTTTTTGCGTTTAAACTTATACGTGCAGAAACAAAATATGTGATAGTTAATACATTTTCTTATAATGAACGTATTTTAGTAAATAATAAATCAATTTTAATTTAAGAGCAATTTTCCGCGAAAAAAAAAACGCTCACACCTTTTTTACTAAACAAACTTCTCCGATCGTTGTTAAAACGTCACGCTCAAAGCACATCGAGTATAATACCGAAGAACAACCCGGGGACCCCAGAAACAGCTTCGCTTCGTTGCCCTCATCCCATTCCGGACACGTCCTTCCGGCAACGCGATATTACATTCGCCGAGGAAAAATTAACATCAGTCGCTTTATGACTGCTTAAAATTCACAGCGAGTGAGTGGTACCTAGCTACCCCCGACCGCTCGCACGGCGTCAGGTTCGCCGAAAAGCAGGTGGCAAAAAGGCAATATAGCGCCCTCTGCGCGCCGCGTAGGTGTCGTCGATATAGCAGCTGTGGCGAATCGCCTGACGAAGCCGATATTATTATTGGGGACGTCGCCAGCAACTTTTAATTTAAACAATCAGTGTGAGGAGGGATGGGGAAATAAACTGTATCTAGGCATCTCTTTCTTTCAGGTATTAGTTAGTAGATCTCTTTTTGGTAAGAGATGAGGTGCGTGTGTTACCCAAAGTCTGAATAGGAAAAATCCTTTCTTCCGTAAGACAAGATGTTTAATATAATCTACATTAAAGTGTTTGAATATTTAGGTAATATGTTTGTGAATTGTCCTATTTACTTCGACTGTTGTAACTACGTTACATTTAACTTTTATCATCTGTATTTTCTATTTGGTTATTTCAAATAAATAAAGGGTTAAATGAATAAATAATTTGTTTTTAATTAACCAAATATTTGTTTGCCCATATTCAACTTAATATTTAATTAGCTTAAATAAAATTTGGTATCATCAAATAAATCGTTTTTTCAGTGTACAGTCCAAATAAGACGAATATATAACTATATATACTTTGTGCTAGTGCAGATTGGTTTCTAGAAGCCAATATCGCGGCCAAACTTCATTTTTCCTGATTGTAGAAGCTTTTTAATAAACGATAAATGTTCCAAAATTATAATAATTTACCGAAAACCCTTTGCTATAACGCCGTATATTGGTGCATCACGTTTTTATATCTGCAAGAAGCTAGTGATGGAAATGAAAAAAAAAACAAGCAAATTATCGAATTACTAAATAATAATTTAATATAAAACACAAATAGCAAAAATGTGATTGATATAATAATAATAATATAAGTAAAATATTTGATAAATTGATGAGGATATTAGCATGAAATTAGTTTAGTTATCTGTTGGAACAAATGTTCCTTTAATATAATTTAGTCCGGCAGACGGCGTTGGTGGTTATGTGTACAAACAGAAATGTCAAAACCACAGTAAAATTAGCTCTATATTACATAGGTAATTGTTAAATCTTAAATCAGTTTCATACTTTTAGTTGCACACATCTGGTACATAAATAACAGCTGGTATCTTCCCCAAATATTGTTATAAAGGATGTTACACTTAGACGGTAATAATATAGCGACCAATTAATACGTACAGACGTTAGAAATATTGATAGGTATGTAATAAAAAACAAAGTGAATGATTACTGTTGTAGACTCTATGTAAGTACTGATATCAATTATACAAATTTAACTAATAATACAATAAACTCGTTGCTTTAGGTTAATGAGAATCCTGAAATAAAGTTACTACAATATAGCAAAAAAAAATCAATTAATCAGACATTTAGTGGTAAATGACACGGTCATTGATAAACAAGAGCAACAAACAAAATGGCATGATCCTATGGTAGCATATGCGGGACAAAATAAATGGGTAGATCCTACCTCGGGTCTGTGAGTGTGTGGCCACGGATTCGACGTCCAGGTAAGTGTGATACCCTGACTCGACGTCTAATCGATCTGAAACTTTGCTTCACAACGGGGTTCACGGAAGTTGATATCACTCTGGTTCCGTATTTAACACTGACATATGACCAAGGCAATGCACTGGTCCCAACCACATGGCCACACGAGGGTACAAATCATACTATGCCCAATATTTCGTATGCTCATCTAGTGATTATAATATTCCGTGAGATTTCAGCCAGAAGAACAAGTTAGCCACGCCGGAAATAATCATAAGGGAAACCCAATATAAGAAAAAAGGCCTAAAAGTCATAGTAAGTAATTGACATGTGCTCTATGTAAAAATAATATACTAAATATAAAATATAATTTATGGAAATAAAGAATTTTTTAGAAAAGATGATTAAAGATTTATTACCTAGATGCTTTAAACTTTTAACACAACAGCAGTACCTCTCTGTGCCACACACAACGATCAAAATCCCGTAGGGACACGTCTGCGTCAGCATCCAACAAAATGTATTGCAAAAATTTATGTTACTAAAGTTACTTTAGGATAAATTGATATTTTATAAAGATGTAAAAAGCTAATTGGAATGTTACACTACTTAAATGAAATGAAATTTGAAATATCTTTAAAAATAAATTAAAAGGACATGTTAATACTATATACAGTAATGGTCAAAATTCTATGACAGTTACAACATACCATGTGATTCAAACTGATTGTCGTAAGAAAAAAACTGTTTTCCGGAAAAATTTTATCTATACTTATTACCAATTTAATGAGCGTTAGTTAGCTACATACAAATTTCATACATTAAATGAATTTTCTTGACATTTAGCGACATTGGCGTGCGTGTTGTAGTATCTTTCGATTATTTATCTTATAATTTTTTTCAAATCGTTTATATTTACATCTACTATCACCAACAATAGTATTTCTGAATACTGGAAGAAAATAAGGGAATTTATCTGTGGTAATTAGCTCAACAAACAGGTAAAAAATCAATATTAACATTAAGTGAAATAGTTTATTACATTTTATAATTTTTTTGGCGTATCATACACTTCACCGCAATGAGCTGTCAAAAGAAAGTTACATTTCCATCCCTACAAAGTTTCTACGGTACAGGAATTATTACCATTAGATCACGATAGGCGATTGGAATATTGTCATTGGTTTAATAACAATTTAAGTGACGATGACTTGCTAAACAAATCATTTTTCTCGAATGAAGCCTGCTTTTATCTAACAGACTATATCAATTTACGAAACTATTGTATCTGGTCCGCAGAAAATCCACACGAATTTCGAGAAACGCAATTGTATCCCGTAAAAGTTGGAGTTTGGTTAGCTATGTCCAGGCAACGAATAATAGGGCCAATTTTCTTCGAGGAAACTAACAGCCCAACGTTACTAACAGATGTTGGAATTGTTTATTGCAGAGTTACAAGAAAATGAGCTTGAAGCAGGTCATTTTCAGCACGATAATGCTCCAGCACATACTGCTCGACAAACCTGCCAATATCTTCAACAGTTTTTTTGCCGACAGGTTCGTTAGAGCACAAAGATGGCCACCAAGATCGCCTGATCTAACCCCATTAGATTACTTCATGTTCGGCTATCTAAAAAATAGGATCTATAGAAACCGCATGCATACGATAGAAGAACTGAGAGATGCAGTTTTGTCACTTAATAGTTATACTAATTTAAAGTAATAAATAAATTTAGTTAAACACCAGTTAGTACTGAATTGTAAAATCATAATTTAGTAAAGTTAACTGAATTACATTTCATTTTTACAAGCAGAAACACCAATCCATAGTCGTTTATATAATGCGAGTTCAAATATAGGTTACGTTTTCCTTATTTATGATAGATCCGTTTACTTTCTTATGTTCCAACACTGACTTAGTTCAAACCTTCATTACAAACACGCGGCATATACCTACACCGTGTTACTATCTATAGGAGCGGATTTGACAATCATTTTGAATCTCTGTGTATTTCAAAAATATAATACTATCATTCCAAATATTTGTTTTATTTGGTGTTAATATAAATTTCTTAATAAAAAAAATTATCAAAACTTTTTCTCAGTGAACTAGCATCGAACTTTCAATAAAGATTTTTTTTTTGATTTTATAAGCACTTTTATCTCCGTATATGATTTCCACCCAGGTAACTTTGAATTTATAGTATATGAAGAACTTCAGAGTATCGACGGAAATATAACCGACTGAATTAGCATTTCCTGACGCGTACGAATTCTAAAGCCTCCCAGCACATCATCTCGCCTTTCTACGACCCGCGCTATTTCCGATCCCTCCGCTTCTTCTTCTTCTTCTTCTTCGTCTTCCACCACCACCACCTCTTTCCACATCCAAAATACCGTAAGCATTGCCCGCTCGCGTCATTGAATAAATAATAAGATCTGCCCCGGACTAGCGCGTGTGTGCGCGATCCAGAAATGATTGCTCCGGCTTTTATGGCGGCTTTCTCTCTCCCCGGCTCCCCAATCGGCAGGTAGTATGGTATATATCGGTATAAGCGGGTGGTTTCTGCCGCTCGGATTCCATCATCATCATCATCCACGTCGAGAGGCGCCTCCTTTCTCGTCCCCCTCCTTCGTATGGACTCATCGTAGCATCGCCATGCTACGGCACAACCTGATGCCGCCGCAATTCTTATAGGTATCTCCCGGAATCGAAGGGCGCCGTAAAATAACCGATCTACTCCGGGGGAGGGTAAACGGCACGCGTGATTTGCATGTGGAGGTTTTCTTTTTGTGTGTGCGGGCGCGTCGTTCCTTTCTCCCGTTGATCTTTTTTTGCTTTTGTTTCCCCCTGCCGCTGCTGGGCGTAGGAAATAACTAAAATAAACGGCATCGATTTCTGCCGTGTTTTGAATAGAAGGAGTCGAGTAAGTTCCTCGATGTTCCCTTACAAAGAAAGGTGATCTCTCCGATTTTGATAAAATTTCGTATGAATGTAAAACATCGAAAAATATTTTTGTTTACTATCCCGCTTTTGGTTTTAGGGGCTCAAAGTTGCCCCCAAAAATGCATTTTTCGCAATATTTCAGAAACGAGAAGATATACCGAGATCAGCTATAGAACCAGATTTTTCTTACATTTTTACAATATCATTTTTTCTCATTTCTGCTTTTGTATATTTTGAATTTAATTTTTCTTTTTTTAATCTGAACTACACGAAAAAGAAGAAAGCTACAGGTTTTTGAATTTTTTTTCTAAATGTGCATTATTTTGGAAAGTTACTGTCGTTTTTATGTAATTCTACAGAAAGTAAATTTAAAGTCCCATTTCAACAATTTATTTTAATTTTCCATCCAAATTTGAAAAAATATGGAATCATTTGACAGATCAGAAAGTTAAAGAAGTTAATTGAAAAGTAAAGTGTTTTAGATGTAATTTTACCCGCAGAAAACGAATTTTATATTTTCCAATCAATTCAAAAACGGCTCTTCGAGATAATGAAACTCAAAATTTTGGAAATAAATATTAAAAATTGTTTTCAAGAACACGGCTTAAGAGACTATTTTTCTTCATATTTTTTGGAATTACTTTTAAAGTCCCATTCTATTTAGTACAGAGACTGCTTTGGAGGTTTTTCTTAACTCTATTATCTCGGTGGTCGACCGCAGATTGATACCCCTTGGATTGTTTGTTGATCTCTCCAAGGCGTTTGACTGTGTTGATCACCAGATTTTGTTGGGCAAAATTGGAGTCTTTTGGTGTGAGGAGGTCTGCGCTGAGTTGGTTCGGGTCATATTTGGGTGGTAGAGATCAAAGCGTTCGTGTAAACGGTGTAACGTCTAGTAAACCGGAAACCAAGATGGGCGTTCCTCAAGGTTCGGTACTGGATCCGACGCTGTTTCTGATCTACATTAACGACCTTGCTAGTTACATTGAAAACGAAGATGTTGTAATAGTAAATTATGCGGATGACACCAATATTTTAATTACAGCGAGTACCGAATCAGCGGCGATACATAAAGCTATTAACGTGTTTTGCAAGATCTACGAATATTTTTCAATGAATAAGTTACACATTAATTCAGATAAGTCCGCAAAAATAAGATTCGAACATAAGAACTATAAGTGTACACACGCACATATTAATACCACTTTATTACGCAACCAAGTAAGAAATGTGTCCTTGTTGGGGTTAATTGTGGATGAATCCTTAACATGGATTGATCACATCGACAACTTGTCAAAGAAGTTATCGCGGATCAACTACGGCATTCGTAATTTGACTAGGTTTTGTGACGTCGACATTTTGAAAACCGTTTATTTTGCGTGCTTTCAGTCTGTTCTTAGAGGTGGGATAATACACTGGGGATTGTCTGCCGATATGCAGAGAATTTTTGTTCAGCAAAAGCGCGTGATTAGGTGCATTGCGGGATTCATGCAGGCGGGTTTTTACCAATTTACGCATACTTACTGCCCCATTGATTTATATCTACGAGTTCTGTGCTTTGCATTTCGAGAAAAAGATAACTTGACTTCCCTAAACCGCGATTACAACACCAGGGGCAGTGGTCATATATTGGTGCCGGAACAGCATACTACTGTATTATATCAAAAGGCCGTACAGTATAATGCTTGCAAATTCTATAACTGTTTACCACTAGAGTATAAGCACAGATTATCCAGATAGTTCACTTGCAGTCGGCACCTTTGATGTTTGTGGCACAAACGGTACTTCGCGCAGACTACCACGCGCATTTCGACAGGCCCGGATTAATAAAAATGTCAGGAACGGATCTAATATAATTGAACAAAGTTAAAGTTCAATGTCTCTTTCATTTTGTTTATGTTATGAATTTAATGTTGGCAATATATCATTACAGAACTATAGGGAAGTAATTTTTAAGAAAATATAAACAAACATAATCTAGAAAAGATTGCAAGATTGCCTTCGATATTAATTTATCCAAGATTAATAAAAACTAAGTGTAATAAAATTATAAACGTTTATTCGTATGTGTAAAGTGGTGTAACAATAAGGCGAATGCTATTACATATAAAAAATATATCAAATAAGAAATTGTAAAAAACAAAAAAGTATCGTCATTATTTTATCGTTTTAGCATTTAGCTTATAAAAATAAGCAATTGAAGTTTTGAAACATTTACTAGTTAGTGAGTTAAGAAATAAAAAGTAAAATGAAATAAATATGAATATATTTCCAATTTTCAACGTTTTCAAGGTTGCTGTAGTAAAGGTTGGCCTATTTCTTGTTCACTTACGGTGATCTCCTGAGGTGCATTCATAGTGATCTCAGAATGTTCTTCTACAAAGAAAACACATCCATATATGTACAATTTTTAATTAGTTAATATTAATAATTAGAATTGTTAAGTCGATTCACTTAAGAATTCTCTTTTCAGATATATTCATAATTGAACCTGCATTATATTGTTGCTGCGCATATAACTTATGTATATAAATAAAAGGTTTACAGTTTTCATACAAAGTAGTTAATCAAAATAATGTCATTGTTATATTTAATATTCCAAGGTACAAACATCTTTACATGTAAACCTTATTATGTGTATTTTTAAAAATGGTTCACTGCTTAAATTTTCTACGTTATGTATGAAAGACATATGTACTTACTTTCAATTTTTTTTTGTAGGAACTGCATTTTTCTTTAACCGACTCTTTGCTAGACTTGCGAACATACTATCTTCAAAATGTTCCGCACAAATCCTAAAAGATCGGTACAGATGTTCTGGTTCTAAATCCCCACGACCAATATTCTTCACCCACAATGCACATCTTAAAAAATATACATCAAATACATATACACTTATTTGTAATATAATCTATATATGAAAACCTAATTGCTTACCTTTCTAGTTCTATTGGAAACCTGAAGAAACTTATTCCCGGAATATTAAAGCTATATTTATTGCGACAATCAGGACTGTATAAAAATCACTAAACCGCTAAAGTTGAAGTGAAGTGGTTCAATCAACACAATAATGAAAATATTGAAAATTAACACAATAATCTCTGCTACAACGCGTATATAAATGACAACAGCTTGCTGCTTTATAACCTATAAACGAAAACTCATGAGCAAGATATAAACAAAGCTGGAGTGAGTACGCATGCGCAAGCATGGGTGCGCACTGCAAACCAGAAACAATGACTACCACGCACACGTTAAAAAAAAAAAATCGGACCAAGAAATATATAAAAGTGAACTATCTGGATAATCTGTGGTATAAGGCGCATACTTCGCTGCGAACATTTAAAAAGAAAATAAAAGATTTTTTATTGCAACGCGCTTTATACAGTAAAGACGAATACTTTGATCTCTTTGTCGCTCATTGTGATTACGAGTCCGGCTATGATAGGCGCTTTTTTTTTATTTTTTTACTTTATTTTAATATGTTTTTTATACCTAGCTTGTTTGAATATTCTTTTGTTTATCTAGCTTATTATATTGTTTGTTTTATATACCTATTAGTGTTCTGTTCTTGTTTTTTTTTGACATTTTTTCCATTAGGATCATGTACATGAGCTTTTGGAATAAACTCAATTATTATTATTATTATTATTATTAAAAATCAGTTGTTATATTAGAATATTCAAAGTAATAGGACACATAGTAAGTAAGTAAGTAAGTAAGTATAGTTTATTGTGCCATTCCAAACAAGTTGTTTACACTCGTCAATAATATAGGGGGCTATAAAATTACATATATATGTATATAGAATTTCGTTATACATATATACAACACGCTAAGACTAACAATTAAAACAACAAATTACAATTTATCTTTTATAAAATCCTGGATTGACCAATAGGCTTTCGATATCAACAGTTCTTTTAATGTATTATTAGAGTCAGCAACTCTAAGTTCCAATGGGAGTTCCAATTATAGAACAACGGTCCATAATAGTTGGCCCCAACCCTAGTTTTTTTTAACCTGGTATAATCCAGCAACAAATCACTGGAATTTCTGACACCATAATGGTGAGCATCACGCACCATACTGTATTTATCGATGTTACATTTTACATAGTTCACGCACTGCAGAATATACATCGAAGGCAAAGTTAATATTTTAAGTTCTCTGAATTTCTCTGTACAGTCATCTCTAAATGAGAGTCCACCAAGAATTCTAATTGCTTTTCGCTGTATACCAAATAATCTGGCAGCCTGTGCACAGTGACCCCACAGAAAGATACCATAGGTCAAAACAGAATGCATCATGCTATAATATGCCATTCTAAGTATATCATTAGAAACAATGTCAGCCAGTTTTCGTAAAGCGAAAACAACTGAGGTCAATTTGGTTGCAGCATAATCAATATGTGCCACCCAAGATAATTGCTGTCCATCACCAACCCAAAAGTTTAACAGGATCTGATTCCTGTTTAATTTTTCTTAATGAAAATGTTATGCACTGAGTTTTATTATCATTCAATACTAGTTTGTTCGTATTGAACCAATCTAGTAGTGAGGACTTGTAACCTATCATTGCATCCATAGCCACATCCTCTGCATCTGCTCTACAACTTATAGTTGTATCGTCAGCAAATAATACCCAATCAACATTAACATTGGAATTAGTTATATCGTTTATATACAACAAAAAGAGGATAGGACCTAATACTGAACCCTGCGGGACACCCTTTGTCATCGGGAGATAGTCAGAAGTCAGCCCACCCCTTGATACATATTGATATCTATCCGTTAAGTAGGATTTCAGCATAAGAATAGCTCCCTCACTAATACCAAGGTAGCGTAATTTATGGATAATGATGTCGTGATCAACACAGTCAAAAGCTTTGCTAAGATCACAAAGCAAAGCAACATAATACTCATTACTTTCATAAGCATTATACACTAAATCCAAAAAACCCTCCAGAGCAGTTATGGTAGACATAGCCTGTCTAAAACCGAATTGAGATTTATTGAAAAGGTTACCCGATTCTAAATATTTAATTAACTGATTTTTTAAAGCCTTTTCAAAAATTTTTGCAAATACGGGAGTTATGGAGATCGGTCGATAGTTACTCGGATCATTACTATTACCTTTTTTATAGACTGGCACAACTCGAGCTTTTTTCAGACAAGTAGGAAAACAGTTGCTCTCAATACACAAATTCAGTAGTTTAGTCAATGGACTCAATATAAGATTCAGAATCATTTTCACAACAATAGAATTTAAACCAAAAGAATCATAAGTTCTATTATTTTTAAGATGATTATATACAAACTCTATGCACTCATATGCAATAGATTGCGGGAAATATAGTATGCAAGCGAAACACCTACACACTTAGTACATATAGCTAGAACCACTGGTTGTTAAGTAGAGGTTTGTTGGCCGGTTGCCTGTAGACTAATGCGTTCAAATACCGTCAACTAAGTCTACAATAAACACCGATTAAAAGACATTATACACATCGCCGTTGGACAAATTTTTTTTTTAAATCGCAGACATATAAATAACTTTTTATAATACTATAAAAAAATTGTACCATTTTCATTAAACACTATACACATTGCGCCAGTAGTATACATTCGAACGTGTAGGATTAATTAATATCGCAGTCCGAATTTAATAAACGATTATTCCGTGCCATTAAACCGATTTTAAATTCAATCGCCGCTTACGGCGCCCGCTCGCTCCACAGTTGATTTTCCCTAATAACCAATTATGCATACGCGCAGCGGGAGCGCCTAGCATCATCCCATTCGGGGTGAATATGCTTCTCGTATATAACCTAGGCGTGCGTCCTTTTCGAACCGACGCTGTTGCGCGTACGGCAGACGAGGACGGAGGAAGGGGAAACTCTCATATCCATAAACATAAACGCGTTTCGGGGACGGGTGGTATGCGTCAATTCGGTTCCTGACTTGTCGAATCGCGCGACAGAAGGTCGGGAGGAAAATATAAATTGATCCGCGCGGGTCAATTAGGGTACATTATGCCTAATAAATCGGATGACGTTACTGCAGCACGTCGCCGTCCCATTCGATTATTCAAACGAGGATTTGTACGGAGAGTGATGATGCATCATCTTTTTGGAAAGCTATACTATAGGGGTGAAACAAATAATCAAAGAAAAATAGTAGGGAAAATGTTTTTGAAGGAAATGACTTTTTTCGTCAAAAATATTTCGATAATGAAGTAAATGTCTTCAAATCTAATTAGTACTAAACATCCCTAACAACCAGAAATATTACATAGATATTTTTGTAAATATTTTTCGTGAGAAGTTTTTGAATATATTTTTCATATTTTTTTCCAAATATAGATAAAATATTCAATTAAAATATTTATTCCATATTTTAAAATTAATGTAAGCGCAATATTTCTTCTAAAATATTTGTAAAATATTATTTAAATGAAAATTGAGATTTTTTATGCAATCTATTTAATTTGTCAAAATGAACTAAAATTGTTCTTGGTTATTTAGAATGTATAACGTCGATAACGAAAAGTTGAAACATACATAGAGTTGTCCAAAAGGCAAGAACTTGTTTTTTCACACTCACCATACTAGTTAATAATCAATAATTCTGGCATCTTTTAAGGGATACTGAAGGTTTATCAAATTAATCACTATTTTTTAATTGAAGTGTTCTAAATAAAAAACAAACGTATTTATTATCATTTTATTTGAATAAGCAAATAAAAATGAAAAATACTTATTTTTAAGCCTAGCCTTGGCTGGTGCCAGGTACAACCCTATGGCTTTTTTCATATCTTCGGTAGTGGTGCTCTCGTGGCGTTTCCTTGTAGCCTCTAAAACAATGCCAATTGTATTAGATCATACCATGAATAAAACATCGTACAACATTATCAACACCTACTAATACATTTGGAGCATTTACAATAATTAGAGTGGTAGCTACATTTTAATATTTACGATACTTATTTTTACTTTATTTCATAATATTTGAAAACATTCTACGTACAAACAATAATACAACACAACGTAATCTAACCTCTATTTGAGGTTATGACGCTTATCTACCGAGATGAATCTCTTAAGCAAATCAACTAGCAATTTATCTGGTAGATGCAGTACATATATGATGCATAAAATTCCTACAATTATATTATTAAGCGATTTCTGTACATGGCGATATTGAGCATTCCAATTATCGTATAAATGCCATGACATATTCAAAGTTTTGCTTACCTCGCAGTCACCACAAAACCTAAAACACACCCCGCAACAATTAATTACACAGTTAACCCTAATCTGCCCCAATCGTATACTATTATAAACTATAACATATAACGGACAAACGAATGAAAACGTTGATGATACGCACGTGCGCGTATGCATTCTATATACCTAATCCATAGACGCATAAACAATACTAAATCATATAACACCGGCACCGTAATGAATAGAGGTGTTGTGTTGACGTTCGCAACTTACAAATATTACAAATAATATACAAAACGCAGATATATTAATAGAAAAGTTACAGCGCTAAACTTAGATACTAATTAAATCATATTAGATATATATTATCTAATTTAAACTATCATTTTAAATAGGTACATACCTACTTAATATGTATGCATATTTTACCCATTTTATATTATTCGTCCTACGCACCAAATGTAGAAAAGTAAAATGTACAAAAGCAAAAATTCAAATTCTTTTTTTTTTATATGAAATAAATATTTACAGAAATACAAAGCAAAATATTCTTGCAGAGTTATGAAAAATATATTGAGAAAACATTTGCAATAATATTAATGCTTAATAACATGCTACATAACATATATATTTTTTAAATGTTTTGCTAATATATTTTCTAATATATTTTATGCATATTATATTAATATAACTAATATTCAAGAAAGATTTAATATATTTATAAAATATGAAATAAATATAGTTGGTCACTGGGGTATACTATAATTATGGGCATAAATTCTGTTTTTTCTTCAATTGTTGTCGTATTTCAATTATATGTGTACTGTTGCAATCTATTTTATATATCACATGTATTGAAAAAAAAAATAAATAAAACATAATTTTATTCCTTGATATATTCTTTCCTCAAATCTTACCACTTCTAAGAAGATTTTTATCAAACATGTAGAAGGATACATATTTTTAGCATTCAATGTATTGGTTTTCACATCAGTTCTATTCCTCTCCATGTTTTACGCATTGTTTGACTTCTATAGTATGAACTAATATATTTTGTTATGAGGTTCCAAAATCTCCCGCTACCATAGACTACCTTAGGTACTTACATGTGTCTTATTCCTTTCATGAAAGCTAATTTAATGATAAAGGATCTGGAGCCATCAGTGAAAAAAAACACAGAAGAGGTCCTAATACTAAAACCTGCGGTATCCCTTTTGTTTCTCTTTTTCAACAATTTTTTCATTGTTATGTGCATTACATCGTATGTGTTTAATTCAAGAAAAATGGTATATATAAATAAAAATATGAGATAGGTACTTTCTTGTTTTCTCTTTAATAATATAATTCCCCAAAAAGTAATCGATCATCCGCCTCGGGCGATAATTACCGATGCTTTCGGTACGATGGTTGCGCATTTCTCCTTTCACGAAACGATATCCGGATCGCACGAAAATCACCGGGTCTAGCGGAGGCCCTCACCTCACCCTACTACCACCGTCAGTCACTCCCTTAGGCGCCCAAGTAGAAGGAGGTGGAAGTGCGGGACGACACGACTAGGACGATTAACATCAGGATAATTGAATTAATTGCTCTCATTATTTCGCATTTTGCATTGTCCGGACGACGCCCGGGCGGACACCCGCTAAATCCCCCGGTCGGAGACAAACGGCCGAGGAAAAGTCCGTCCAAATTGATTTTTATTCGCAACTTAATCGACAGGGATGAAGGAACGGAGACAAATCGCAGGTGCGCTACCGTTTCGCCCGTATCCGGGAAGGAGGGGGAGGGGGAGGGGGGTTGATGTTTGTTATTCGGACACCGCGACCGCCATCTCTAGAATGGCATTTATTGCCTTTTTTCGGGTGGGTAAATTCGATTTCGTTCAAATAATTCGATCAGAGCAGTAATATGCGATAATTTTTATAGCGCTAGATGAATTTGACAAGTTTGTAAACAAACTGCATGATCACCATGGCAACCGAACAGCATTTGACATAAATTCGAGTTCATAACCTATAAAATGATTTAGTATTCTTATTTATTATTAACAGAGATATTTATAACTAGATAAAGGGTTTGTATATAAATTTGGACATACGTTCGGGAAAACATGTTAGAAACACTTTTATGATTCCATCCCTTTTAGTTAGTTAAATATGACATTGAAAGTATATGTTTTCCTTCTCTAAAAGCCGGCGCATGCGAATATTACAATGACAACGTAAACGTTTGTCTTTTCCATTTCATGTGGTAGGTATTCTTGTTTGAATTGGTGAAATTGGTTCCACATCTTGTTCTAACCTACAATAGAATTGTGATTGTGTATTGTGTATCAGCATTGTATAGGTAGTACTGTGAGATTTAAAATGATTGTCGTAATAAAATAGTATATTAAAGTACGAGTTTCATAAGGCATGATTTTGTCGCACGAGTTCAAATTTAGAAAACGAGCCGTAGGCGAGTTTTCTAATGAACGAGTGCGACAAAAAGCCTTATGAAACGAGTCCTTTATACTATTTTTTCTATTTTGCATTATAAATTGATAATAAATACTTAATAAAAATTTCATTAAAAATGTTGAGTTTTATTTTTATATGAAGTTGGTCACATTGACATACGATTGACATTTGACGAATTCAAAATTCAAATTCGGCTATTTAAATTGTTTAAACAATATATTTCATAATATAGTCTCTGTAAACTGTAAAAAATGAGTGATACTGAGATAAATTTATCTTGTACGCCACCACAACTGCGTGAAATTGCGGATAACGCCGTCATAAATTTATTACCGAAAAAATCAAAAGCAGTATATGAAAAATGCTACCATCAATTTGAACTATGGGCTGTACAGAATAATGTCAACACAATATCTGAAAACATTTTATTGGCATATTTTGAATTACAAGGTAAAAATAAGAAATCTTCTACCTTATGGTCTATGTATTCCATGTTCGTTCTTGCTTTTCCATTTATAAAAATACAGACATATCAAAATATATTAAATTACAAGCCTATTTAAAACGATTCTCTGAGGGATACGAGGCTAAGAAATCTAAAATTTTATGCATTGAAGATATTAATAAATTTATAGAAGAAGGTTCTGACGCATTGTATTTAGCAATAAAGGTGCGATATTATTTGCAAAATGTAATTTTTTTATGTAATGGATTTAATTTTAGATCGTTTTAATAATGGGTTACACAGGTGCCTGTAGACGAGATGAATTAACAAATATGTCCATACATGATTTAGAATTTAAGAGTGATATTATTTTGGTGACAGTACCTAAAACAAAAATAATATCGTAAGCGTTTTTGCAATTACGGATGAAAGATGGATTACTTTAATTAAAAAATATGTCGCCCTGCGACCAAAAAATATTAATCATTCAAGATTCTTTCTTACATATCGCAATGGTTATTGTATATCGTGCCCGATTGGAATTAATACGATTGGCAAAATGCCTAAATTAATAGCTGATTTTCTAAAATTGCCCAATTCAGAGCTTTATACTGGACATTGCTTCAGACGTTCTAGTGCTACACACTTAGCAGACGCAGGCAGTGATTTGCTGACTATAAAACGTCATGGTGGATGGAAGTCATCTGCGGTAGCTGAGGGCTACATCGAAACATCTATGAAAAGTAAAGTGGCTGTAGCGCACAACTTATCAGGGCCAAGTACATCTGGTCATTCTAGAGTTATATTATCGAATGATTCTCAATCACAAGAGTCTACCATTAAAGCCAATAACATAACTCACCAAAACTTTGTTACGAAGAATTTGCCTGGCATAACAATACATGCTCAAGATACTTGTTCCGTCAGTGTAAATGTATACAGTAATTCCACGTTTCATAACAATAACAATGTAAACTAAATTTGTATAGAATTTTTGATTAAAGTATTTACAATTTACATGCATTAAACGTCAATTTTGCTTTCTGTCATAATGTATTCAATACAGCCAACCTATAGAAATGAAAAAAGGCACAACGGTCAAGGTCACAATGAAGCACTTTTCGATACGCAAAAAGCGTGTTACAATTGCGTTTTTATGAACGCAAAATAGAAAAAAACTATTTTCCGGAAAAATTTATCTATACTTATTACCAATTTAATGAGTGCAATTAGCTATATACAAATTTCATACATTAAATCAATTTTCTAGACATTCAACACCAATCCATAATCGTTTATATAATGCGAGTTCAAATATAGGTTACGTTTTCCTTATTTATGAGAGCTCCGTTTACTTTCTTGTGTTCCAACACTGACTTAGTTCAAACCTTCATTGCTAACATACGGCATATACCTACACCCTGCTACTATCTATAGGAGCGGAATTGACAATCTTTTTGAATCTCACCGTATATCAGTAGGTAATTTATTTGTTTCATTATGAGCAAAGGCATAATGTGCAAGTCATCTCAAGCTGATTTCTGAATTCATATTATTTCAAAATCAATGAATAAATTGTCATATTGTAGATATAATAAATTGTTTGTAATACGTTTGCCGTTTTCATAGTTTTCCTTTCCTTTATACTATATATACATGTTTATTCCTTCTTATATTAACTTTTCTCTTAATTTCTCTTTATTTTGTAAGAATATTTTCGTTTATACTTTTTTAAATCTTTTCTGTGGTATTAATTTATTATTAAATTAGTAAACTACCCTACCAAATATAAATAACAAATAATGAATGTAAACAATGCAGAGTTATTATTTGTTAATTATTCGGTTAATGATTTTTATTTCGCTTTGTATTTTGTCTATGACTGATACCACTTCAAGTTATTGTTTGGCGGTAAGATTTCCACCAATACGATCATTTTCAGCTTTTAGACAAAGAGAGTTATACATTGTTGTCGAGAAGTGTATACACCAAACAAAGTGCACCGACTTGCAATTAGTCGAGGATTACTTCATACATGTTAACTCACAGTTGATGCTGTATTGCTTTATCTAGTTATAAATATCTCTGATTATTAATATCTCTCATTGATTTCCATTCTCTTTATACGTTTTAACTTAATTAAAGTATGTGTGATTTCCATTCCTGTCAACACATATTACAATCTCATACCTTACACATTCGATATGGAAGTTAAAAAAACACACACATCATTCATTTTTAAACTGAATAAATCTAAAACATAACCTAACTTTTTTCACTTATTCAAATTTAGTTCAACCCTTTTACCCCAAGACACTATGGGGCTGTTTTTTATTTCGTCGGCGGATTCACTGGTTGCAGTTGGTTTCACCAGTAATGTTCTTAAATTGCTGTTTAGTTTCTGGTGATGCACTAAAACACGTTCTAAAATTTATCGCTTCAATCAAGTGGTGACACCATCGCGCAACCGATTTTGTGAGATGGTGAGTTTGGTGTGGTGAATTAGCATAAGCTGACATTATCTGTAAATTGAAAAAAAAATCAAGCAAACATGGAATCACTGTCAAACATTTCAGTTATTTTTTAAAGCTTCAATTCTTGACCATGTATATAATTTTTAATTTCTTTTTGTCTTGGTTTTTAGGTCGTAAAAATTAAAAAAAAAATCCGTTATTTTATCTGGACCTCTAACAGCATCTTTGTTATCACATACGCTATCATTCCATTAACAAGGTTCTTTCTTTCCATTTTTGAAAGAGCGATTTTTTAATATAATATAACAAATATAAGCATTCGACCACAACATTGAACTTAGATGGAGGTTAGGAGCGTTTTTAAATTTACTGATGGTGGATGCACCAGTAAAACATCAACAACTGACGTCATCCTCAGCATGGCCACCATTGGTGTAAGTCACCAAACAATGAAGCTGAATTGAAGAACAGGCCCTATGGTGTTAAATTAACGGAAACTTCTTAAATATATCTGACGTATTTAAGTGAGTGAATTTGTAATAAACTGATATTATGTCATGCTAGTTAATATTATGTTTTTGTTGCTCAGTTACCAATTGCGTAATATGCATCTTATGGCCCGCGCTGGTATTAAGTACACTTTATGAGTCGCACTTTAATTTCTCCTGTATTTTGACTGTTTAAGTTTGACAGCATTTGCCTAGCAACGGTAATGCTTATTATCATAATGTTGTTAAAATCAAATTGAATATATATTGTGGATGCAAAAACGAAATATCATGAGATAAAAGTCTGTATAAAGTCTGAGTAACACCTTCAAGTGAGGTAAAACTTCAACATATAATACACATAGGTTCGGCTTAGATTAAAAAATGACGATCAACTTCCCTTGAAGAGTAACTTATTTTCAAGTTACTTCAAAACACCCACCCCCAGCGGCTTGATCGTGCCGCTTCTATCAGAGATGAAAGAGTACAGAACCTCAGGTTCACACCCTAGTTGAGATGTAGGATCCCTGTCACTGTGTCCTGAAACAATGAAAGAAATTATTGTTATAATATATGAAATAATCCATTAAAATTGGTCCAAATAACGAGTTCATCAAATCAATGAAGAGATTTTATTAAATTACCACGGAATTTATTGAGTAATAAATCATTCATTGTATTAATGAAACCAAAATCATTGATAATGCAATGGATGGCTCAATGAAATATATTATTGGTGTAAAGAACACCAATTTTATTTTAACTTTATTTGGTTTACTGATTGATCGCGAATTATCAATTTTATGTATGAATTCCAGTAGGAGATTGAAAAAAGGCATTAATACAATGAACAGTTTTGTTGATATGCTAATCGCGAATGGTTGACTTAATGTTATTCATAATCTTAAAATTAAATTTTAATTATTGTTGTAGAGTAAACTTCTAATTAAAATAATGAACTTAATTCATTGATGCAATTATCGCATTTCATTCATTTAATTTACTGTTGAGTAAGTGTTGCAGTGTTATTTATTTGGATTACAGTAAAAGTAATATTAAAAATAACAAGATTAATATTAAGCATTGATGATTATCAAACAACATCAAAAGAAAATACCTAAACGATTAACCGTAAAAATGCCACCACGGGTATTTTTTTTTTTCATGGTCCCTTGTGGAGGAATCAACATACATGCATAAAAGGGAATAGAAATGTGAGTTTCTGCCTAATACCAAGCATCTTTAGCATACCTCCAAGAACAAGTACACATTCTTCAGTGTCGTGCTGTTCTATTCTCGATTTCCTCCTAAGAGATCACGAGTTTAGATGTACGCCCTCTAAGGATCATATACCAAACTCTCAGTCAGCGACCGCGGCATATGTCTGTAATTCAATCACTGCCGTACACCTTTCATTAAGGTATACTAGCTGTTCGTTCTAGTCATGGGTAACGCACTAAATTTCTATGCGTTGATACACTAACTCAAGCGCACATTGGTGTATCAAAGCAATGAGTTACGCAATTGCGCCATATGATGCATCGAGCATGGCCTACCTATTGTATCTTAGCGCTTGAACCGAAGCTTACACGCTAGAACTGCAGTAGTTAACGCAATGAACTAACAACGCAATCGCGCCATATGATGTATTGAGCATGGCCAACCTAGTGTATTGCAGGGATTGAACTGAAGCTCAGACGATAGAAGCGCAACGTAATTTATAGTTTACAAGCTCAAGAAGGATAAATTTTCGTGTATCTTGACTCATTAGAAAAAAAATAAGCATCTGAAAGAGAAATATAAAAGATATGTAAACCTTTTACTCTTATTTATTTATTTAGATTTCTACAACAACGGGACGAACCCAGAGAAGTTGTAGCCTAGTTACACATAGAAAGGAAAAGAAAAAAATAAAGAGTACACGAATAAGATCTATCAACAAGTAATTAACATCGTGTAGAAAATAACATTGAAGCTTTCAAATAAGCTGCGGATAATTTGAGTTTTGAAAGAAGTTAAACTAGAATTAAATACATCAAGAGAGTTGGAAATATTGAGTTGCTCATTGTAAGTGCGCATGAGTCTGTTATTAGTGTTATTGTTAGAAAAAGTGTACAGAGCAGAATTTAGCTTTGTAATTTCTGTATGAATATGTAGGTATATTTATTTTTAGTATTTCGTATCGCATAGAAAATAGTAATACCAAATGTACTAGTATAATATTTGGTAATAGGTAGTAGAAAGATAGTGCGACGAGCAAGTTAAGTATTTAAAAGAGACAGTTGGAATCTAATTCATCACAATGCAACTAGGTAATAATTGTATTTGCTGCCGTGGGTGGTAATTTTAATGTTATCTTAGGCGTTTTCGTCTTGTTATAATTTATAACTGACATTAAGATGAAGTTGGGAACCTGTACATAAGCAAAACTTTTTCTTAATTTAATGAGAAAAATGGCGCGAAAAAAACAAATATAAATCTCTCAATAACATCATATTTTTCTTTTTTATTTATTTAGCAATTCTATTTTTTGTGTACAGAAGACTAAAAAAATACTTTATAGAAAATAATCAGTCAATTACACAGAAAAAGAACTATACCATTTTTATTGTCTGAGCTTTGTAAACAATTAAATCTACTTGAACAAACTCTAAATTTTGTAAACTTCGTGAATTCATAGAATCTTATGTAAAATATTAACGGTTAGGACATACATTGTTTAAATAAGATTGTACGACTTCAGGAGGTTTATAAAGTTTTAACGTTTATTCTAGAAGATTTAATTGTTTACGATAAATATTTTCTAAATTTTTTGATTCAAACTCCAATTAATGTCTAGTAGACAATAAAAATAGAATAGACGCTTAGCGAGAATGTCGCTCAAATCATATGGTATTGTGCTACGCGTTCTCACAATTGACAAGATTAAGTCATCTGCCCGGTTGCCCGCTAGGTGCACACATAATACATATTCCAGTATCATTTGGCCGAATTGCGTCATTGCAATGCTGTGCTGGTACTGTTGTATCGATGCCTGTAACACACTCCAGTGTATCAGTGCAATAACCCAACGCAGTGCTGCGTTACCCATCTCTAGTCCGTTCTTGCAATAAATTGCAAATATTGTACTAACGAAGAAAGTATTATTTAATACCTTATTGCGTTCATATCGTGAATAATTTTATAAAAATTGTACGCAAATATAACAATATATACATTCGTTCCTATACAAAAATTCTAAATTATTTATTGAACGCCTGAGAACATAGTTACCATTAGCTAATTTATTCACTAATGAACCTTGTTATTAGTTAATCAAAAGTTATAAATAATATTATATATCATAACAATGACACATTTGGTTCAGTCGACGAAAATTCACTAAATAAATCTGGATTATTGATATTACGACCAGTATTTTTTTCAGTGTAATCATCTACTTAATACCCTAGTAGGTAAATAACCATTATAAAACTATTTATTATAGTAAATGAATGCAATATAGGTACATACGTGCGATTAGAAAAGATAAGACTTATTTTAGAATAAGAATGTTATTTACAAAGATATCATAGGACTGTACAATATTTAAATAAAAAACATTCTTAGTGTATTATTCGATCAGATATTTATCCCGTACAACTGACAGTAAGATGAATCAATTTCGCTTTTGTGATCTCTTTATTCTCCCGCACTGTTCCCACATCGTCGCGGCAATATTTACTTAACGTAATGCGTGTTCGCATATGCTCGCAATCCTCATTCTACGGAGATTAAAACTGAATTTTCGCCGCTGAATGCGATCGGCGATCCGTGAAATATTCCCGTAGGCAAAAAGCGACCAAGCGACGAGGCACACATGCGTTACATTCTGTTCCTGTGTTGTAGTACATACACACATACGTATAGTTTATACGCGTTTCCCGTCAATGTAAACATAAAGAGGGGTGAGCTACTATTATTGTGTTCCAGTATAGATTAAGGCGACACATTCTTCCACATGATCAGATTGATTTCGTATTAATAAACCATTTTCCTTCTGTGCTTCTTCGTCTTTCCCTAATACTGAAGACGATTCGCTTAGAAATGTTCATTACCTAATGAACATGACTTTAATGACGATGGATGTGTAAAAATATTTAAAGAAATCTAAGATTACATTAGATGTAAAGATTATAACATGAATGCACGTAGGCAACGATAAAGACACACACACACACACCACTACAAGAGGCGGTAGGGGTTGAGGGTGAAAGATGTAACCGACGAGCCGCGAAATGGAACCAGATGGAGCAAACAGTCACAGCTGGTATCATGTTGGTGTCACTTACACAACTCAATACGCTCCTCTATTTTTCCGGGGTTTGTATATTTGCTCGTCTGTGCCATGCGACCCCAAGGCATATTCTCTTATTAGTAATTAAAATTGCCTCTCCGTCTTCGGGGTGGATATAACTGATTTGGGAGAGTAATGGGCATTAGTTTAGAAGGAAATTGTTGCAATTATTATATTAATGTCAATGAAGTTATGTTACAAAATTGTATTAGGTGTGGGTAAATCCCTAAATTCGGTGCAATATTAATTAGTAAATAATTCTTTTATACTTTCGGGTGTAGGAATATATTGTTTTTACACTTCAATAACTGCTTTCCACTTTGTTCTATTCTTTGTGATACTTCTTGCGTCTTCTCCACTCATCCTTCTTCCTTTTATTGTTTTTGCTACTATGTTAGCCCAATTCTGTAGGAATCGCTTCATATCTATTCTTGCTATCACTCTTGCTTTTTCTTGTTTGCCCCATTTCTTCCAACCTTTGGACGGATCCACATTATCCCAACTATTCCTCCTTTATAAGTTTCAAGATTGATTTTGTTCACAATTCTGCTCTCACATCTTCGTCCCAAACCCTGTATCGTCGTGTTGCAGATAAACTAGGAAATGTAGTTTCTGCGCAGTGGGAGTTGAAAAGCAGCGGAGCAAGGGACGTAAAAGAATAGGCAATGGACCAAGTGGACTACTTGGAAGCACTTGAGTATTACAGCTGTGGGTAATTAAGAATCTATTCCTATTCTTAATTACCCACAGCTGTAATACTCAAGTGCTTCCAAGTAGTCCACTTGGTCCATTGCCTATTTTTTTTACGTCCCTTGCTCCGCTGTTTTTCAACTCCCACTGCGCAGAAACTACATTTCCTAGTTCATCTGCAACACGATTGGCGAAATTCAAATTTCTCACCATAATTTCTGGTAACTTAAAACATTCAAGTCTGAATTACCAACGATTTTGTAGTACATTTAATACGATCTTGACTATAAATAATCGCGGGAAATATGAATGCAACCCCCTGCATGTAAATAAGTGGATGGTCTGAGGATCGGATGTTAGGTGTTAGTTCTGCGGTTTATATTTATTCAAGTTATTTTACAGAGTGAATGTATGTTTGGAGAGTTATTCTTCTATGAATCCATCGATTATACTTTATCGCTATTTAATTAACGTACTAAACAGAAATACACTATAATCGATGATTTATAAAAATTCCAATTTTATGATATTATAAATAGTCTGTATTTGCACTTGGTTGCATACCTATAAAATTTTCCAGCGTTATGTCTCATTTCTAAAAGCAATCTGAAGATTTCCTAAAAGCAGCGAACGCAAACGAAATGAAAATCTTTCCTAGAAATAAATGCGGGAAATTTGAATTCTGCTAATTCTCTAAATTAATTTCAATATTGATTCTACAAACAACGAAACAGACAAAGAACAACAAAAGTTTATGATCTGATGCAAGGCTAATCTTGTACATACACTTTGATATAAACAAAATTGAGGAAAATACCTTAAAAGTGCAACCAAATAATAACAATGTTGCATATTTTATTTTTATAAAGACTCCTGCGATTGAAACTTGTACTGTAATGTTTTAAGTTACATTTTAAGCAAAATGATAAAGATATTTTCTTGTTCGATTAGCCATCATTTATCCTACGAAAACAGTAAACAATAATTTTGGAAGCAAATATGAGGTTATGTTTTTTCAAACATTATGGTATTTCTGAGAGTGAATTGGGGTATTAAAAAAAATTATAGATTTTATAGCTACACTTATTTAATGTTTTGTGATATTTTTTTTTGCAGTTTTTAGCAAGATAATATTCTTTCGCTGTTAACTGCAGATATATGTATATATATTGACGAGAATTAAAAAAAAGAAAACATAAATTTATATATCAAGGAACAAAGATTATTTTAAATGTCCACTAGTCCACTAAAAGCAAAAATATTTTATCACCGCAAATAAATCAACAGCGGTAAATGAGATATAATATGTAAGTAGGTACTATGAAAAAATTAAGCATTTGACGAAGTAAATAAAAGCAAATATGTTTTAATTTCATTACAAAACGAATATTAATCCATTGAGCCCAAATGTGCGTTTCGGTTTTTGTTTTATTTACTTAACTGTTTTGCCTCCTTTAATATTAATTTCATAGCAATTTTGCGAAATGACAATTCATTTAGGAATGCTTTACCTCTTCGCTGCGCGCGCAGTTAAACTACTTTCATCCGACTCGCACCGACTCTTCGGTTATCTTATATTTTGACGAGTTTGTGCAACAGAAAATTCTACTTACGTTTAACCACGTCAGATCACGTTTAATATCTGTTTGGTCGTACACTTTCCTAAAATCAGCCTATCTGTGACATCTATAATACGCCAGCGGAACTATTCTTTTGCACGATGATGAGATATAATAGAGTTTGTAATAATTCATTACTAATTATCTAAAAATCAACGCAACACTAATAAACACGTAACGCAACTATATGTCAAGACATATTTATAATGAGTTACTCAACTCGACAGAAACAGTAACTGAATACCGAGTAGAGAATATTCAAATTTCAGCCAGTTTAAATGTTTGCATTACGATTATTTAATACGGTAAATATTAGGTATATACAATGTTCTGTTTTTAGGTTAATCATATTGTTTATCCACTTATAAATTAGTTTCAACTAATATACAGGTTCTACAATTGGTACCCAAGCAACCAAATTTAAATTTCCCATAATTATTTTCAGTAACTTCAACTTTGAATCATGAAATTACCTACAATTTGATATTAGGTACATTCATAGTTGTTTAATACCTTTACGTTGAAGTTACTAGAAATAATTGTGGGAAATTTAAATTTGGTTGCTTGGGTAACATTGGAAAAATATTTATTAATTCTTTATCAATGCGATACTATGTAATATTAATATACTAGTACATACATTATATTTCTATGAAATTTGCTGTATTCTGCAGCTTACTCATGGATTAAATGACTTAATTATTGAGCAGTATTAATTTTCAGTTGAGCCTCTTCCGTCCTTAGAATAATTCTAGAATATCTACATATGTATACAAGGTATTCCACGTAACTGGTTTATTAAAAGTTTATGATGTTCTATTGTTTACTTATATTTGAGATTTTGGCACCAGTATCTGTTCGATTGGAACTATAAATGTAAAATACCTTAACCAAAATATCACTTCCGGTTGACCGGAAATGGATGTCAACTTTCTTATTTTGAATAGAATATAATTTTTTATTTATTTTTGGATTCTACAACTATAAATACGTCAGTTTTCATTAGCTATTTCTATAGCTACATGTTGCCGTTTTTGAGTTATTTAAGTTTTTCTTTTTTTTTTTAGTCAAAATCATTGCATCATTGAGAAATTAATATCTCGGTTAGTACTACAAGTAGAGACTCCAAATTTGCTATGTTATGAATGTAGATATAACTCTAAGGAACGGTAAGCACACTTTACATTCTAACATACAGGGTGTTCAAAACTGTGGAACAAAGTGACATATCTTCAAATGCAGAAAACTCATTTTTTTAAATAGAACACCCTGTATTTTAATTCGGAATTAGGAAGTAAATATCATCCCCTATCGCTTTATATGAGCATTCCCTATACCTATCTTTAACAGATTTTGAGGTATGAGCGACTTTTTGTTAAACAGACTAAGTATTCTTTTTTTTAAAATAGAACACCCTGTATTTTAATTCGGAATTAAGAAGTAAATATCATCCCCTATCACTTTATATCAGTATTCCCTATACCTCTCTTTAATAGATTTTGAGATATGAACGACTTTTTGTTAAACAGACTAAGTAGCCCTATCTTTGCGTGTTTGTAGCTGGCTCTGAATGGGATTAATGTCAAATTCATTGACTAATCAAAAGTGTTTATGTATATCATTGTAATTACACTTTCGTACAACGCAATAGTAATAGAAATGACTATTCGAACAGACATTCTTGTATGGGTATTCAAAAATAATACATGAATTTGACGTAAATCCATTTCAGAGCCAGCTACAAAACATTTAAAGATAGGGCTACTTAGTCTGTTTAACAAAAAGTCGCTCATATCTCAAAATATATTAAAGATAGGTATAGGGAATGTTCATATAAAGTGATAGGGGATGATATTTACTTCCTAATTCCGAATTAAAATACAGGTGTTCTATTTAAAAAAATTGAGTTTTCTGCATTTGAAAATATGTCACTTTGTTCCTCAGTTTTGAACACCCTGTATGTTAGAATGTAAAGTGTGCTTACCGTTTCTTAGAGTTATATCTACATTCATAACATAGCAAATTTAGAGTCTCTACTTACAGTATTAACCGAGATATTAATTTCTCAATGATGCAATGATTATGACTAAAAAAAAAGAAAAACTTAAATAACTCAAAAACGGCAACATGTAGCTATAGGAATAGCTAATGAAAACTGACGTATTTATAGTTGTAGAATCCAAAAACGAATAAAAAAAATATATCATTCTATTTAAAATAACAAAGTTGACATCCATTTCCGGTCAACCGGAAGTGATATTTTGGTTAAGTTATTTTGCATTTATAGTTCCAATCGAACAGGTACTGGTGCCAAAATCTCAAATAAAAGGAAATAATAGAACATCATAAACTTTTAATGAACCAGTTATGTGGAATATCCTGTATTATACAACATATTACTGGCATATTTAAAAATGAATATTTTAATATTATTCTTTTCAATTATTCTAGGAACAATCTCTGCTATATGCAGTTGCTCCTTCGGTGTATCAAAAGGATTTTTTTTCGAAATCATTACGTAAAGACTCAGGTGAATTTTCGATGCAATAGTTTCTTAGTAAAACACTTCTATCATGTTGTACAGTAATATTATATGCACAAGGATATATAATAATCTAATTCAATAGGTAGCAACAGCTTATATTGATATACAAATGCTAATGTCAAATTTGACATTTCAATATAATTAGGTTATGTTTACTTTTTCATCAATGTCAATTATCTAAAGTAATTAAGGCGTTCTCTTTTTATTAATATCACATAGAGAATTCTGGTGGCTGCGACGGTAAACCACCGCATCTATTCGTACATATAGCGGATATAATCGAATACAGGACAACGAAACACGGGCGCACCGTGAAAGGAGCCCGTGCAAGGAGCGTATCGACAGGCCGCCGCTTGAGATTGCGTGATGGCGGCCGGCCGCACACGCCGCCCCCCGCCTCACCTGCTGACCGCCGCCCGGCCCTGCCCAATGCCCGCGCGTCTCCATGGCGACCACCTCGTCATTAAAGCATCGCCTTATCATAACCGTGCCAGCCATCTTTGGTGACCGCATACACATGTTTCGCGCAAACTCGACCCCAGTTATGATAAATTCAATTCTCTCTCAATTTTCCCATCTACGGACGGCGCGCCGTTCCGATATCGCTCTCTCCCTCTGCCCTCCCTCCACCTCCCCTAGCTCTTCCCTTCGCCGCCGACGTCGTATCAGTCCGTCTCCTTCTGGCGGCGGCGGCCGCACCGCCCATTCATTGCGTTCCGCGAATTTCTGTATCGTTCTCGCAACATCGTATAAGCGCGTAAGTATTCGAAATTATTGAGCCACCGATATTGTTGATGAAACATTGTAAAATAAGCTTAAAAAAAAGAGTTGGCCCCACGTTGGGCGCCAAAATCTACGTTGGAGATGACAAAAATGTATTAAGCCTTACGTTGGTTGTAGGCGGTAAAAATGTATTGTGCAAGTAAATAATAAATTTACACGTATTTCTTATTAATTTTATTAAATCAATTTAAAAGTGAATATATAATTATAGATGTCTGTAGCGATCGTTTCAGATTCATTCATTGCGTTCCGCGAATTTTTGGATCGTTCTCGCAACATCGTAAGCGCGTAAGTATTCGAAATTATTTAGCCATCGATATTGTTAATGAAACATTGTAAAATAAGCTTCAAAAAAGGAAAAAAAAGTTGGCCCCACGTTGGGCGCTAAAATCTACGTTGGAGATGACAAACATGTATTAAGCCTTACGTTGGTTGTAGGTGGCAAAAATGTATTGTGCAAGTAAATAAGAAATTTACACGTAATTCTTATTAATTTAATTAAATCAATTTAAAAGTGAAAATATAATTATACATTTCTGTAGTGATCGTTTCAGATCTCTTTATAAAATCTCAAGTTTGTCAAAAGATGGCGCTATGCCGTGAAGTATCGATTACGATAATCAATTTACGTGTTTAGAAATCGATGTCGTTTAATTAATAATAATGATTTTAATAAAATTTAACTTACAGTTTACTTATAAAAGAAAAAATAATGAATTTTAATTTAATTTGATTAACTTTTAAGGGAAACTAATGAACGCATGTGAAATATTTGAATCTAAATGCCAGATCTTTACATAAACATTCGACTAATGACGTCTAGTGAATTAATTAATAAATATTGTAACGTTTTTCTATTTTTAAAACGTTGTCGGGGTTTAGAGAAATACACAGGTGATATATTTAAATTAACTTGATTTATTAACTCACTTCCGAACTACATACTTAAAATCTATTAAATAAGATCAAAATAAACACTAAAATTAAATCACTTAATTACTAATGTCTTAATTTATGTAAACGATTTATTTGCACCGATATTTATATTACACGTACTAATTCGCTCGTATTTATCTCCACTCGTTATCCGCACTATTCAACTCGTATCGACTGACTGCCTGACCAATAACCACGCGTTATTTTATATCTGGCGCCGGGATTACGAGATCCTTCCAGACACATCTAGGGCGCGCTTCCAGATTCAGGAGAATAATCACGAATCTTCGACCCGGTACTGTCCTCTGTCGTTCGTCTCTTTGGAACCTCGGAAAATTCTTTCTTCCGCTATACTAGCGCCATCTAGGGGCGCCTATCGAAACCGCCAGTTTAAAAATTGGCGCTCGTTACAATATCTTCAATATTCTAGGATTTTTAATGAGCCAACGCTTCGTAATACGGGTGAATAAACAAATTGAATAGATAAATTGCTTGACCTCTCGGTGATCTCCGATTTCCAACAGCTATGCAGAGATTTCTCAGCTTCGCTACTGGTTTGGGATTCAATTCTTGGTAAGGATATTTACAGGTTTAAAACAGATAAGGGGTGAATTAGGACTTAATGAATGAATTTTGATTTGTTTTTTTTTCAGGTTAACTGTCAATCCATGATGATATAGATTTCGAAAAAGTGGTTATGAATGCTCTGGCGGCAAAATGCGATACGCCCTTCCCGCTCAGCGACTAGATTCTGAGTGAATCCGTTTTGTTTGGTTGAAACACCAATAAAATTTTAGACGATTCGAAAATGCTTTACTGTGATTGTCGAAATCTACACTCTTGAAAACAATGTCTAATAGTTCTTTTCCCCAAAATTTTGGGTGTAATTATCTTGAAATTCCCTTTTTGAATTGATTGGAAAATATGAAGTTCGTTTTCTATAGGTAAAATTACCATCTAAATCACTTTACTCTTTAATTAACTTCTTTAACTTTCAGATCTGTCAAATGCTCTCTATATTTTCTTAAATTAAAATAAATTGTTGAAATTTTGATGGAATCGTGTTTCTTGTGATATTAGCAATCTTTTGAGGCACATGTGCTGAAAGATGTTATTCTGAAAATTCTCTCGTATAAGCTGATTTTCTGGCTTCTAACTCCATTGATCTTTCAATAAAATTTTCACGTTTTTACAGCTATGATATGATTACAATTGCGACAGAAGTTTATTCCTTTACTTAGCTCTGAAATCTAGTTTAGAAATAATTTTCTATTTCATATGACCCAATTAAGGTGAGTAAGATTTAGATTTTAAGGTCTTCGAGCTGATTCTGTGAATTATGGAAAAATTGAAAAATGGAAATTTTGATATTGGAAACGACTTTCTGCAAGTCGTTATTATATGAACCACGTGCTGGCTGTTGTGTAAATGTTTGAATGAATTTATGATTTTTTGTCAGATCTTAACTGTCCACATTTTTCCGCTGATGATGATTTCTGACCCTCCTTGTCAAAAATCAGAAAATAAATTGGCTTGATCCTCGGTGCGACCAGTTTGTCTTGTGTTGAATGTATACATATATCCGATTTGATTGACTTGACATTCAATGTAATATCTCATTACAATGTATTATTATTCGTAGAATCTGTTAAAATTTTTCATTAACAAAGGGGAAGCACCCAAGTTGATCTCTTCGATTTTGGTTAATAACCTAAAATATACGGCTGTTAACAAGGAACGATTTGATCTTTACCCGATATCTCTTCTCGTTTCTGAAATATAACATGTATTACTTTTAATAACTATTATTTGTTTGTAATAAAACACGGGGCGTGACTTTTAGTACTTTCCTTTATTTCAATAATTGTTCTACAATACCAACATCAATAATAATGTTACTTAAAATCCCTATACTACATGATATACTTATTACAAAAAAATGTTTTTTTTTTGGAAATTGAGGCCGCATTATACGCTCTAGAACTAAATACGTGTCAAATATTTTTCGGTGTTCTACATTCCTATCAAATTTTATCAAAATTGGAGAGATCAATTTGAGTGCATTTGCTAAGTAAGTGAAAGACCGGAGATTTAACTAAACTAAAACATTGGTTTTAGCTGTGACAAGCTGCAAATAATCTGTGGAACGTGTGGTATACACGAACACATTAAAATCAACACAAGTTAGAAGTGATGCCGAATCAACAACGTTCGAAATTAATTATAGGTTACACAAAAATGTCCTGTCGATCAGATAATATCATGATAAAAATACATCCTACACACCTGCGCATATCCAATACACTGTAGATCTCTTCCAATAATAACAACGAACTTAATCGAAAGAAAATAGCATTAAAACTTCTAATATTCACTCGGCGAATAATAACGGTTACATTTAGTAACAATAAAAAGGGCTTCGAATATATAAACAAGCAACATACGCGAGACAATACGGCAAAGATAACGAATGACAAGGATAAGCGCGCACCCTTACTCCGGCATCGGCTTAAAACCGATTATAAATGTAACGCCGACGCATAAACAAGATAGAAACGGAGATAATCGCTTGGGGAGATATGCAAAACGATCCCGTTATTATAATCCATGATTCACGTAATATGAGGAGAATTACTGGATTCAAGATTTAATACAGACGATCAGATAAGAGTGTATGCATAATATAAAAAGATACTGTTGTATAATGCGTATATACCTCTCTAATATACCTAACTAATATCAAACGCATATTTTTAATATATATATCGTTTAATTCTCTTCGGTTACAACAACTCTACTCTATATCACCATTATTATTCGTCTACCAACTTACATTACAAAAATATCAACGACAAAACATCTAAAACATACAAGTTCTACGGATCAATTCTCCTAACAATACGCACCTCTAAATTTTCAATACTAGCATCCTGTACAAATTCAGTAATGTTTCTTTTTTCTTGTTCAATTCGATCAAAAATCAAACAGTAAAATATTATCATTGCATACTTATACGAACTTAAAAGTGCTTCTGTATCTAAAAGTGTTACAACTGTAAATATGTGACAACTGTAAACATAACCTATACATATGTGTCTTAAACGTCAAAAATAGAAGCATTCTTTTTCCGTTTGTTTACAAAACCTACCTAGATAGTGAATTAAGTGAATAGTTATTGTACTTCGTCGATTGCTTCCCTACCTTATTCCAATAATAATTACTTTTGCCCTGTGAGGTGCTCCTTCGTCTGAATTATTCACGGAGAAAATAACGCGCGAGTGTCTTACCCGGTGTCGAGATAAACAACTTGGGAGAATCCACTGCCGGAACCAAAGTGCCCCGAGATCCAAATAGAGAGCGATGCGAAACGTAATACTGTCGCACCGACTTGACTGAGGAAGCGGTTAATGTTAGCTGGTTTTGTCGTAGATGTATTTCTTTCCGCTCTCCTTACTTGCGGTGTCCCTCGGACTTGATCAATAATAGACGTATGTAGGTAAGAGCGGCCTTTATATAAATACGGTAGTCACTACTTTCACGAGAATTTAACTAGTATTTCGAAGTAATGAAAAATACTTTATTTTATGACGTCTGTGAAGCGTCTTTTGAATTTCTTGATAAGATTGTTTGGAAAAAACGTGCCGTTTGGTCTCACGGCAATAATGAACGATTGACGTGTGTTGACGAGATTATTAATTGAATCCAGAAGAACGATTACAGTAAGTTTTCATTTAGAATACATAGAGATGAAATTGATAACATTTATAATTTAAAATAGGTTATGACTGACAAGTGAGTCATCGTGCTTACGACAGCCAGATATTAAAGGCAGGGGTAGGTCGTGAGTAAAATTATAAAAGAAAATAGTGAAAGATTGGCAGGAAGTTAATTTTGGCGCAGCCAGTTTTTTTACTTTAGATTATTGTAATAAAATTGGAAACATTACGTATGTAGTATGATACATAGATGTCGCTAGCTATGATATACCAGTGTAAGGAAAAAAATAGAAGTGATTAAGAAAAAGATCAATAGGAATAACGAAGAAAAGAATAAGAAGACCGAAAAGAAGAGTAATGAATTTAAGTGCACAAGGTGTGGGAGAACACACGGTCCAAAGAATTGTCCAGCTTATGGAAGACGTTGTAACAGGTGTGAAAAATATAACCAATATCAGAATATGTGTAAGAATAAATTTATACAAGAAATAAAACAGGATGATTTAGAGAATTCAGATAGTGAAAATCAGATAACAATTACATGTATTTCTATTAATGAAATTAACTGAGTGGAGTGATCAGAGACAATGAAAATAGTGTAAGTGTATTTTAGGTTAGAAAGGGAGGTGTAGTATGATACATAGATGTCGCTAGCTATGATATATCATTGTAACAACGTAGGTTATAAAAATAACAAAAATAGAGAATTTAAATGTGGTTAATATGTATATTAAATAATTGTAAATTATATATTAAATTGTAAATGGTATATTTAATTGTAGATATAAATAAAAAATATTTAAAGTTGCATGTGAAATCGATAATGAAATGATCACATTCAATTGTTGAAAGTAAAGCGCCCTTACTTTTTACAAAGGGTCCACAAAAAAAAAAAAAATTATAATGTGTAAGTTAATATAACCAAATATATAATTAATAATAATAGTAATAAGTGATACGTATTTAATAGTTTATATAAGTAATAAAATAAATACGGCGATATAATGTACAGAAGTTTTGAAGTTGAGAGAATAAAAAAAATATTAAAAGGATGAACTTAGCTGATAGCGTGGTTTTTGATTCCGCTGCCGGACGGGATTGCCTCAAGGATATTATCTTTAAAAATTTGATTGGCGTCAAATGAGCCTGAAAATCCTGTGACCTGGATCGGGTTTTGACTTCCGTCAGCTCTTGCGGTTCTCTTGCCGTATTTCCGATTTAAGACACGTGGTAATTTTAAAAATTTAACCTCCCATTTCAATTACCATGGGTTTTGATAACTTTGGCGGTGATGAGTGAATAAAATAATAAAGAACCGTAATATTTTGCTTTTTACTAAGCTTTCATTCTTATTCAACAACTTCAATGAACGTGCATAATTGCACGTGTCTGCTCTGCACTGTATAATATACAGTGAGGTCGTAAATGGTCCTACGCCCTCTATTTTACTCCAGAAGCCATGTGCGTATCTCTATAGACAAAAAATCATAAATTATCTCTAATTTCACTTGGTTTTTGTTTCATTGCTCTATCTCATACCATTCAAAAGTTATCAGGAGGGGGGGGGGACCATTTACGACCTCGCTGTATCAGCGAACCATTCGCTTCAGAAGTTAACCTCGGAGAGAGCTAGTCAGGCTCCAGTTGGCGCGCACGCCGTCCCTTACTTAAAACTGAAATTTGCAAAATAAGTAACTAAAAGCTAACTAAAGCAAAAGTTCAATTAAATGATATATTTATAGCCAAGGATAATTTTTGAATTTTACAAGTTAAAGAAGTTAAATTCAAATACAATTTATTTAGGTTATTCATAAATTTAGATATCATAAAATCGCACTTTCGGGAACATACAAATTCTAAATGTCAAAATCGTTAATTATATTAAATGATGCTATTTAGGTTGCCTAATTTCTAATATATTCACTTTGACAATTGGGTTACCTACACTTTTCATTACAATGTATATCTTGGAATTCCAGCAGATATAGCATTCTATATATAAAACAAAATATATGCCGATAGAAATTCCAAATTTACCACATACTTTTCTAATAGCCGATTATCATCAATCTTTTTGTTTTCAGTTCTCTTTCCAAAATCTAGTGGTGTGTGTCAAATTCTACTGCATCTTGACTGTTCTGTTTCTGAATGGACAATCTGAAGGCTTTCGTGATATGGGCATCCGTTTTTGAATTTAAAAGCCCTCCATAGAAAAATATTGTCTTTATAGCCGTTGTGAGGTTTTGCTAAATACACTGCGTTGCTCAAAGCGCACTAAAAAAACACTGTTTCACAAAAGAAATCGTTTTAAATATTCAAATATAACTCTGAAGGCGTATCGCAAATACAAGTAAATACTATGTCCACAGTGTTGATAGATCGACCTATCTCATTACCTTATTTGTCTATTTTACTCAAATCCGAATCTAATATTTTAAAATGCTGAGAAATTATGTTGAGAATCACCTGCAGAATATGAATTTATAATATCAAGATAACGTCTTATTATTGAGAAAGTCAGTGTTAGCTGCTCCACTTCCGGTAACTATAGGTACCTATCAAGATTTTTTTGCTTTACCATTCTTGCTGATGTTTTCACATGAATTTTTATGATACTTATTTCATATTTATTCCCCAGCGAGGACATTTATGGTAAAATATTAGCCTCAGTTCTCCTCTTCAATGTTTGTTGGTGCAAATTCTCGCTGATCTCAGCAGTATTTGTTACACAAGCTACCGCACAAACATGGAATCGTTCTGAATGTTGGCAAATCTGAGGGAATTGAACCGAGAGCATCCCCTCTATATACAAACTGTAGATACATGAATAGATATATTATATGCCGCACAGATAGCAATAAAATAACAACACCGTAGACGCATTTATATACAAGAGAAAGTTATGAGACTTTCCAGACTTGCACATACACACACACATATCGGAAGAAATGGGAGAGCAAACGGAAAGAATGTAAGAATAAGGGTGAAATTGGAAGGGCGAAGGGGAATACAAAACAAACCGCGCCCCGGCCACTTGAAATGTGGCGTCGCTACCTATATAGCTTTAGCGTGCGGTTGGTTATTGCCGAACGTTTTTGCCGGACCGTTCGGCCGATAGCCTCGATGAGGTTGGAAACGCTGCTCTTTCATCTTTGATGTTGCCTCTTTGAGTTTTCATTTGGATGCATTTCAGAGTGGCTATGCGTTGTGTATGTCGATGATTATTTTATTTGGGTAGCTATCGTTGAGAATGAATTTAAAAATTAATATTAGAATATTAGAAAAAAAGGCTTTTATGTGTTAAATTTGACTGTGAAAGGATTTCTATCGGCGGCAAAATAATCCCTTAAAGCTGAGGTCGTTAAATTAAACTGTTTTATTGGTAATCCCCAGCTGTTAGTCACTTTAAAAATATAATATGTATTGCTGTGCACTGATTGAATTAATTGAAAATGCTAAATGAATTTTAAAATGAAAAAGAAAAATTAAATTAGCTAGCTCAATGGATAAGATTTTAAAGAACGCAAAAGTACAATTAACCTCAGAGTTACCCTCGCGAATTAAAACTTGAATCTAACCACGAAAAGTAAATTGTGAGTGAATGAAATCTGACTGACTTAAATACCCGAAAAAATTGAAAAGGTTTAAATAAAAACAAAAGAACAGAATTTTTAACCCAACGACGCAAATTAACAATCAATTTATTTTTCAAAATGGGTAAAATTACAACTTGTGCAGAAAAAAACCGTGAACTGAAGGTTCTGGCCTAAAATAAAAACTGCACTTGACTCTAAATTAAAATAGGACAATGCTATATCCTAAGCAAACCAAAAGATTTCTTTGTCCAGGAAGATAATCCAAAATCTTGCAATTTTAATCTACGTGGTTTCAAATTAAAATAAATTAACAATTACTAGAAATCTACAAAATTGTAAAACTAAAAGCAAGAACAAAGCTTATACTCACCCAACCGAGGTGATTGAAAATTAAAAATGAAACAGCAAAATTGAAAAACCGAAAAATTAACTCTTTAAACTAAAATGAGAAAAAAAATAAACAAAAATGTATCTTCCCAAACAAAAATAATGATTGATCTTATATCTATAAAGTGCACTCTTCAATATATTAACAATTATCACAAAAAGAATTCCTTGATTGGCTATATAAACGACAATTAATGCGAAATTTACAAAATCAAAATGAAATACAAAATGGCAACAAAGATATACAAAAATACGTCTACTCACGTCAATAGTCGAACAAGGAACTCCTTAACAAAACTCTACAACTGTTTTTTTTACGAAAATCCCTCTCTCAAAAACGTACAACGCAATCGTATCACAATACGCCAATATTCAATAGAATCTGCATTAAATCAATACAAGCAAACAATAGACATATGAATGAGTGCATTAAATTAAAAAAAACTTAACACTTAATTAATTAAATCATACAATTAACTCTATGTGATCCAGAGGACTACTTAGATCAACTAGCCAGGGACTAGCAAGGGAAGAAATGGTTTCTGTGTAGAAATGTAACAAAGGTACCTAAATGTTAATGAAAGATTCGTGTATTACTTAATAAAATATAACAATAAATATCTCTGCTTACTAGTTTCGGTTGAACAGCCATCTTTAAAGCCATCTAAGCAAGAAAATTATAAATTATAATGAAATACAGTAGGTGATTATTAACTTTATTACTTACGTTAAAGTCAGTAGGCAAAAACGAAACAATTTAGATGATGAAAACATCAAACATGTTAAAATTAAGTGAAAGTTAATTAAACAATAAAATGATAACGGAACAAGTTCAAAGCAGTGCAAGAGAAGAGAACGATCTAATTAATTGTCCGTATACAAAAATAGTGTAGAGATCTTGTAAACATTTTTTTTAGAATCTAAAAGAAAAAAGTAAAAGAGGGAATCCAATTGAAATAAATAGTTAAAAAATCAAATGTGTAAATAAGAGGAAATTGATTTAATGTGATGATTAATTTGTTCGTTCATTAATTTTATAGTGGGTTTCCTCGAGTCTTTCTCAATGTCGTAATATTTCCCGCATGATCTTACCCATCATGCAGATAGTAAACGACAACTTCGAGCAGAACAGGTGTTCTTTGTTGTGAATTGTTACTGACATTGGAAACATTTAGCACGAAAATAGTTGCAAACTTCTCCTAGACCCCTCACCACAAACTGCACTAAACTGGACATACGTTTCGATAGCAAAGCTATCATCATCAGCAGAAACTGAACTGAATAACTACACTAAAACTACCCTAATTTATACCTAAAAAAGTTCATGGTACAATGATCACGGTCATGGCTGACTGCCGTCATGCTTAACTAGTCACTAATCATAACTTCGTCTGATCTACTACTTCTACTTAATAAACTATAAAGATAAGAATTTAAGGGTCCTAAATCTCAATTCATTAAAATGTGTTTGTTTTTATATATTTCCACACCCTCATAACAATTTAATTGCACATAGTTGCTTATGTTTTTAACTAACTTTATATTGTCAACTTTATGGTTTTCTTCAAGCATATGTAGGGCTACACTAGATTTGTCAAACCTTCTAAATTTAAGATGAGCCAAATGTTCCCTTGTAACGCGTTTTAATTGATCTTTTAGTTTGCCCAATATATACATGATCACAATCTTTACAAGATATTTTATAAATATCTGATTTGTCCAAATTATCTACTTGGTCTTTAGGGTTACCTAAAATATTTTTAAGACTATTATTTGAACTAGTTACTATGTCAAGATTGAATTTAGAGAATTTTTTTTGTAGACCTTTCGTGTAACTTGGATAAAATGGTAATTCTTCTTATTCTTCTTATTCCTCCTGTCACTAATTTCTAAAGTACTCACATTTCTAATTCTTATTTTTTTTATGTTTTCTAATGGTATTATATACAACGTCTTCTGAGAATCCATTAAATGCAGCGATTTTAATAATTTCTTTAAGTTCTTTATTATATCGTTCTGTAGATAGAGGAAAATTAAGTAAGCGATGCACCAAAAAGTTAATAGCTGCTAGTTTATTTTTCCATGAATGATTTGAATCTTCTGAAATAAATCTGTTTATATCTATTTCTAATTTATTTTTATTTCTTATTACTAACATATCGAGAAAAGCAATCCTATTGTTTGTTTCTTCTTCATAGGTAAACTTAATGGAAGGAAATTTAGAATTTAGCTGTTCAAGAAAATCTTTAATTGAGCACTTACTAGTATGAAAAATACAAAAAATGTCATGGACGTATCTAACCCAAACCCGTGGAAAATATGCCAAAGTATTCTGAAGATCGGTTTCAGATTTTCCCCATAAAGAGGTTAGTTATGAAGAGAGATAAGCTGTTAACCATTGCTGCTCCTTCAGTTTGTTGGTAAAAGGTACTGTTGATTTGAGAGAAATTTTGTTTCATGCAGAGCTTCGCCAAAGAAATGAAACTATCAACTTCATTACTGCCCAACTGATTACCTTTCAAAAAATCTTCTAAATAAGTCAAAGTGATGTCAACGGGGACGCTGGGAAACAGTGAGCTCACATCAAATGAAACTTAAACTTCATTGTCAGTAAGTTCAATGTTTTTAATCTTTTCAATGAACGCGTATGAATTTTTAACAACTAAATCCGGGGGTTGCACAGGTAAGTGATTAAATTTGTCAGATAGCAATTTGGACAATAAGTAAGTTGGACTATTGATATTGGAGACAATGGGTCTCATGCTTTTCCCTGGTTTATGTATCATAGGTAAACAATACATCCTAGGTAACAGTGCATTTGATACAGTTAGTCTATATGTTAAGTTATCATTAACAATAGTCTTATATTCTAATAAGGTCTTCTTGGTTTCTGTGATCATTTTTGATAACGGATTTTTAGTTAGCTTTACGTTGCGTTAACCTTGCGTTAAAAGAGTACTGACACGATCAAAATAATTTTTTTTATCTAAAATGATCACCGTATTACCCTTGTCAGATTTTAAGTAAAAGTTTTTGTTTTTAAGCCCTTTAGCAATGTTAAAATTTCTTTACGTGTGATATCTGAAGGATGACGTTGTTTATTTTCTAAAATTTGAATTTTACAAGCACGAAATAGCAGAAAATAGTTGCTTTAAATTTGACGTGAGGTATAGCTTGCTTATATTATACTTTTATATTTAGGGATATCTCAAGACTGCATATATAGTCCTGTGCAAACTGAACAAAACTTGACGAACTGATTCTCGCGAACAATCACACGCCATTACCGTTAATAATAGCCGATAATTCTAATTCCAATCTGGGAATCACGTGCACCCGTATGCACCCGAACACTAGATTAATGTTTCGCTTTGATAAATTAATGTCGCACTTCAATAATACGCCTGCGACAGGATCCATAATACTCTAGAGTACTTCTGCACTCCTCGAGTGTGAGAATCATATGCGGCAGTGCACGTAATCACTCACTCAATTCTGGCGCGCAATTATACTTATACGATCGAAGCAATATGCACAGAACGAGCGACATATATCGAAACATATATTAAAGAGAGAAGGGTCGCTCTTGATTCATACAGGGCGCGAAAGTACTTCTCTCCCGAATATTTACTGCTGCGCTCTCATATACATACATAAAAGTATTGTAGTGTATTAGAAAGCCGAGTGGAATATTATATTCGGAGGGATAAACTTGTCGCCGTAGGATTCAATTGTTCCTTGTTAACCCTACACCATCCGACCAACTGCGTCTTGTGGATCTGAGCGTGGCTTCGTTCTGAGCCGCTGCAAGTGCGAAATCACTGGCAAGTTGTGTATGCCAATAGTGCGGTGCATTCACTGAGATCCGTACGTCGTGCGCGGTTCATGCATATTTGATATATTTACGTGACAAATTACTCGGGACGACGCGAGTTCCCTTATAATATTCCAGATTGGAAACGCTAGTCGCTAGGAATGGATGAAAGGAATTGGCGTTTTAAAATTTATCGCTTGCGAAATGAATTACTGTCGGGGATTGTATTTATGTATATGGCTGTGCGCTTTTAAATCTTAAGGATTAATAATGCTGATTTTGTGTAAGGCGTGGGGTTGCTATGTGTTTGCTAACTGTTTTTGAAAAATTGATTTCGATTTTAATTTATAATAAATTTAAAAGAGACCAGACACTTTTGAAAACGTATTTTCGGTATATCCTGTTTCTTCTCGGTAATAACAATGGCACACTCGTGGCTTCAAAACGACAGAGGGAACTGGAATAGGAATATATGGGCCTAGAATTGTAATGGGACGCCTAGAGTTGCTTTTTTTTTTAAATTTATTATTATTGATTTATTATTTACTTTAACAAAAATACTCCAAACTGTGGTACTGGTAAAGCTGTAAACTTCTCCTAAACCCAGAAACACTGAACTCAGTTCAGTGTTTCTGCTGAAGATGATAGCTTTGCTATCGAAACGTACGTCCAGTTTAGTGCAGTTTGTGGTGAGGGGTTTAGGTAAAGTTTACATATTATTTACTTTCTTAATTAAAAAAAATATTTGATTTCATTCTATTTATGTAAACATAAAACATGTAGAATTTGTAACGTATTTTTAGTTCTATTAATCTCTCTGTGTGTGTACTGCTGTGGTCTGGCACCCCGGTTTTCGGAAATTCAAATTTGTTTTCTTGTTCATTCCAATTTGCCTTTATCAGTGTCGCGCAAGAGTTTTCACAATTTTATTTGTTTATTTTGACAAGATTTTGTTATTTGAATTGATTGTTAAATTTATTTTAATTCTTCAGTTGTTTAAATTAATTTCATTCAGTTGTACATATTGCGTTCACCAGTATTGTATATATTGTTCAATGTGTATTCTAGAATTTTCTTTGCGTTTCTGCGTTGCGAGTGCACGCAGGATTTTATATGTATATGCGATTGTTTTACCCGGAGAGGCCAGTTTCTCCATAGACGTTTAAGTGTAAGTACTTGTAAATTTTTAATTTCATTGCTGCCATTTTGTTCATAATTTTGATTCATAGAATTTTTCCGTCCATCTAGAAATTCGATTAATAATAATTGTTAGTATATTTTTGTGTAAACAAATTAGATGTAAGATCAGTTATTATATTTGTTCTGGAAGGTTTTTTTTTGTTTAAAGAGTTAATTTTTCCGTTTTCTAGTTTACTGTTTTGTATTTTATTAATTAATCACCTCGGTTTAGGTGAAAAGTAGCATTGTGCTTGGAGGCCATGAGGACAGCACAGCGTTTCTTTGAGTACGCAGCGAAGAACGGGAGAGTCGGCAGCTAGCGTTGTAATAGAGCGGACGGCCGTTCGTCTAGAGCTCGGCGGTTGAAAGGGTTGCCATTAAACGCCAGTCACAACCCAGTTACATATTGATAAAAGTAAATAGCATAGCGGGCTAATTTATCCCTCTTATTGCTGAATACCTTGGCCATTCGTTGTTGCCGGAGAAGAATACCAGATATTGGTAAAAATAAACGCCTAGCGGGTTAACGTGTCCCCGATATTGTGTAATACCCTGGCTATTTGTTTAGTGCCGAAGAGTGAAACCTCGTGAGTGAGGAATCCACCAATCAGTTATTAGATTGCGTATTAGCCCTGGGCTGAAGTGTTGTGCTGCCGTATGATGGGACTGGGAGTTTCTCGATCCAGAGAGGCAAATACAGCCTCCAGACAGTACGACGACCGAACCTGCTGCCTGTGTCTAAACTCAAACGACCACGCCTAGAGCCGAAGGACCGCCAAAACCGCAAGTGTTGCCGCCTAATTTTTATCTGTTTATTATTTACAAAATTAGAAATTATAATCTTGCTTATTATTTACTTTACATTTAATATTCAATTCATTAGTGATATTTCAAAGGAAGCCCCATCCATTCCATCATTATTTTTATATTGACAGATAATCGCTATTTACTTTGTAATCCTTCCACCGCATTTATTTATGCTTTCGTTACTTTATAATAAAAAATATTGTAAAGGTGAAATCGATCTTTTTTGTTTTTCTTTCTTATTTAATAGGCAGAGTCGGATTATATTTAAAATACCCATAGAATTGCATGACATGAGAGCGGTTAAATTAATCGATAAAAGATTCTCATGCTAATTTTTTACTTATTTCAACTAATTAATAGACTATATTTACAAATCCGAATTCAAAACCAACCAAAAAATAATAACATTTATAAATACACGTTATTGATCGATGCGTCCAGTTTAGTATTGACAGGAATTACCGAAAGTAGGAGACTATTATTCTGTTTGATAGTCAAGCAGTCATCAAAGCGCTGAGCTCACATGAAATCAGTTCCAAGATGATCTGGGAATGCCTAGGGAAATCGAGCGAGCTAGACAAAAGAAATAAAGTAACTTCCTCTGGGATTCGGGGATCATACAGGCGTGGAAGGAAACAAAATAATGGATAATCTTGCATAAAGAAAGGTATAGAATACCTTTTGTAGGGCCTGAACTCTTTTGCGGGATAAGTAGCAGTATAATACTGTTATATGTTTATGTGCGCTGGCGTTTTGCATCTTTTCGATGTAAATAAAAACACGTCGTGGTTCTTACTCACTACTATATTTGATTAAATTAAACAAATGAAAACAAGTAAAGTACATTGGTTTTACACGGAAGTTGATGCTCGTTGTGATAGTTGAATTGAGCTGCGTGGATATAACTATTCTGACTGTGACTCGTGACTACATATCTGCAACTGCTCTTCCTTCGGGCGGAACAAACAAGCTAAGGACTGTAAACATACGTCACGGGAAATTACGCTGTGAACGTCAGTCCCTCGGTAATTCGGAGAACCCGGAGAAAGTGGTTAAACCGGACGAGGGCTATCAAATGTAATATTAAATGATTACCTTAAATACTAGAAATGCTAATTAGGTATTTACAAGAATATTGTGCCTCTCTTTTCCGAACAAATACTGAAGAAATTGAAAATCAAGAAATGGAGCAGAGATAATCTAATTATTGGGAGAAGCTCCAAGGAATGAGGCAATAAGGTGAAACTCTTCTGAGAATCTATAACTAGAATAAGTTTACAGAATGCAACAACTTTGGAATCAAAGAGAATGAGTTTAAACTGCTTCTTCGAATTTCCCTAAGAAACTATCAACTAACCATCAAAAAAGAAGAAGAAAAACTACTAAAACTCAGTAAGAACCACGCACCGAAAGGACATTTTTTAGAAAATTGGGATCGACACTGGGGATACCACGTGCAGACTGTACAATAAGCTGACACAAACCATCAGATTTTGTGGGAATGCAGAGAATACTGCGATCAAACATTCAAAGATTTGCACAGATTAGTACAGAGTGCCAGGATACTGGTATAATTTAATGGCTAAAATGGTAAAATGAAATGCAAAAAGCCAGAGGCTGTAGTGTTTCCGGTACTATTTATTGGGGCGTTATAGAACTGGCAATTTTATACGCAAAGGCAGTGTACACGTGTAAAATTAAAGAGACAAAATTAATCGGGGCGCAAAGATTGTTAACGGTTAGGGCTGCGAATGCGTATTCATCTATTTCAGTTGTGCGCGGCGTGCGTTATTTCGGGTGTATTACCATTAGATTTACGTTTGTGGGAACTTAGAATAGGTAGCCTCTTTCAGGTAGAGCATGGGGTTTAGGATGAATTGTAATTATTTAGCTTTTGATAAAGTGTTTCCATAGACTCCATGTCAGACGGCTCGCTTAACGAAAAAGAAGCAATTTGAAGTATATTTCAGGAGCAAGATTTTCTTAGTATATCTATCTCTAACTTAAAAAAGAGTTTCTTCAGTGCCTATCATGACTTAATCAGTTATCCATTCATAAATCTGTCAGAATTGAAACATAGTGTGTTCTAAATCTAATATAAAGGCCGCTATATATTCTGTCCATTTATCATCTGTATACCATACGAATATGTATAGTTACGTTCGTGTTCAGAAAGCCTTTCAGTCGTCAAACGTCGCCAACCATAGACATCTTTGCGGATACACATCTCTATGGCTATGGCGCAGCATCGTGGAGGCTCGCGAAGTGAGAACCGTTGTACGTCATTTGTTAGCCGCCTGATTCTAATGGGAGAGAGCACAAAGAGACCGTGCCATTACACGGAAAGTCCGACACAGTCACCTGCGCACGTAGGGCAGAACGTTAATAAGTGATTTATTCACTTATTCAGGCGTCTCGCTCTCTGGATTCGCACTTGGACTTATAAAATCTGTATACGTCGCGTTAAATACAACGTATTGACTCTATACAATGACGTATGTGCTCGATTTATATCAGTTCCGTTCTGCGGAGATGCTATTAATTTAAACGGATAGTTCTGAAGTGTCACTTTATAAATGATGATATTTTTTTGTACATAGATATTTTTTTGTTCAGAGTAGTATGCAAGAAAAGTACAACATATGATGATGATTGATTTAGTCACTGAGTATGGAGCAGGTCTTCTTATTATCCCCTTAACAGCACAGCCTGAAACCTATTGTATTAATCCGTACTTAGTGCATTTTTTTATATAAACAAGTTAGTCTCTTCAATTAGATATGTTATCCTGTCTAGTGAACCCTTTATTGGTAGATCAGTCATCGGGTTGATTGCTCCTAGCAATGGACGTTTGTCGTTACAGTGCAACGCATTTAAAATACGACGTGGTGTGCCATCTCCTCCTATTTTTTGCATAGTCTGCGTATTGGTTCATCTTTAAAGACGCCTATTTTATGTAAGTACTTCCTTAGATAGATGTGTCCTTTCGGTAGACTTGTCACCGTTCTAACAATAAGATGTGCTCGGTTGAGAATCAGTGCCCAGTCATGCCCAGCTAGTTGCCTCATGCATTTGCTGTGTACTTGTCTATCTACGCTCTTTCAATGGGCCTGGGTCTTCAGAGCTGCCTTGGCACCCACACCAAAGTAACTGTGTTGAGCTGGTTCAGGGTTCTTCGGTTTTCCAGGCAATCCCAAACCAATTCCGAGGTCATCTGATAGGATGTTAGTGTCCTTAGGGCCACTTGGTTATCCGATAGGATATTAATCTGCTGATCCTTGGATACTTGTTACTAGTATTTCCGTTTGGTATAAGGGGGTGTATTGCTTCGTTGGCATATGTTCTTTACGATTTAAGCGTTTCTCTATATATACCAGCTCTAAAATACAATTTATGATGTGTCAAACGTATAAAAAGCTACATGGAGGGCATTATAGAAAATACCTAAAAACTGGTTTCAAAATAACACCGGAATTCGACAGCCAAAATGACTATTTGTGGGTTGGTCAGGTGTGCAAGTTCATACAAGTTGCGAAAGTCGTTGCCTAAGAGCTCTTAGGTTTGGAGCAGAGGAAGCAATTCTCCTTTTATTTTTAAAACTCTTCACGTCCATGTTCTTTATATGTGCCTTGATAGGTGTTTGTTTAATGTTATCGCAGTATTGTTGGTCTTGGTCTGGGTATAAGTTATACGATGGTGAGCAATAACATAGTTATCTTATTCTAGGTGTTGGATTGGTGAAGGCCATTATGGGTTGGAATGTTATTCGGTTAATGAAGGTGCAGTAGACAGGTGAGTATGTAGTATGATCAAAAGGTAAGTATTTTAAGTTTTATGAATAGTTATCTGTAGCCTGTTTTTGCGCTTATGCCTACAATCAATCTAACAGCATCTTTTTGTTGCAGGAAAACTCTTTTCGATGCTTTACATCCTGCCCATAACAGAATACAATATATTCCCTTCACACTGAAAACCCCAATATACCCCTGGCCACCAGCATCTTCCCAAACTACTTTTTTACCTTGCAGATAGCATAGATTAGATTAGGGTTGGCTATACGGAGCTATTTCACCGCAATCTTTTCAGAACTGCTGTGATACCCTTTTTCTTAAAAACCGGTTTCTCATTTTGCGCTCTTAATTAGATCTACCATCTTTGAGACCGGCTCCTTTGTGTAGCTGTTAGCTGTGGAGTTCTGCACGTCAAGTGCTAACATGGCTTAGCACGTGAATTTGTGTTTCGTCTTCTTCTTGGTAGAATCTGCAAATAGCGTCATCTGTCAGGCCTATGTTATGCATATGCATATTTGGGCTATAGCGAGCAGTCAGCAGACCTGCTATTATTTTGACAGCTTTCCTACCTTTACTCAATGTCAGTAAATCTTTAACAAATTCAGCCCTCTGCTCCTTGAGAAACCCTTTTGCCTGTTTCTGTTTTAGTGATTTTGCCACCACTCCATGGACTAATTATGTATCCATTCATGGATGGATTTTTTAATTTCTGATTTGGCCTAAGCAAGGATCAGCTTCAACGAATGCCCTTGACACGCTTTGCCTGTCTGGAATGTCCATTCCTTCATCTCCTTTCACATCCGAGTGTCTAGGAACCTAGGTCAAAGTTAGTTTAGAAAGGAAAGGCAAGGAAAAAGGTTATTTATGCCACTTACACAGTCCCAGATAGCATAGTTGGATTCTGCTAATTGTGATTGCAGCGTATGTGCCCTCAAAAGACGTTTATTGTTAATGGGCGAGAAATGTCGCAATTGGGGTTTCGATATGCAATTTGCTTGTGTTAAAACATTCTCCAGCATTTGCCAAACCTTCTTGTAGTGTAATCAGCGTTGACTTACGCAGTAGTAAAAATGTATTGTCAGCATACGGTGTGGTTTTGGGGGTAGATTGGTAGGTCATTTGCGTAAATTATAAAAAGGAAAGGTTTCAGGATAGATCCTTGTGGCACAACTGTATTTCGAATCATTTCTTTGGATGTAATTTTCTTCCAGTACACCTACTGTCACCTGTCTATCAAATAACTTTTTATCAGCTGAAATATGTATATTCTAAATATTGGAGTCGACGCAATCTAGGGTTTCTGGTAAGTGATAGCATATCAGTTCAATCTTGTTCTTATCATCCAATGCGTCGGTCACTGACTTTATCGGCTTAAGCATAGAGTTACTAAATAAACACTTTTCTTCAAATATATTCCTCTGTATTCCGTTTTTCGTAGAAGATGCTCTCTGATTTTGCCTTCTTAATTAAGCCTATCATCTTTGAGAGCGGCTCCTTTGTGTAGCTGTTAGCTTGTCCTGTATTTCTTTCTCCTTTTGCCAGAGTCTGCAGGTAATATCATTTACCAGGCCTAAGTTATACATATGCCTATTTAGCTTGAAATGACCATTCTTCAGACCCACTATCATTTTGACAGTCTTCTTAGCTTTACTTAGTAGATCTTTAGTAAATTTAGGCTTCTGTTATTTTAGGAACCCTTCTGCCTGTCTCTGTACTGGTTACTTTTGCCGCTTCTTCTTGGACTCGTTATGTATTCACTCATCGATGGATCTTTTTTTACGCCACGCTGAATATGGAAATAGGCCTATAGTTGCACAATTTAAGTACTTTCGTCTAATTTGTAGCTCTATTTCTACTTAAGACATTCCATCATATGTAGGCTATTACCAATCTACTTTTTTGCTTCTCGAACATTTTCTCTATATTCTTTCCTCGCCATCTCATATGCTAACTTTGACTGCTGATTCTACACCACTCTATAAACTATCGATTCAATTGTTTAATTAATTTTTCAATAAATGCATCATTGATTCTACTTTTGGCCATATAAATATAAAAGCATGCAATTAGGAATTAATAGGTGTCAGAAAAAAACCCACAATTACTAACTAATGATACCGCAAAACAGATTAATTCGGTTTAGTTTCATGCATTATAGAACAAGCTCTTTTTAACAATTAATTTGGATATTTAATCTGGCAAATTCCACCAGAAAGATTACCAATTAAACCGTTGATAAAATTTACAACATTCTCTGTTCGAACGATATCCTCTTTTCCAGTACCGGACTGTAAAGAAGTTCACACCGACGACGACGGGCCAATGCTGCTGCGACGTACCTGTTGCAAAGCCGGGACGTTTATCGCGGCCATCACGGTCGGGTTAAGTTAAGCATACGTTACGAGCCATCCAGGTCAGTTTTACAGGACGACGGAGCAGTAAACGGCTCCGGAAAACGGGCTAGAGAGCGCCATCACGGGGAGTCGTGAACGTTTTTCGTTAGACAATCAAATGAGAATTGAAGTTTTGTCGAGTTGGAGTTAAGTAGGTCGTTGCGTTTTTCGTTTGTCCTTTTCTTTTTGTATTATGCTAGATCGATGCATCAAAAACTGATGGGAAAATCTTTTACGATTAAATATTACATGCGAGAATAATCGTCTTGCTTTTATTGTAAGTACTGCTGTGTACTGAAGGTACCAAGGTAGCTAGCTCAACGGATAAAAATAAAAGGGCGCAAAAGAACAATTAAACTCAGGGTTACCCTCGCGAATTAGTAAATTGTGGGTGAAAGAAATCTGACTTTCTTAAATACCCCAAAAATTGAAAAGGTTTAATTAAAAATAAAAGAACAGAAATTTTGAATGACGTTAATAACAATCAATAATTTATTATTAAAAAAAAAAAGAAAAAAAATCATTAAATACAAATTGCAGATAAAAAAAACCATGAACTTAGGGCTCTGGCCGAAATCAAAAACTGCATTAAGATTCTAAATTACAAAAAGACAATGCTAAATCCTTTATCAAAGCAAAAACAAATTTGTTCAGGAAGATAATCCTTTTATATCAATCAATCCACGTGGTTTCAAAATTAAAACAAACTGAACTAAACGTGGACAATTCAAGTAAATTAACAAAAGAAAACTTTAAATACAAGCACAATGCTTCTATTCACCCAACCCTAGGTGATTAATAAATCAAAAACTAATCAGCAAACTAGAAAAGGGAAAAATTAAACTCTAAAACATATAATGAGGGAATTACAACTACTACTAATCTATCTTCCTGCACGAAATAATAAAAGATCTCACATCTAAATTGTGCACGCAATAATATAATACCAATTATTATATAGCGAGTTCCTTGATGGATGAAATAAATCAAAATTAAGCGAAACAAATTTTTAAATCAAGATGTAAGAACAAAATGGCAGCAATGAAATACAATTTTACATCTACTTACTTTTGTGTCAATCTCGGAACTAATTCTTACAATGCAAACCAGTCGCATACATATAAATAACAGCTGCGTGCAACGCAACGCGCAAAGATCATAGAAGAAAATTTCTAGGAAGGACATGAACAACATAAGCAAATAAAAATATAATAAAGAGTGCAATTAATTTAAACAACTGAACATTTAAATAAATAAATTAAACAATCCATTCATTAACTAAATCTGATATAAAATAAAATATTTGAATTTGTGGGAACTTCCACGAAACATTGACAAAGGCAAATCAGAGTAAACAAAAACACTGAATTTACGAAAACCGGGGTGCCAGGCCACAGCAGTACGTTTAGATTGAATATGTGAGAAAATCAAATGGTTATTTTTGAAGTTTAGTAAAAGGACTGGCTCTAATAGTTAAAATTTAAAAATAGTATATTTGGGAATGCAGTCAAAAATAAAGAGGTTAGCTGTTAATTGTTGGCTTCTCCAAGCCCATTACTAGAAAACTTGTCCTCGCCAGGCCTTCACATTAGCACAGCACACGAACTGGTGTTTCTTTCTCCTCTTGGGAGAATCTGCAGATAGCTTCACCTGCCAGGCCTATGTTGTGCATATGCCTATAGTGATCAGTCAGGAGACTTACTATCATTTTGACAGTTTTTCTGTCTTTATTCAGTAGATCTTTAGTAAATTCTGGCCTCTGTTCCTTCAGGAACCCTTTTGCTTCAGCGTTTTGGCCGCCCCCACCTGCTGCACCATACTATAGCTACCATACCATAGCTACAATACCATAGCCACCATACCATAGCTCCATACGTTATCATGGGTTTAATTACCCTTGTGTATAACTAGAGAGTCATCTAGGGGTTAACGTCCTAATTCCTTCCACACAACCTCTTACATCTACCTAGGGCGATAGTGGCTTTACTGGTTGTTTTCTGGATATGTGGGTTCCATGTATGTCTTTGATCAAACCATACTCCCAGGTATTTTGCCTCTGTGACATATGTGGTTGTAGGCCTTTTAGCATTCTTTTTCTTGTGAATGTGACAGCTTGTGTTTTTTTGAGCATTGACTGATAGTCGCTCTTGTTTACACCATTTGTCAACCGTATTTAAAACGGTTTGTATGCACTCCACCAGAACCGTTGGAAACCGTCCTCTAACGGCTATTATAAAGTTAAGGGAGATAAGACTTCGCCCTGCGAGCATCCCCCTCCCGCCTCCACTTGGATGGTAGACTCACCAATTGTGGATATGATTACCCTTCTTTCCAAGCTGACTCTTACCCACTGTAGAAACTTCGGCGCGACGCTTTTTTTTCCGTAGAGCCCCGATAATTGAAGTAATGGCAGCATTGTTAAATGCTCCCTCCCCCAGCAGCTATTGAAGTAGTATTGGATCTTGCCCCCCACCACATTGTAGTAGAGGGCGTGGCGAAAAGAACCGCACTAGGAATGGTCAAGGAAGGAATGATTAGGCATAGGCCTCAATCTCCTGACGGTGATCAAACCTGGGATATGCACCAGGATGATATGTTGAAAAAAAATTAGCTTTGTGAAGGAATTCACCATAAAGCTAAGTAACAGGGGCGAGTGGGATTATAACACCATCTTGAACTTGAATAGAAATGCCATCAAATGGTATACTGATGGCTCCAAAACGGCAGAAGGAACTGGAATAGGAATATATGGGCCTAGAACTACATATTTCGAAAGCTTGGGAAAGTAGCGCTATTGGAAGATGTGTTCAGTTCAATATGGATAGGAACTATCGGAAGCAGGAGATTATCATCATGTCTAATAGTCAAGCAGCCATCAAGGCGCTGAGCTCATATGAAATCAGCTCCAAGATGGTCTGGGAATGCCTAGGGAAACTAAATGAGCTAGGCAAAAGAAATAAAGTAACCCTCCTGTGGGTTCCGGATCACTCAGGAGTGGAAGGAAACGAAATAACGGATAACCTCGCAAAAAAAGGGGCTGGAATGCCTTTTGTAGGGCCTGAACCCTTTTGCGGGTTAAGTAGCAGTACAATACTGAAGAAACTAAAAATAGAAATGGAACAGAGAAAATCCAGTTACTGGGAAAATCTCCAAGGAATGAGGCAAAGTAAAATTCTTCTGGGAACTTATAACCAGAAGAGATTTACAGAATGCATCAACCTGAGTAAGAACAATGTTCGCATATTAACAGGAATACCTTCAGGCCATTGTAGACTGAAAGGACACCTGAGTAAGCTTGGATTGGAAAAAGATCCTGAATGCAGATTTTGTGGGGGAACAGGATGAAACACCTATCCACCTCCTCTTAAACTGCGTAGCACTTCACATCCTACACTTTCTAAAAGGAATAGGATTGGAAGGCCAGCTGTAAAGCAGCAAGAATAGGGGACACAATAGATCTTTTAGGTCACAGTGTAACACCACCTTTCTATTTACGTACATACATAGCTGTGGGCTTCTCCAAGCCCATTACTAGAAACCTTGTCCTCGCCAGAATTTGTTGACTGGACAATTTTTCTCAGTGTATGTTAAGACAAAATGACTCAATTGAAGAAGTCCTAAACTGAACTTAAAGATAACTGCTCGGATTTTTTTTTTTGTAGGGTGAAATAGTACAGTTAAGGAATGAAGTATGTGGACAGTTCTCTAATACGTAGGCAACACAAATTACAGTTATGAAGGAGAATATTGCTCCTTCTTGGAATTGGAATTGTAAGTTCGTGGTTGTAGAGGATGAATAATTAAAACAATACTGAAGTTGTGTTGAAATATATAATGACGTTTCGTCAACTTTTTCAAAAATTAGCATTCACGAAACCTCATATTCTAGAAAAAAATTAATGTGATTAGTTTTAATTAGTTAAAAATAAACATGCTTTCTAAATTACTAAAGTTTAGAAAAAAATCAATTTTATTGGTGATGGTGGTAACCCGAAGCTTGAAATACAAGATAGATTTAGAATTTTTTTTTTTTCATCCACAGTTCAACTCGAAATAACTTTTAGTATGTTATTTCGAGTTGAACTGTGGATGAAAAAAAAAAATAATTCTAAATCTATATCAAACAATTCATGAACTTATGTCATATATTTTTCTGTTGCAAATACATTGTGTTATAGGAGCGAGTCACTTTCCACCATTCCTGCACAATTCTAATACATAATGCATACCCAGCGACTGGGAGGGTAATGCCGATATCAGCGCGTATAATGACGAAGTGAAGATCGTTACACATCAGACCTGTCAAAGCGAACAAATATTGACAGAGGGAAGGTGGGACGGGCATATACATATACATGCATACTACAGAAATATCCGTGCTACGACACACACACACACACACACACACATCAGTTAGTCGACACTAGTCATATGATGAGGGGGAGATTCATAAAATAAATTCGGGGAATCGAATTGCCGTGGCGCGTGAGCGTCGAGGTTATTGAAGTTAAACTATTTAATTTCAGCTCTGCGGATCCCCCAGGGGGTCTGCGTACGTACGCAGAACGATACTAGAACGTCTCCTGTGGGAGAGCGCGGCCCATATTTCATTAAACACTCCGTCCGTACGTATACACACGTTTAAGTGCGTAATACGTGGAGTGAACGGGAGCAAGGGGCGAATTATACAAGGCGTCAAATAATCGTCACACCTAAAAAAATCCAAATTGAATCGGCGATTGCGCTATTATGCTATTAAGAGGGGGCGCGCGACCCTCGCGCTATTAATACAACAAGAAAACGCATTCAATTCGCGATCAAGAATGTATGAACGCTTATGATTGTTACGATAGATTGGGCGGTATGGTGGAGGTGCCGCAGAAGAGGATGAAGCGATAGGACAGAACAGGGGGAGTGTAGGGTGAAAGAGGGTGGATATGATTATTATTTCATTAGGTGTGTGTGATGTATATATAATGTAATAAACACACGTTGTTATAATATGGACATATTCACTTTTAATCCAAACAAGGGTCAAATGTTCATGGACATAATCTGCACGTGTGGTGGTTATCCAGGATTTTGCTTTACAACGAACATCTACAAACGGACATACATTGATCCTCTATTTTAAGTACTATCGGGTGCATTCTACAGACTCTAGAACTACCCATTCACCACTGCAAGACTGCAATAAAGCAGAATTGGAAGCTACGAGACAGGCTTCCACAGCGCACTGGTGGGTAGCAAAAAAAGTAGTGAATGTAGCAAAAGGAAAATGGGAAATTAACTCATTCATATCATATAAATCGGCAGGATTAGATGGCATTTTGCTACCAGCGAATTCTCAGGGCGTATTAAATAGTAGCAATTTCCCAGAGCATGAGACCAGATTGAATAATAAAAAAAATAAAAAATTAAATATTGCTTATAAAAGATTATTGATATTAAATAAAATAAATGATTGCAAAGTACCAAAGGACGGGGAAGAGGGATAAATAAAACAACGTTTATAATTTATTTCCCACGCTGCGACTGTAGGAGTCGTTTCGGCCAGTGAGGCGCCGGAGAGGTGTCGGATTGAGCGCCACTGGGTTGAGTCAGTTGTTGCCTTCCTTGGCCCGACGCTGTCGCCCGGTACTTTAGCCACAGCCCAGAATGGCTATTTTCCAGTAGGGGAAACAATGGATTGGTACTTGCAGAATTTTGATTTATAAATAATTAAATTGAATGAAAAAGTTAATTAAATGAAAAAAAACTAATGCGCCAAGGACGATAAAATTGAATTAAATAAAACTCAGAAAAACTATATAAACAGTTATATTAACAGTTGATTAGGTGAAGCCAAACATTAAATGATTACAAAGTATAAATACACGAAATAAACTTTTGGGAGTGACGTGTTATTATCAAAAATTTGTATTACAAAGAAACAAGAAAAATCTACCTACTCGATCGAGCATGCAATTGAATACGACCTACCATTGTTTTAATGCGAAAAGATGAAAGAAAACAAAAATTAAAATAATTTCAAAAGTTACGCTAAATTAAACAATGAGAGCAAAGACTAAAATATCAAAAGTTACGTTAAATTATTCTGAATCCAATGGTAGTTCGTTACTACAAATACCAGAAAAATTGAATCTTAAAATTAACTTACATTTAAAAACAATGCGCAAACGGTTGATTGCCACCAAACACCTCGGGGAGGAAGAAGGGGAAGAGAGCCGGTGGATGAAAGAAGAGAGCCCGGGTCCAGGTACGCCTTAGGGACGCTGCTTGCGAGATCCGCGTCAGCGGGATTCCAGGAGAAGTCTTCGTCGCCAAAATACAATAACTCAAAAACGGCTTCCGTGGAGTGGTTTCCTTTTGACCTGATATTCCTCCACAGGGGTTACCGAACGGGTAATTTTGGTCAAAAAGGGGTACGGCAGAGCGTCGCCTCTTAGACGGTTAGGTCTACACACTTAGCGGGTTGGAGAGTAAGTGAAGTCAAGAAGGGGAGAGAAATCTAGTTGCCGCGCTGGCCATTAAGTAGCCAATAGGATCCGAGTATCGAGGATTAAAAATTTGCAGGTGTTCGTGTTTATGCGAAAATTCTAACGTTTCAAGTACAGTGCGCACAAAAAAATGTGCAGCAATTAACAAAAATGAATAAATTCGGAGCTAATTATGAACGGAGGAATTTACAAAACAAATGCATCTAAATAGATACTAAAGTTTGACAATTTAAGAATTTAGAAAAAGGTCACAAATAAAGCGGTACATTTACAAAAAAACAATTTCAAGGTCAAACGTGACGTTATATGAAATAAGTAAATAGCGAAATTCTCGGTAACTCGTAAAGGTCAATGAATTTAGATGATTTCAGATAGGATAGTGTACAGTTGGAGAAATAAGAAAAGGTGCGCAATGCTTTGAGATTGAAAAATGAAACAAAAACTAGGCGGCATTAAAATGAGTTAAAGACGGAATAGGTAAATGAGTAGTAAGATAAGTTCTAACAGTCCTTAAAAAGAGATAAATTAAGAAAAGGTGTTTTCAACACGTAACAATTTATCCAATTATGGTTCAAAAGAGTCCGGAGCTTGCATTTTGGTAATTAGAATCATAGAACAATTAAGCAATTGAAAAAGACAAATAAATTGTATAAAACGTCTTACCATATTATGTAATCAGTTGTTTTTATTGAGTGCATATTTCCAAGAAATCAACCGTTAAATATATTAAAAAATAAAGTCTACACAAATTTCATTAAATTACTACAATTTCCTTCAAAACGCACTTGTGTTTAAATGTAACATTTCAAAAGTAATTTAAATTTTTATAGTGATTAAAATTATGACGTTATTTTCTAGTTTGGATTTCTTTACATTGCGATACTTCCTACATCCCCAGGAAAGGTGTTTAGCACGACAATCAAAACTAGACTATGTAAATTTACAACATCACAACAAATATCTTAAATTTACTTAAAAATTAGTCTAGCTACATCAAATACTGCATTTTGAAGGTTAGCTCCTGACTGAACCACTTTCTCTCAGAATATGAATGATAGATTATCGCTTATCGTCCACTACATATTTTATAGATTAGGGTAGATATCGTTAGCAATATCGTTCCACCGTTTTTCCGATAGAACGACGCACCGGAAGACGCGTCGCTGCTAAATGAAGCCGAAGCCCCTCGATTTACATCAAATACAAACATACATTATGACATACTACGACGATATACCCGTATATCGGAAACATCTTCGGGGTTCGTCCGTACGAGTCTAAACATCACCGTCTAAAAGCTGCAACTCCCGTTCATAACACCGTCTTCCGGTTAGTGCGCGCACGCCGGAAACGCTGTTCGGCCGATTAGGCACTCTCTATGTATGTATGCTCTCATATATACATTTCTAGACTTGTTTATATATTTAATAGTAGGAGTGCGTGCAATCAGTGATTTGAATCGTATAGCCTATCGAACTATGTCATGCCCGATAGATCCTTGTTATTGTTGTATATTATGAAGTAGGTCTGTTCTTGCTAGGGAGGATTTTAATATAACTCTCGCGTTTTGTGTGTTGTAATAACGTAACGGCTCCGGCTAGGACATGCAATCGGAATAATAAATCCATTTTCTCTCAGTGTATATACGCGAACGTGTACGTGCCCAACTCGACCCGCTATACTACACATTATATTTTATTTATATTGGCGCGATTGTATGGGAAAACAATTTCGTAGATGTGACGGAAAAAATGCGTTCCGGTAAATAAACGGGCGTATAACGGAATAAAGTATGAAGGCCTTAAATATTTATTAAACGCCATACGCTATTTCATAGCACGTAGAAACATATATTATGCCGTTGTGTATTCGTTACAGTTACGTGACGGATATCTGTAATGTTATTTTTGTACGTTATGTAAGGGATACGATGAGGTAAATTTGAAAATAACTGATTTGAAATAATTTAATCAAGATAAATCAAATCTTGTACAATTCGGAATTTATATTACAAAGATATTTCGGTAAATATCTATTTCGTTCGGGCAAAGAATCACTCTTGCGACTAAAACACCAATTTTTAAAAAATTAACGACTATTTGCTAGATATTAAGTCAGCGTAATGCATTAACAAATATAAAAAGAAAACCATAAAAATAATGGAAAAGACTTAATAAACTACTTACAAGACCGTCGCAATCACACACATTCATTCTCACGCTACCTCAATCGATTCTAGTTTAAGTGATAATTTTTACCTATATCTAACGCACTAATATGTTGACCCACTTATTATGTCTACCTTAGTATTTCAACAGTAAGGCGTCTCTTCCATTTGATCCTTACTTATTATGTATCTGTTCTTTTTTATTGTATTTTGTTTTGGATCAATAAACGTACTGTTGTGGTCTGGCACCCCGGTTTTCGCAAATTCAGTTTTTTTTTCTTGTTCATTCCGATCAGTCTTTATCGGTGTTTCGCAGGAGTTTCCACAATTTCAATTGTGTTGTTTTATTTTGTATAAGATTTAGTTAATGTTTTGGATTGTTTAAGTTATTTATTTAAATGTTCAGTTTGTTTAAATTCATTTCACTTTTCGATTTGTTAGTATTTGCTCATGTAGCACATGTCCTTCTTAGAAGTTTTCTTCTTCTATGATCATTGTGCGAGGCGTGGCGCACGCAGCTGTAGAATTTTATATGTATGCGGTTGTTTAACCCTGTGAGGTGAGTTGCTTGACAAGATACCGGTGTAAGTAGACGTAAATTTATATTGTTAGCTGCCATTTTGGTACTTCACTTTTTATTTAAAGATTTGTTTCGTTAATTTTTGATTTATTTCATCCATCAAGGAACTCGTTATATAATAATTGGTATTATATTCTTGTGTGTAAGATATATTTAGTTAAAAAAGTTTAATTTTTTGTTTTTTCATTTTGCTGTTTTGTAATTATTCATTAATCACCTTGGGTTGGGTGAATAGAAGCTTTGTGCTTGCTTTTAGTTTTCATTAATGTAGATTACTTGAGTTGTCCACGTTTAATTTAGTTTGTTTTAATTTTGAAACCACGTGGATTGAATTGATATAAATATATCTTCCTGAACTATTTTACCTTTTTGCTTTGTTAAAGGATTTAGCATTGTCCTTTTGTAAATTTGGATTCGAGCAGTTTTTTGATTTAGGCCAGGACTCTCTGTCCAGGGTTTTTGTTTTCTGCATAATTGTAATTAACATTTTTTTTTTGTTTCTGTTCTTTTATTTTTGTTTAAACCGTTTCAATTTTTGGAGTAAATAAAGAAAGTCAGTTTTCTTTCACCCACATTTTACTTTTTGTTCAAGTTTTTAATTTGCGTGGGTAACCCTGAGTTTAATTGTTCTTTTGCGCCCTTTTAATTTTTATCCGTTGAACTAGCTACTTTTAATTTTAATTCATTTTGCATTTTCTTTTGTACATTCAGTACACAGCAGTACACAGAATCATATTAGTGGGTTTTAAGCTTGATTTTATCTCTCTAAGAATGTTTCCATTTAAATTTCGCCATTGCGAAAGCATTGTTAATACCACCCATTATTATTATATGGTCCTTTACTAAAGTATAGGTATGTTTTCTAATACATTTTCAATAAAGGCATTTGGTTCAAAAATATACCGAGTTTCGAAGCGCGATACAAAATCCCTAATAACTTCAACACGCTGACGCGCATGACATCACAATCACTGATAATTAGTATTTTTGGTTTACGATTATTTTTTATGTTGATTATTATTTATAATTATAAATTTATCATTTTTTTCAGATTTTTGTATTATGTATTGATTCTGTTTTCATTTGTGCAGTCATGTGTATTATTTTTGACACTTTGATCTTTTTGCAATACAATAAAAATAAGTCATAATGACAGCTGGATAATCAACTCTCAGAATAAATCGAACACTATAGGTCACCTGATTAAAATGTTGCCAGAAACGAATACATGACAGGAAAATATTCATATCAGACCATGGACAATGGCGTGCAGGTGTATAGTCAGCAGGATTTAGCGTATACCGTAGTCGACAAATTTTAATTTTAGTATAGGGAATTTGTACTATGCATAAAATGACTTTACAATACGCGCCAATGCCGATGTTGAAAAGAAATTGGGCGTCTGTTTCAAAACCTTCAGCCAAATCAGCTCTATTAACTAGATGAACCGTCGCTGCTGAATCCAAAAGAAATGAGATTTTATTTTGGTCATCAATTATTTTCTCATATTCTCCAGGCAATATGAAGGCAAAACCTGATGACTCCTGGTAATTATTTGATACTGGTTGAAGTTTGTGCACACTTTGAGCTGCTCGTTTCTTCTCAACTCTCTTGTAGCTTCGTTATTCCTTATTTTGGTAGCACTGAGTTTTCACATGCCCTGGCCTACCACAATGGTAACATTTTAATTTAAAATTTTTATTTTTCTTAAAACTCTTTTGACTTGGACGATATCGATTTTGCCTTTTTGGTGCCTCATTATTCCATGCCTTCTCTGTACTTTCCATCTGTAGTACCTTCATGCTTGTATCTTTATTCTCATGTTTTAATTTAACTTTGTAATCCAACAGCCTTGTCTTTAGAAAAAAGATAATGTTAAATTGTGTAAGAAAATTCAATACTCTTTCTTAAAACACCTTTATTCTTTTACATATATATTTAGGCTGAGACTCTTCGGCCACTTCGACACTCTCCCCTTGTTTACGTTATCGTCAAACCCTCGGTATAACCGTAACATAGGCACATTCCACAGATAAATTGCATAACGTACCTAACAGAATACATAACAAGATATAGGGTCTACTAATTAGAGTGGCCGATTGGAACTGAATCTTACAATTGTTTTCTGACAATGTTTCAATTGCAGTAATAACACCATCATAGGATGTTGGGAGGGTTAATAGTAAATGAGAGATCTTGTCCATTTCATCTAATTTTGCACCCGCGGCTACTAACTCAGTGATCATTTCATCAAACACAGTAAAATGTACTACCAACGATGTGTTACTCTTTAACTTTAATTCTAGCAACCTCTTCCGTAAGGACAATGGAGTTAGGAGGCTTTTACGTTCATAAATGCTATCCAATTGTTCAATAATTAGTTTTGCGGTTTTATCTTCCTTGGCGAAACCAAGAAAAGTCTGATAAATAATTCACAATAACATTTTTGGCAATTAGCTCATTATTCTTCCAATCAGCATCCCGTGTTTCCGGTGATACACTTTTTTTTTGCATCTTGGGATCATAGCCCATGTGCCTTAATGATTTAGAATTATGTACGGTGTTAGAATCTATAGAATTTAACTAGAAATATAATAACTAAGTTAGCATACTATGTTTGTTATGATGGAAGAGGTACATTTTTAATTACATTAATCACTTTAAGTTCCGTCAATGAAGTCATTATTTGAAACCTTCACACATTATATTTTTGTCCGTCAAAGGACTTAATGTTCCTTTTTAATTTTGAAGTATCCATTGTTTATGTTTGCGGTGTAATAATCGTCTTTTAATAACACACACTACACTTAGACTGTACTGAGACTGTATTGGAACTATCTGAGACTATACAGGGCCCATAACCTGTTGGAAATGGGAGCTAGGACGAAATAAAACAGAAAATTGACTTAAAATAATTCGGTACATTTGTTAACTTGCACCTCGTACTAGTAAGACAACCCATTCTATTCTACAGACTAAATCTCACTATATATTCAACGATTCAACTTATATTCTAACACCAAATACATATACGATGCTATACGAATTTGTTTATTGAGGGGTCACGTCGGCACACAGACCAAGCGTCTCTTAAAGATGAGGTCAAATACCTTAGATTAATTTTTGTACTGAAACAATACAAAGTATTGTCACTACTCCAACAACTTTCAACTATGACGTGTAATAGATTTTCTCGTATATTAAAACAGGTCACATTTTAGAAACATACAGCACTTAATCGCTTTTAAACGGAACTAGCATAATAACAACTTAAGCTTGACGCTTTATTATGACTGCCTTATGATTAACGACCCAAAACCGACCTACATCAACGGTGTACGCCTTTTAACTTTTAACCAGCCGGTAGCATAACACTAAATTACGATCAGGATAGCGCCACTGACATCAAGAAAGAATCATAACACCATCATCATTATAACAACGCAGCATCCAGCAGAAGTACAAGAAACGCAGCTGCGTCCTATGTATACAGCGGCGCATTCATCCTATGAATTATGAACAATAATATCGTCGTAAATCCTGTCAGCAAGGTCGCTTCGCCTCTTGTATGTATGTATTTGTCGTATATACACACGCACCATATTAAGAGAGTGCGCGAGATAATTTTTACATCGCATCTTCTCCGCTCTCGTCCGTATAGTCGCAGTGATGTGTTTCGAAATGGAAGCATCAGCACAAATATACATATAAAGAAAGCGGGCAACAGATGTTCGCTAATAGGCACCGTCTCCTCTCTCGTGAGCATGTGTACGTTATGTGTGTATTAAGTATTTGTTTATGGGATGGTGCGAGACGTAGATTATGCCCTGGGCATAAATTGTTTATCATCGGCCGAGTGTGAATGGAGAATGAAACACGATCGTCGCATAATAAAATCTTCCACTTTAAGATCGCGTCTGGGCTATTCTCGGCTCGGAGAACAATCGTTTCTATTTAAGAGCGAATTACGACGGCATAATTAATGACGAAATTAAATGCAGAAGAAGAAGAAGAAGAAGAAGAAAAGCAAAATGACGAGGGATGAGAACAATGATCATTCTCCGATTTGTTGTAATGTGACTCACAAGAATGGACACATATGGATCTGAGGAAGCATATGTTCCTTTCCTCTCAAAACAATGTGTTGAATTGACAAAATTCTCTTTGTTGAATTGTTTTGGTTATTATGACCAAAATTTGAGTTAAACCAAAGTAAAGAATTCAGCTTGAATCGGTTTAGTTAAATTACAGTTTGAACTTGTTCCAATTAGCAATGAAAATGGTTCCCTTAATATTACTAGAAAGTTAACGGTTTTTTTTTCCATTCAACTAAAAATGCGGTTAGATCTATAAATCTGAAGCATTAAATCAAATTACGTTTTGAGTTGTAGAAATTGAAGGATATCACTACGATAATAGCAGAACTATATTGTAGTGTTTTCTCCCTATATAGCACAGTAAATACGTTAAATACTTACATGTATTACAGAAATTGTCCCATAGATGGCGTTTCTCCTATTCCATTCCAGTAACAAAACATTATTAGCACAACTAGGATGATTAGTACGTTTATAACATATTAATCTGGTATGTTTACAAGTTGAGCGTCTAATAGAAGCTGTTATCGTTGAAAGAGCAACTTCCTTAACCGAATACCACAGCGACGGAGTGATCAACCTCGCGATCAACGCCCAATATGCGAACAAACACTTAGCGTGTTCACGATATCGACTGCATGTCTCCCTTAAATAAGTACTGCTGTGTACTGACTGAATTTGAAAAATGTAAAATGAATATTAAAAAATGAAAAATTAAATTACAACAATTAATCCCAGAGTTACCCTCGCGAATCAAAACTTGAATCTAATTACGAAAAGTAAATTGTGAGTGAAAGAAATCTGACTTTCTTAAATACCCCAAAAATTGAAAAGGTTTACTTAAAGATAAAAGAACAGTAATTTTGAATGACCTTAATTAACAACCATGAATTTTATTATAAAAAAAAGAAAAAAAAACAACTTAAATTACAATTTGCAGAAAAAAAAACCCTGAACAGAAGGTTCTGGTCTAAATCAATCTGGTCTCTGCACGAGATTCTAAATTACAATAGGACAATGCTAAATCCTATAACAAGCAAAAAGAATTAAGTTGTCCAGGAAGATAATCCAATATCTTTCAAATCAAATCACGTGGTATCAATTTAAAATAAAATAAATTCGTGAAACACCAAAAAATTTACAAAAATGAAAACCAAAAGCAAGAACAATGCTACTATTCACCCAACCCGAGGTGATTAATAAAATAAAAATGAAACAGCAAACTAGAAAACCAAAAATGAACTCTTTAAAATTATAATGAGGGAATTAAAACTAAAATCTATCTTCCTGCACGAAATAATAAATGATCTTATATCTAAAATGTGTACACAACAATATAACAACAAGTATTATTAAGCGAGTTCCTTGATGGACAAAATAAAATTCAATATAAACGAAACAAATCTTTAAATCAAAAGTATTAACAAAATGGCAGCAATGAATTTAAAAATTTACGTCTACTCACGCTCTAACGTCTATCGTAAATCTCAAAACATAATAACATAAACTATACAAGTGAACGCAAAACATATAATTGAATGAAATTAATTTAAAACAACTGAACACTTAACTAAATAAATCATACAATCAATTCATTAACTAAATCTTATATAAAAATAAACATTTGAATTTGTGCAAATTCTCCCGAAACATTGACAAAGCCTAATCGGAGTAAACATGACAACAACTATGCAACTTAAAAAAAAACTGTCGTGAAAACAAGGTGTCCGTCCACAGCAGTATGTTGTTAAAACAGGATTAAATATTATAGTTCGTTTATTTAAATGGCATATTCGAACTTTGATAAATGGAAGGACAAATATATATTTGAACTAACAAAGAGGATTTGGCTAATTTGATTTAAATTTTGGTTATCATAACTAAATTATTTCAACAATTAATTTTCAGGTGATACATTTTAAAGGGTAGAATTGAACTCTTCCTAGGATTACTATAACCATATTAATTTGTTATACTAACAACAAATACCTAAGAATTTTTTGTTGTTGCTGCAACAGAAAATTGTGGTTCGCCATATACAATCAAACAGCATTGTTAAATCAACTAAATTTTGGTTAGCTCAATGCAGGTACTTTTCTGAGTGTGTGTGTGGTAGAACAAAGGTTATCATTGAATATCATTGAGTCTAATTTCGTTAATATTCGTGTGCGACTGACAGACATTTTACAGTACTTAATTTCAATTTATTCTTTATGAAAAAGTAAAAGAACTTCATAAGTGGCTATCCGAAGCCAGGATGGGAAAGAGGCGGTGAAAGTAGTGTCAATTCCACAAAGAAAGGTATGATGTGATTCAGATAAGTGTGTTGTTATCATCAGTCATTAGGAAATGTAGACAGAATTACAATTGTGACGCTAAACTTCCCAATATCTATTCTTCTAAAGAAATGGGTAATGCTTTCAATTTCTATTTTTTAAATCTTGCTAATAATCTCGATAACTTCCAACTCAATGTCGATTGATTTCAATAAAAAACATCAACAATGTCAATCGCACCCACCATTGTTTCTTTAATCGTCTTATTGTTGAAGGTGGTGCTCTAGAAGCAATTTGCAAACTGCTCACTACGCATCGCTTCGGTGATGATGCTGTCAGTTCATTTACAGTAAAAAAATCGAGTATTTGCTAGAATTATTATAAAGACATACTGTTACGGAGTTCGTTCGCTCCCAAACTTAAAGGTCTCATCGGATCGAAATAATTGATCTAAAACACAATTTTTTGGGTGACACTGTATATTTGTCAAAAATAAAAGCAAAATAATAAAATACAATGAAATACGAATCTTAACATATGTTACGATGACAATTGGTGTTCGCTCTTAACCTCTATGCTTAACTAATAATTTAAATTATAGATAATGATCGTGCAATGAATAAAGTTAAAAATAATTATGATGGTATTTACGAAATATAAATTTGAATCTTAATCAAAGTTAGTAATTTTGGCTTGAAGGTCTTTATCATGTGATAGGATTATAAAAATAACTTAAAATTTTAATATCGTACAAGAAAAGAAAACAATAAAACAAAATATAAAACTTAGCTGGTAACTTTGGCGGGTGTCTCTGGGAGGGTATGTCACGCTAGGGTTGTTGTAGTCGTGGTCCCAATTGCTCCCCTGTACGCGAGGTTGCGGTGCAGGTAAAATTCAACGATCAGGATTCGGTCTCCCAAATTAGGTACCTCTTTCACCATCTAGGTTTAAATCAAAGCAAAATAGGTCCTAAGACAGGACCGGATTACCAAAACTGATAAAATTAACAACCGAAAGAAAAGTCAGCTTACCAGTGACTTAAAGATGACGCCATTAAACTAAATGAATGCCGACTTGACGCTACTGTTGTAAAACCCTTTACAGGAAGAATCGATGCAACGAAACTTCTCCTCCTGGCAGCCCCAGGTGAAACGGAAAATGCACTCGATATTGGAGGTTCCTCACGTGACAATATCCCACAACAAACGTGGTAACTAAATAAAATTTGCACGGAGTAACTTGAACAGCGCGTGTGAGATGGTACGAAGCCTATGCGTCTCCCTTGCTTTGCGAGAGGGCGGAAACAGGAAGATGCGCAACGTGAATTAAATAAATCACTGACAAATTAACAATGCGGGGTAATTTACGCAAAAGAAAAGGTTTTAATGAATGAAACTTGAACTAATAATTGAAGAATGAAATAACGAAAATGGAGATTAATTTTTGCTATCACGGTAAGATGCGTTGTGACGAGCAAGGAGTACGAAACTTAGCTACTAGATGGCGTTGCAGGGTCTAATTCTTAATTTAATTAACACAAAATCTTTAAATAAAATCCATAAATGAAACGATCGCAATCCAACGGCAACAATACAAACATGTTAAGTTACTTGCGTAAATTTAACCTCTTATCAAGAAACCAGCATGCCTTCCTTCAAAATGCTCAACTAACACAGCATTATTTAATTTTATTAGTTCTGTTTATTTTTCTATCAACAGTCGTGTGCCCTGTGTTGCGATGCTAATTAACTTCTTGATATTGTTAAACAGATTATGAAAAGCAAAGCAATTGAAGGCACAATTATTAAAATGTTGACTATCGAATAGGTACTTAAAAAAAAATTGCTTGGTACAAGTTAACACTACACAGGAGGTAAGCGATGCGATAACTCGCCTTCTTATCTACCAGAAAATTCCCATTTTCCTGGCTTTGCGCCGTCCTAAACGCTTTCGCAAAATATACGAAGTCCCCCCCTCTTCCCAACAAACCCGCCGTTTCCCAAATATTCCACTACGCACGCACGCATACCACACTAACACACACACACACACACATGTCGGGGCGAAAAACGGCCCCAAAAGCCACCGGCGTCGGCCGCGCCGTGCAAAAGTGCGAATTTATTCATAGAGTCGCATAATGAGAAACTGTAAAAATGAACATTTCCGCCGTGACGGTTTTATGTTTTGATAAGGGGAATAACACGCCATTTTTCCGGGCCGCGCGCCCGCAATAACGACGCTCTGCGGGAATCGCGTGGTGTGAGAGGGACACCTTCTCGGATATTCAGATGTGCAGCCACCTCTCCGACTTTTCCTTCTTTTTTTTTTATCTCTAACCGCTGTTACGCCCCCCTCACACTTCTTCAGGCAGAATAAACATTTTTTTCCGGGCGCGGCTATAACGAGAAACTGGAAAAATGGTGAAAATAGAAAGGGGAAACGGTACATCTACACGTGCGAGCATATATAGGCAGATCATTTATGCAAAACCAAGGCGAGAGGGGCTGTGAAATATCTGAGATTATCTTAGAAAAAAATCTGTTCAAACAGACCGTTCCAAACTGCTTCATTTACATTTATCTATTAACCGTAAATCAAATTTAGTAAATTACTGATGTTTTTTACATAATTATTATGCAATGTCAGCTTTGTTGTTCTTAATTATTTGTATGAGGAATCTCGAAAGCCATAAGAAGTACGCATTGGGTTAAATGCAGAATCTTTTCATCTATTTAAGAAAAAGCATGGTGTAACGATGTTTCTATTTTTCCGGAATCAATTTACGGCAACATATATTGCAGCATGGATATTGAATATTTTGAAATAAAATTTATTTAATCGTTCCTTATAAAAATAAATCAAATATTAGCTTGTGCAGTTTTCTATCTCAGTTTTCTATCTAATCTCTTGAAACACAGATGGCGTTGCAAAATAAAAATCGTAAAATGAATTTATTGCACGTGTTTGACAGACGGTGAAAAAGGTTATGTTTGCTAGTAATAATATGAGAAGATGCAAAATATATTAAATAAATAAATTGCTCTCCGAGTAACCTGCAACGTAAGTAAGCCAGGGTTGTAATCTAATTTGTCAAAGGAAGAATACCTATTTTGATTAAACAGTTTTATTTACACACGAATACACACACAATTATATATACGAAGTAAGTTTATAGATATATATTGCTATGGAAACAGGTGTATGGAATATAATATAGAGTCATTTAAAGCAGGTTTCAAAGCCAAATGAAGAAGTAATTGAAAGTTGAAGCGCATACTCGGTTGCTTACTCTACAAGCAAATTTTGAATTTGTTAGAAATAACTATAAGGATAGACCATCTTAGCAATAGGTGCTAAGTATAGCCTTGTATATAATGTGAACTTTATTTTATTTGTTATTTCAAGCTTACCTGGTATATTTTTATTATATTTTACTTGGGAAGATTTTTCATTCTTCGGAATGTTTATTCGGTAACATTTGCTGTATTCCCCTCAAACTAGAGTAAATAACAGTATCTTAATGTCAGTTACTGGTTAGCCATTTGAATTCGATGTTGGCTTACCTGACAGCGAGAACAATCGAATGCAGGTTATTGGTAATTTTAATTTCATTCTGCTTGTGGCCACGAAAGACGACGATTGCTAGTAAACATCGTATTTTTTATGTCGCACTGTCAGAAATATCAAAGTTCCATAAAATTTTTACCTAAAGACGATCGAAATAACACCCGAATAATATAAATCCATACTTTGCCCTGTATAATCGTCGAGAATTTCCTATAAAATTTTCTACGAAGAATTCCGGTCAGAATACCATTCCATGTTATGACCGTTAGTGGAGGCCCGAATAGAACGTCTAACCTGATCGAGAGAATCCGTTCGCATCCAAGTTGGTATTCCATCAAGTATACCTCACCTAAAAAAGAAAATAATTAATTAGTTTCAATTCAATATTAATCAGTAAATTAGATTTAATTTATGTTCACGATACGTTAAAGTGGGGTGAAGTTTATGTGAACCGGCATTATATTAGTTATTTTAGAAATTTTAATATTTAAAGTTTGTCCAAAAAAATCGACACTCACTAAGATGCTATATGATAATAGTTATTTTTAACATATGGATATCAATAACACGGATAGTAAATATTACAGTTATCTTACAAATTTAGTTTCTGCCATTTACGGATAGGTGGCTCTGATTTTCAAATTAACTCTATATTTTTTATGTTTCATTAACCTCATTTATTTAAAGTGACAGGAAAGTTTGAATACGTATTTTTGTATTAAATAAATTGTTTTATATAGTATTTATGATTTTAACACACATATCTGTGATTTAGGTGTTAAGCATTTTGGTTTTAAATAAAGAGTTACGCTTGTTTTGTGTTAGTACATTTTTTACTTGCATGTTTACTGTGTTTTTACAACAATATTTGCTAATTATATTTTCTTAAATTTAAATAGTCAGGGAAGGGGCTTGGGGGTGCGCTCTTTAGGTAAGACCTGCTTATTCGTTAGCAAGGGTCTGAAAAGCTAAATTGACAGGTGAGTTGGTGCTCCTGCAAGTATTCTGTGCCACCTGGCATGAAGAAGGTCACTTTTCACAACATTCACTCATTTATCAAAGAGGTGAATAAAAACTACTAAATTGTATTTTATTTTTATTGAAAAAAAAAGAGTGAAAGAAATAAAGTGTATACGAATAAAGAAATCATAAATAAATTGAAATTTTAAATTTAATTATGTATTATATTTGATTTTATTGAACTAAACTAAATTAAAAATGTTGAAATCCCAGGCATTATGTTCTGAAAAACAGAGCAATATACACACATATATAAAAAGTGTAAAAAATAACATGGAAATAAACGGTGCAGTAATCGAGAAAGTAGTTACCAGATGTTCGGGTTTTAAAATCGTAGTAGATTCTAGTTATTTAGACTTCTCATGCAAGAAATAACTCCCAAGCCTTTTCAAGATTAGGGCAGTAGTGAATCAGATCGCTTTTGCCCTGGACAATACAATAAAACAGATTCTGCAGTAGTGGCTGTCAGGTTTTAACTGATGCCAAGATATAAAACGTGCGTGGAAATACGTATTAAAACGTAGGCAGCTAAACTGCCACAAACAAATTAATTTGTCGGTATTCCTTTAATCTGAATTGATATAATCCTTTTGCCCACAAATTCCAGCTCTGGTTGAAATAATTATGCAAAATTTTTCAAGTTATGAATCCTTGTTAATTTCCACGCAGTTTTTAAAACGAGGTAAATCAATATCTATGCTGTGTTTGTGGTTAGTCAAAGAAGGAATTACAAACAGGGAATGTCGCGTTTATATATCATCAAATAAAGCAAAAAAAAGCATTGATCATGGTGCAAATATAATACGTATTCTCGAAACGACAAAGTTATTCTACTGTTAGTTCCAAATGGCGTCATAGAAGCTATCAGTTGTCAAATTTTATTAAAGCATTTCATTAAAAACTTTGACATTTGTGTAGGTACTAATAAGAAATAAAAATCTTATTTGACACTAAATATACAGATTTTAAGCAGTCATCAATAACATAATCACATCTTTAATTTTTTTTTTGGTACTTCAATCATTGCAACTGCATAATTGAAACGCCTTGAGTGTGTTTTTTCTTAACATTATGTTTTATTTACGGTACTATTCAAACGATTCCACGAGAAAGTTTAATCTCGCATCGACCGGGCAGGCGTAAAGATTAAGTGGATCCGATCTCCGATAAATCAGCAAAAATAGTACGCGCTGACCGTCTCGAGATGGGAGGATTTCCATATATACATTGCCGAGGCTATAAAAGTGATGAAGTGCTAGGTTCAAGTACGGCCCACTTTATTATTCTTAACTACGTATGCGGCGGCGTTCGCTATTGGCGTTGGTTTCGGGATTTTTCAGATACATCCGAAACATTTTAGGTGTTTGGAATGTGCACACCAACATAAAAAAAATCATAAATATCGAGATTCAATACATCTTGTTTGATACATGTATCTTACCGTTTTAATACATATTTAAAAAGCCTGATATTGTGTGATATTAAGTGTACGTACTGCTGTGTACAGATTGAATTAATTGAAAAATGCAAAATGAATTTTAATATGAAAAAGAAAAAGAAAATTAGCTAGCTCAACGGATAACATTTTAATGAACGCGAAAGAACTATTAACCTCAGGGTTACCCTCGCGAATTAAAACTTGAATCTAACCACGAAAAGTAAATTGTGAGTGAATGAAATCTGACTTTCTTAATTATCCGAAAAATTGAAAAGGTTTAATATAAAATAAAAAAACAGAATTTTTTAACCCAAAGACGCAAATTAACAATCAATTTATTTCAACAACAGGTTAAATTACAGATTGTGCAGAAAAAAAAAACCGTGAACTGAAGGTTCTGGCCTAAAATAAAAACTGCACTTTACTCTAAATTAAAATAGTACAATGCTATTTCCTATGCAAAGTTTTGTTTGTTCAGGAAGATTATCCAAAATACACAACCTTTGAAATACTATCCACGTGGTTTCACAAACTAAAATAAACTCTTCAAACTATTAAGAGAAAAAAAACTAAAATTGATCTTCCTAAACAAAAAATAATAATTGATCTTATATCTATAAAGTGCACTCTTTAATACATTAACAATTATCACAAAAAAAATCCTTGATTGACTAATTTTTTACAGAAATTAAATTTCAATATTAAATGAATTACAAAATGGCAACAATGATATACAAAAATACGTCTACTCACGTCAATAGTCGAACAAGGAACTCCTTAACAAAACTCTACAACTGTTTTTCTTACAAAAATCCTTCTTTCAAAATCTTACAACGCAGACGTATAACATACGGCAATTCAATAGAATCCGCATTAAATCAACACAAGCAAACAATAGACAATTGAATGAATGGAGTAATCAAAAAAAAAAAATTAACACTAAATAAATTAAAATGATTCAATAAACTCTAAACTATGTACGCTGACGATATAGCAATACTAGTAGCACCAGACGCGGACACAACAACAATTGAATTATCTGTTAATAGAGTAGTCAATGTTCTCCATGAGTGGTCTCCCAAAACAAGCTTGCGCTGACCTTGGACAAAACTAAATATATGTTGTTTCATGCCCGACAGAAGAAACCCTATAGTATTAATGTAAGATTAGCTGACAATACTTTAGCAACATGCGGTACCATTAAATTCTTGGGAGTTAATCTTAATTCAACTCTTTCTTGGAAAGAACATTGCTGTGACCTAATAAAAAAATTACATACTAAGAGTTATGTGCACCTAAAAACACGGTCACAATTACCTGTTGCGACCTTACTCTCCCTGTATTACTCCGAAATTCATTCACGGTTACAATATGGTATATTACTGTGGGGCTCCTGTTCTACGATGCAGCAAGTCTTCCTGGTGCAAAAATCTGTGGTAAGATGCATAGGTAAGATGATGGTGTACGCCACAATGACTCGTGCAGACCTTTATTTCAAAGATACAGAATCCTACCCTTACCATGTATATATAATATTTGATTTCCTTTTTCTTGGTTTTTAGGTCTTTAATATTAAAACATGAATGAATACGACGACAACGTTTCGCTTTATTAAAAAGCTTTTTCAAGTATATATATAAATAAATGTAGAAATTGTAAATTGTAAATAAAAAGTTTTTGTTTAATAAAAAAAAAAAATAAAATAAAAAAATAAAAAAAAATGCTTTAAAAAAACATGTATATATATATTTTAGAATCCAGTAGTTACATATATTAAAAACAATATTCCGACAAATGCTGACTTTCACCAGTATAATACCAGGAACAGACAAAATCTACGGGCACCTCAGTACACCATGTCCATGATACACTCTGGAGCGTATAATCTCGGTATATATATATTACCAGCGCCAATAAAGGAAAGTAGGTCTGTTATATGTTTTAGAAAGAGTTTAAAATCCTTCCTTTTAGAAAAATTATTTTATTCCATTAATGAATTTTAATTTCTTCTTTTTGGGCATATATATTTATATTTTTTTTTTTGTCTTGTAGTGTGCTCACTCACTTTTTTTTTTAAATTGAATTTTAAGTTAATAGAATGTATTAGTTTAGTCTTCAATTTAAGTTTATATTTCTTTTTTATTTGTTTAATAGCAATAGAATATTTGTTCTAATTTGTTTTAGCTTAGAATCAACTTTAGTTTATTAGAATGTAATCTGTTTTGTTCATTATTGCCACCCATATTTTATTTTATTTCTTTTGCTTGAATTTGTATTTTTTTTTCTATTTACTTATTAGTGCTAAGCTGGGATGGATTTTGTTTCCTTTTCATTGTTTTTTTTTGACTCTGTTATATACACTATTTAAGTGTCTTATAATAAATACACTATTATTATTATTATTATTATAGCTCTTTAACTAAACTTATACAAAATAAACATAAAATTTGTGAAAATTCCCAGTAAATTGAAATCAGCTGTTTAAGCAAGGAAAACAACCAATAAATAACCAAAAAATATGCAACTTGAAATACGCTCTGCGAATTGGGTTGTCTAATCACAGCAGTACCTTGAATAAGAGTTCGTATGTTCTTTAATGTTGTCATCATTTATTAAACAAGAAATTTGTGCATGTCATTGATATACCTACATTGTGTTTATTCATATAAAAGCAGGTAATACCTTAAATAGTTAAAATTCAACTACAAACTCATTATTTAATGAAATATAAGTCCTATATTATACAAACTCACAGTAGTACTACACGTGCAGCCCTCTTGGCAACCTAGTCACCACTGCTAGAAATATATAAGTGACTATTCACTCTATTTATAAGAATTGGGATTAGTAATACGCATTACCTGCAGTGATGAATCGAGATTTATAAGCACCTAGCCCTTTACTAAAGAGGGATTGTATATCTTTAAAAGCAGAAGGTTAGGTATCTGTAAAGAGAAAATTAAAGAATAAGTGCTTATAGGGTGATTCTCAATATATGCGACAAACTTTAAGAGCTGGTTCCTGAGGTTATTTTGATCATAAAAGTTCATATGAGTATATGTCCAAAACGGTTTGGTAAGTTATCGAATGTTTAATAATAAATTATGAACTATAACTAACACGATATAATATCACAGTTGGTTCTTCAAAAACTATTGTGTTGAGAGGGAATTGTTTATTTGTCATTTCAATATTTGTCAATAGTTTTCAGAGTGTTCATTCAGTTTATTGCCAGTTTCTGTTTTTTAAAATGAATTACACGAATGCTGAGATGTGTGATATGGATTTCGTTTACGGTCTTGCCAATGGAAATTCGCGTGCTGCTAGACGTCTTTATGAAGAACGATACCCGAACCGTATCATCCCGCATCATTCAATATTTGCCCGTCTTCACCAACGCCTTAGTAAAACGGGAAATTTAAAAAAAAACGGACGACTGATAACGGGCACCCATCTACAGTGAGACTCCACAAGTTAAAGAAATGGTACTAAATGAAATTGAGGAACATCCTACTATAAGCACCAGAAAAATTGCGTTTGCTTTAAATATTAGTTAGGCCGCAGTTTGGAGAATATTGACAGATCAACTGTTGTATCCATATCACATTCAACGGGTGCAGACACTTTTGTCGGCAGATTTTCCGCAAAGAGTAGCTTTTTGTCAATGGATGCAACACAAAATCTCACAAAATCCTGACTCTTTGGCTCAAATATTCTTCACCGACAAGGCTACTTTCTCTAGAAACGCGATTATTAATTTTCATAATAATCACATATGGGCCGAAGGAAATCCGCACGAACTAGTGAATGCTCGTCATCAACATCAATTCTCTGTCAATGTGTGGGCCGGAATTGTTGGAGATCACTTGATAGGTCCACATTTTTACCGATGCGGTTAAATGGCGAGGTATACCGCAATTTTCTTGAAGAGGAGCTACCCCTACTGCTGGAAGAAGTTCCGTTACAATTAAGATTATAAATGTATTTTATGCATGACGGTGCTCCAGCGCATTTTTAGTTTAGTTGCTCGTCAGTTTTTGGACAATACGTATCCAGATAGGACGGCGAGGTCCACAACCGTGGCCTCCTCGGTCTCCAGACTTAAATTTTTTGGACTTTTTTCTCTGGGGTCACCTTAAATCATTAGTTTATACGACTCCCATTGAAAATGTCGATGAACTGAAAAATCGTATTATCGCAGCTTTTCGAACAATTCGAAATACCCCTGATATTTTATATTGGACTCGCCAGTCAATACGACGGAGGATAGAAGCTTGTATTGCAGTTGGGGGCGGTCATTTTCAACATTGAGTATAAGTTAATTTTGTTTTACTAATTATTTTGTTAATTTATAATAAAAACATTAATTATGTTAACTTACTATTAAACATTGTACAACTTTAGAATTAAGCGATTTTGGACATCTGTTCTTATGAGCTTTTATGATCAAAATAACCCCAGGAATCAGCGCTTAAAGTTTGTCGCATATATTGAGAATCACCCTGTATATTGGCCGAGCAATGCTTTCTAAGGAATCACAATAATATATATATAGATATATATTGCTATGATCTCTTAGACTATGCCTTTTTTTTTACATGTATACATATGTGCATAAAATGTTTAGATCAATGAAATTAAAAAGAATCGTTTGATCCTCTCAATTCCGTAAAGTGATATCTTCCCTCCCACGTCTATATGGACGCGTACTATTCGGAATTATATGTCCTCATATGCGTATCCAGTAACGGTCGAACGCATCTACACGGTATACGCAATCAATTTCGCCATTATTCGTGACGCTACAGGGGGAGAAGAGTGTCCTCCGGAGAATACTGACCGTTTTAAAGGACGCACTTCGTAAATGGATATTCTACAATGCCTTCGGCCTCCGTCCGATGTACGCACGTAAACGACATCGACTCTTCGTCGAATATTACTCTCTTTGATATGTGAGATAGCTTGTCGTCCTCCGGTTCCTTATATGCGTTAAAATCGCAAGTCGCTTTCGTAGGACACCCCACACTATACCAGTATACACCGTAGACGAGGTTTTATTGAAATTGAGTCCGATACCTATGAATATATATATGGTTGTGGTATCGTGGAAAACGAATATCGTGTAGGGGAGGTCTGCTTATCAGACGAATGAAGTCGATGAAATTTCTTTGGGATTGCTTTGGGTCAAAGCGCTGTAAGGAATTCTCATAGTACATACATATCTGTAATCTATAATAAGTGTATTCACAGAACTTCTTGATGTATTAAATCCATGTTGAAATTACATTTTGCTGTAAGATCACCTGTTAATTTTAGAAAGATTGATGATGGTACACATACAAGTATTCTTTCCTAATTAAAAAAAAAGCAATTAAAAAAATACTAATTATATACAAAGAAACTTAATCAAATATGGTAACTTACATTGGCGCTACTGCTTCCTTTGAAGTTATCAAAATATTAAAAAAAATCTTTTATCCAGGTAAATTATATTGATAGCAAAAAAATTACATTTGAATATGTAATATTAAATATAAATTCCTCAAAGAAAACTATTTCTTTCGTAAAAAGTGGGTATAGTTACTGGTCGTGCTCTATACCCCCATAACTTAGTAGTAGCTGTTAACGTAGCTAGCACCACATGACTACCAAACAAAACTGAAAAAAATGAATGTGACCATAACCATGTCGTACTACCGTAGTGTGACTTTAGTTGATATCTCTTAAAAAATGCTGCACCCAAAATTATGAAAATACGCATTAATAACTTCAAAGTTGCGGAACTATTTATTAATAATTACTTATTACTCGCAAATATTACTTGGAACAATTTTCACATTCCGTATAAGTTCCGGATGACCACGTGTCATGTGCCGTTTCGAACGAAAATCGATTTTTATTCATTTTAAGTTAAATGTCTTTAATATAAATTTTAATTTCGATTTATTGATTGAGTTTCGCGTTAATTCTATCTAGTATTATCGTATTTTTTTTGCGACGTGTCTAGTTTTAAAACCCCTCTAACTCCCACTCGTGACTGTGTAACGGGGATAATCCGAGGCCTATAAAAACCGTCATGTACCGCAAATCAAGAAAGATTCCACAACTCCACTTTCCGCTATTACACTTGAGCGTCGGCCTATAGCTGAAGCTCGCATAACTTCCGCTTTCCGTTTGTTGCACTGAGCGTCGGCCTACGGCTGAACCTCGTGTAACTGTCGCTTCTCGCTTCATTGCACTAGAGAGTCGGCCCACAGCTATATCTCGTGCAACTTCCATTTTCCGTTTAGCACATTGGATTATCGGCTTACGGATGCCCCTGGCGTATTTTCCGTTTCTCATTCGTTACAATTGAGCGTCGGCCCACGGCTGAACCTCGTGTAACTTTCGCTTCCCTTTTCGTTGTGCTAGAGCGTCGGCCCACAGCTGTATCTCGTGAAACTCCCATTTTCCGTTTAGTGCATTGGATCATCGGCTTACAGATGCCCCTGGCGTATTTTCCGTTTCTCATTTGTTACAATTGAGCGTCGGCCTACGGCTGAACCTCGTGTAACTTTCGCTTTCCGTTTCGTTGGACTAGAGCGTAGACCCACAGCTGTATCTCGTGCAACTTCCATTTTCCATTTAGTACATTGGATCATCGGCCTACAGATCCCCCTGACGTATTTTCCGTTTCTCATTCGTTACAATTAAGTGTCGGCCCACGGCTGAACCTCGAGTAACTTTCGCTTCCCGCTTCGTTGCATTAGAGTGTCGGTCCACGGCTGTACCTCGTGTGACTGTTGTTTTCCGTTTGTTACGTTGGAGTGTCGGCCTATGGATGCATCCTCCGTAATTTCTGTTTCTCGTTTCTTACACTTGGGCATCGGGCCACGGATGTACCTCATGTAATTTCCATTTTCCGTTTGTTACGTTAGAGCGTTGGCCTACGGCTGAACCTCTTGTAACTTTTGCTTCCCGTTTCGTTGCACTAGAGCGTCGGCCCGCGGGTGTACCTCGAGTAACTTTCGCTTCCCGCTTCGTTGCATTAGAGTGTCGGTCCACGGCTGTACCTCGTGTGACTTCCGTTTTCCGTATTTAACATTAGAGCGTCGGCCTACAGATGCAGCTCGCGGAATTTCAGTTTCTCGTTCGTTACACTTGAGCATCGGGCTGCGGATGCACCTCGTGTGATTTCTTTTTTCCGTTTGTTACGTTAGAGCGGTGTAATTTTCGCTTCCGGTTTCGTTGCGCTAGAGCGTCGGCCTACGTGTGCAACTCGTGTGACTTCCATTTTCCGTTTATAACGTTGGAACCTCGGCCTACGGATGCATCTTGCGCTATTTCCATTTCTCGTTCGTTACACTTGAGCATCGGCCCACGAATACGCCTCATGTGACCTCTGTTTCCGTTTCTTACGTTAGAGCGTCGGCCTACGGCTGAACCTTGTGCAACTTTTGCTTCCCGTTTCGTTGCGCTAGAGCGTCGCCTCCAAGGCTGTACTTCGTATGACTTCGGTTCCCTTTGTTACGTTAGAGTGTCGGTCTACGGCTGATCTCGCATAATTTCTGTCCTTTTCTTGATATACAAGTTTATACGCCAATTTGTATCACGAGTTTCACTTTTAATTATCATTATTCGAATTAAAGTCACAATTTTAAGAACGCCATTTTAAAGAGCACGTTATATGACCATAAATATAAATGGGTGATCCCTCAATAAGTTATATTTTTTCACATTTAACCGAACCTGTGTCTCTTGCGGTAACTGAGATTCCCATACAAATCATTCTTATAAAATTAAAAAAAAAAACAATTTCTCGGATTATGAGAAAACTGTTTTAAAAAGCTGTACTCATTTATAACAATAGCCAAGAGCAACGAAAATAATCCATGTAATTATCCCTGAGATAAATGGTATTGATGAAAAAACTGGTGTTCTGATAACATAGAATTAAATTGTGGATAATACATTTTATATTTTTTATCTTTATTTCAGTTGAATAATTTCCAAAGAGAATTTTTATAACTTTTGTAATCATTAAAACGATTCTCCACACTCAAACGACCAGTGATTCTGTAAGGGCGCACACATAAGACGCCTCTTCTCCGAGATTGCTTTTAATAACGGTCCTCTATGCATGTATACGTCAATAGGACCCACAGTATACGCGCTGTGCACCAGTCGAGGGTCCTTGCGATCATCCATATGGACGCGGCGAATTTATAACGGCCCTTGACGATTTATGGACGACAGATTTTTCAGAATACGTTTGCGAGGGTGATCTAGTCCTGTCCGGCGAATCGCCCCTTCCCTTTTCAGGGTGAGGGAGTGTTGGATTCATTACATTACTTAGATGGCACGCTGACCGGACCGGGAGTAACAGCAGCGGGGCGCTACTGCATCGGACTCAAGTACCTGTTCATCTATAATGCACCGTGCACATCTAGTCCGATAAATTTGTAACATGTGAATCACCGTCCGTACTTCCAGCTTTACACCATCGGTAATGTATGTGTGGACGAACGTCTCTAAGTGCATGTGTACATTATGTCGTGTGTTACATGTGATGCTTGCGAGAGAGACGATTGTGATTCGGGTTTGTTTGGATAGATGGAGCCACGGGATAGATTTTTATAGTTATGTTAGGAGAATGAATAAGTTAAGCATGCAAAGTTATTTTTTAAATGTAATAATATAAAATATAAGTGCAACTATGATATATTGTAAAATACTTAACAGTAAATACAAATAGTAGTTTAAAACAAAATAAATTTAAATGGCGAATACTTAGTCATAGAATGGTATTATATCTTGATTTTGAAAAAGAATAATTTATTCTTTTTTTCAATTTATTTTACGGTCTGTGATGTATTTAAAAAAGAACTTCATTTATTCGGGAATGCGGTATATATTGTATTTTGTTTTTTTAATTAGTTACGTTTCGGATTTTTTCTTTTTAATCCATTTTCAAACTTTTATATTCACTTTCTTCCTTCCTGGGTATTTACATTTTCTATAAATTAACAATATTAAAATATATAATTTCAAAAAAAAAAAACAGCTATAATTTGTAACATTACCTTATAGTCCTGGGTTTTATTTTTTTTATTAAAAATGTAATTAATTAAACTAGTGAACTAGTACGTCATATAAAACATTTTAATTTTTTTTAGTTAACAATTACACACATGTTAACACTAACCTCTTGAGTGAACAAACACAAGCACAAAGTGTATTTCTGTGCATATATTTTTCCTTACCTCATTTCTTTTATTTATTTTTTTTTTAATGTTTTTTTTATCAATATGTTTATTTATTTAAAATGCAGGACTATGTGTACTATGTTTGTAAATAATATATATGTCAGAATATAATTTTGCATTAAATTTTCTTTATATTCAAAAACTTGACATATAATATATAATGCGTATGCGTTCTTGATTGGTTATCCTTTTTATCTATTTTTTTATTTTAATAACTGATCTGTGAAATAATTTAAACTTATGAACTTATTAAGCAACTATAAACTTTACTTAAATTATTTATGTCGCTTTTATCATTTATAGCAGTTTTATGTTTTTTTTATTTGCCACATTTCCTTAAATAGCCGTTTATTGCAATTATTTTCTTTACTATAATTATTTTCTTTGCGTATATTCTTTTATCTATGTATTGTTTAGATTGTCCTATATATACTTCCTCACATTCTTTGCATTCTATTTTGTATATTGTATTTGTTTGCTTATTTTCATTTATAGGATCTTTTGTTTTGGTAAAAAAATCATATTAGAATTATTAGGTTTGTGTGATACTGTTACTTTTGTATATTCTCCGATAAATTTGAAACATAAGCTAAAGCTATTGCTGTGTACTGATTGCAAAAAATGAACTTGCAAAAAGAATATTAAAAATGAAAAATTAAATTAGCTAGCTCAACAGACAAAAATTAAAAGGGCGCAAAATAACAATTAACCTCAGAGTTACCCTCGCAAATTAAAACTTGAATCTAACCACGACAAGTAAATTCTGAATGAAAGAAATCTAACTTTCTTTAAATACCCCAAAAATTGAAAAAGGTTTAATTAAAAACAAAAGAGCAGAATTTTAACTCAACTACGTTAATTAACAATCAAAAATTTATTATTATTAAAAAGAAAAGAAAAAAAAAAGTTAATTACAATCTGCAGAAAAAAAAAACCGTAAACAGAGGATTCTGGCTTAAAATTAAAACTGCACGTGATTCTAAATTACAAAAGGACAATGCTATTTCCTATATCAAAGCAAAAGATATGGTTTGTCCAGGAAGATAATCGTAATTGTACCAATACAATCCACGTGGTTTCAAATTAACACAAATTAAATTAAACGTGGACAATTTCTAGTAAATAACAAACGAAAAAAATTTAAAAGCAAGCACAAAGCTTCTATTCACCCAACCCGAGGTGATAAATAAATCAAAACCAATCAGCAAACTAGAAAACCAAAAATTAACTCCTTAAAATTATAATGAGGGAATTAAAACTAAATCTATCTTCCTGCACGAAAATAATAAATGATCTTACACCTTTAGTGTGCACACACCAATATAATAACAATTATTATTATGCGAATTCCTTGATGGACGAAATATATTCAATTATACGAATCAAATTAAGATATCAAAAGTATTAACAAAATGGCAGCAAACAATTTAAAAATACATGTACTCACGCTGACAGTCGACCAAGAAACTGACGAACAAAGTTGAACAGTCGTTTTTCAAACAACAACAGCTGCATACAACGCAACTGCACAAACAAAAGAAACATTAAGAAGAAAAGGCGCTAACATACATGAGCAAATAAAAGACATCTAAATAAATGAAATTAATTTAAAAAACTGAACACTTATTTAAATAAATTAAACAATTAACTCATTAACTTAATCTTATATAAAAATAAAATCTACATCTGTAAAAATTCTCTCTAAACATTGACAAAGGCTGAACGGAGTAAACATGACTAAATCTATGCAACTTAAAAAAAAAACTCTCGCGAAAACTGGATGTCCGTCCACAGCACTATGTATTTGTTATTTTCATTATTTTTATTTTTTTTATCTAATTTTCTAATTGGATAGTCCTTTTTTTGATATATTTGTTAATAAAATTTAGTGGGTAATCATTGTTTTGTAGCATGGCTTTAACTTCTTCTATTTGGTTTTTCATTGGTCTACCAAGTTGTTAATTGTACTAATTTTATATTTAATTGGTGTTTGTGAATAATAATTTAAAAATCTGCCACAATGGGTAGGTTTAATAAACCAATTTGTATACATTTGTCCTTGTTTGTGTGAAATTTGCATATCCAAGAAATTTATGGTTGATTTTTTTCATTTTCAATAGTGAATTGTAAACGTGGATGAAAAGAGTTAAATTTTTCGAGAATGTAGTTGTTTTTATTTTTAGGGATAGTTAGTATGCAGTCATCGACATATCTTTTGAAAAATGGAATGTTATGTTGTTATGTTCTTTATCAAACATTATAGACAGAAATCGTTTGTAATTTATTTAAAAAAAAAAAAGATTGACTGGTACTCCTCTTCAATGTACATTCTTTGTCAATTGCTCTGACATATTATAATATAAATTAGATGCAGATATGTAAATTAACAAGTTAATCTAACACACTAAACGATTATTTCCTGTCGACGCTCGAAAGAAATTTGCGTCGCGTCCTTACATCAGCCATTTCGCGGATAATAAATCATCATCCAGACCGGTTTGGGGTCGATCGTCGGCTATTCCCTCCGACACAAGCAGTCAGGGGTGTTCCCGGCGCTTTAGAGGGAGGTCTCGCTTATTTACTGATAACTTCATGTCACGCTGATGAATGGAAACTTGATGCTAATTTCAGTTAAGCTCCCGCTTAATAAATATTCCGCCCGGCGACGAAAGAATATGCGTGAAAGAGCGGGGAAAATGATCCCCCCCTTATAGAATCGGGGCGAAAACACGGTAACAAGAAATAAAATTAAATACCCAAGCGGTTCGGGGGAGTTTTCAAATGGGACAGATGCGAGTATTATTTGTTGTGTGTATTAAAATTAATGCGACAGGTGGCGAGTGTTGGGATATGAGACGATAACCTCTCATCCATTGTCGTTTCTGCGTAGCGCGTAAGCAAAAAAAAAAAACGAAGATGCTCCCGCGATCAAGAAGGAAAGTTATTTCATGCTCGAAAGGATTTAGCGCAAAAGGCGAGGTCGTGGCCGTCCGCAGGTGTCGCTGCGGGCTTCCGAGAAGGTTATGCTTTATGATCGTCCACCACAATCATCAGCACCAACACACAAACAGGTAACGGCGAAGATTGACCGCCATCGGATAGACCAGTTTCTATATATACATATATTTTCCGCTGAATCGAAAGAATGACAGTTATCATTAGTTAATATGACCTTACATCGACGGTTGGCGCGATCGTTTCACGGAATATTCCGATAAATAGTTTACAGTAAAGCCAATTAAACGATGGCTCGTATCAGATCTATATAGCGATACGCGACGCACAACTCTTCCACTTTTGTCCAACGGGGACTTGATGCGTACGGTTTATAAAATTCCTGTTGGCGTTTTGCTCTTTATTTCTTCTTATTTTTATATATGCCATTCCTGCCTTCGGTTTTTGTACGCGGAAAAAGAAATATTTTAGCGCGGCTTGTGATATACTGCTCTGTTTTTCAGAATAAATTGCACAGCACTAGTATAATTGTCTCCAACTCCAGCTTAATAGATAAATAGATACTTTATTCGCCGAAAAATAACCAACATGTGACATAGGCGTCAGCAAATATTTAATGTATAGTTAATCATAATTGCTATGGACGGACACCCAGTTTTCGCGAGAGTTTTTTTTTAAGTTGCATAGATTTTTTCTTGTTTACTCCGTTCAGCCTTTGTCAATGTTTCGAGAGAATTTCACAGATGTAATTTTATTTTATAGAAGGTTAACGTAATAAGTTAATGTTTAATTTATTTATTTAAGTGTTAAATTGTTTTTAATTAATTTCATTTATTTAAATGTCTTTATTTGCTCTTGTATGTTAACGATTTTCTTCGATAAATGTCTGCGCTGAGTTGTGCTGCTGCGTTGCAGGTAGTCGTGAGTAGGATTTTATATATATACGACTGTTCAACCTTGTAACTCAGTTCCTTGGTAGATCTTAGCGCGTGAGTACAGGTTTTTTTAAATTCTTTGATGCCATTTTGTTAATACTTTTGATATCATTATTTGATTCGCATAATTTGAATATTTTTCTGTCCATCAAGGAACTCGCTTAATAATAATTGTTATTATATTAATGTGTGCACATCATAGTTAGTAGTAAGTAAGCTCATTTATTATTTTACGTGCAGGAAGAATATTTATTTTAGTAGTAAATTTTTATATTATATTTTAAAGTTTAATCTTCATCCTGTTTCATTTCTGTTCATTTTAATTATTAATCACCTCGGGTTGGGTGAATAGAAGCATTGTTCTTGCTTTTAGTTTTCATTTTTGTAATTTCTGGTGTTCAACGAATTTTATTTTATTTTAATTTGAAACCACATGGATGTCTTTGGAAAAAAGAATATCTTCATGAACTATTTAATCTTTTGCTTTGATATAGGAAATAACATTGTCCTATTGTAATTTAGAATCAAGTGCAGTTTTTGATTTAGACGAGAACCCTCTGTTCACGGTTTTTTTTCTGCAAAAAATTTGTAATTAAATTTTTTTTTATAATAAATTCTGTTTGTTGATTAACGTTGTTAATTTAAAATTCTGTTCTTTGTTGTTTAATATTAAAACCCTTTCAATTTCCGGATAATTAAGGAAAGTCAGATTCTTTCACCCACAATTTAACTTTTGCGGCCTGGAGTCAAATTTTGATTCGCAGATCATGAAAAATCTTCTCAATAACATACAATTTCAATTTCGTTTAAATCATTAAGGTCAAGTTTCTGAATCATCCGGTTTTAACTTGTGTACAGATGTGAACCTGCAAACATGGCGATTTTCTCTAGAAAGAGTGCATATCTGTTTAAAACAATATTATTCCTATGTCGGGTACAGTGCCCATGGACGCTAGCAAAAGTTCATAACTTCCAATTTGATATGACAAGTGAATCAAAAGTTAATAAGATATAGATAGTATATTAATGGTCAACAATCCATGTGTTATATCCCTGAATCGGCGCAAACAGGGTTCTCTACGGAAGTATAGCCATTATTTCTCTTGTTGATATTATTATTTACATATTTATACTGCTGTGTACTGAAGGTACAAAAGAAAATGCAAAAATGAATTTAAAAACATAAAAAATTAAATTAACTAGCTCAGCGGATAAAAAATTGAAGGGCGCAAAAGAACAATTAAACTCAGGGTCACCCTCGCAATTAAAAACTTGAATTTAATCACGAAAAGTAAAAAGTGGGTGAATGAAATCTAACTCTCTTTAATGACTCCAAAAATTGAAAAGGTTTAAGCAAAAATAAAAGAACAGAATTTTGAATGACGTTAATAACAATCAATAAACTTTTATTATAAAAAAAAGAAAAAAAACATTAATTACAAATTGCAGTAAAAAAAAACCGTGAGCTTAGAGCTCTGGCCGAAATCAAAAACTGCATGAATCTACATTTAAAAAGGACAATGCAAAATCCTTAACAACCAAAAGACAAATTTGTTCAAGAAGATAAATCCTTTTATCACAAAAATCCACGTGATTTCAAAATTTAAAACAAACTAAATTAATATAAACGTGGACAGATCAAGTAAATTTACAAAATGAAAATTTAAATACAAAACAATGCTTCTTAACACCCAAACCGTGGTGATTAATTATAAAAAAAAACCCAATACCAGCAAACTAAGAAAACGGAAAGATTAAACTCTTTAAACTTAAAATAACCTTCCAGAACAAAAAATATAATAAAAAACGTACATCTAAATTGTGCACACAATAAATATAATGCCAATTATTATAGAGTGAGTTCCTTGATGGATGATATAATTTCAAAATGACCGAAACAATTTTTTTTTAAATCAAATGAAAACACAAAATGGGAGCAATAAATAAAAATTTACAGGTACTTACACACGGCATCAATCTCGGAACTGAGCGCCTCCCAGGGATAACAGTCGTATATATAATAATAGCTGCGTGCAATCGCAACGCACAAATCGAAAGCAAAAAAAAACTTCTAGAAATACATTTGAACAACACATACAATACTGGGAACGCAATATGTCGACAAACTGAATGAAATTAATTTAACAATAACTGAACAATTAAAAGAATAAATAAATATCAATTCATTACAAAAAATCTTATTTAAAAATAAAAACATTAACTTTCTGTAGTAAGAATTTGGCCAGAAACATTGATAAGACAAATCGAAGTAATAGAGATCACAGAATTTAGAAAAACCGGAGTGCCAGGCCACAGCAATACGTCTTTGCCTATATAGGCTAATGCTTCAACTATTTTACTTGACTTACGCATCGTTAATGAAAATTAAAATTCCCGTCACGAAAGCATGCTGCATCATAGAACGTTTTTATTAGTCTGTCACACTAATTCATCACATTTTCTGCAGCGGTGTGTCCTGTTGCCTCGTCATCGTCGACGGACCGCGCGCCGCGGTCTCTTCGGTTCTGTAGCACAGACCGAACCACCGACGGCGACAGGCGGCTACGCCGGACAGCACCAGGCATTCGTTTCTTTCTCTTCCTCCTTAAACCTACCGTAAACATTATGCATTAGGTGCGTATAAACACGAAAATATGAATATGTATGTCTGTACTCCGAACTTACAACACCGTACATACGTTCGTCATTGTGCCTTCTAGCTATTTTAAAGCGATATAAAATCATAACGCGCTCCGTCCTCATATTTCTATCCAGCGGGAGCCGTGGTCGAATCGTGTTCGGTATTGGCAGGTGTCGTACGCTGCGCCGAGATGCGGAAAACGAGAAGGAAAACATTGGCGAGGTGAAAATATGCGATTTTTTTATGCGCAGCCATTACGGATTTCACGCCCTTTGGCTTATTTAACGGTCAAAAGAGGATGCGGTCGCTCTTTTTTTTTTGTC
>RXPK01000067.1:2431095-2658195 GCA_004143645.1 Protaetia brevitarsis | reverse complement strand
TCAAAACTTAACTAGGCATGAACCATATCTCATAACGAGAGACAGATATCGGACCTACTGAAATCGCCAACCATTTCATAAGTCATGTTCCATGATATGGCAAAAATATAAACGGTAGACCTACCTATTCGTCACATGGATTTCTCTATTCGCTTAAAATAGTTTCACTCTATGTTCCTGTTTCCCTTCACCACCACAGGAAGCTATTGGGTATTATTGGCGACTGAGAACAAAAATCAGAGACAAGATGGTATTGTAATTCTGCAATAAAGAAGTGAAAGAATACATTGTCACTTTAACATTTTAATAAATCTTTCTTTTCTATGGAGTGTCCTCCTGTGGACACATTTTATTTCAACTAAGAATGTGACACTAAATGATGCAAACTATAACGTATAGCGTTATTCGTGATTTCTAATTTCTGGAAATTGTAGTTGGATCGCTAAACTGTTTTATAAAGAAATACATATTATTTTCAAGGCCAGCCACGATTCACCCAGGGAACGAGTCTACAGCACTAATTCTTTTTATTATAAGATATTCAACAGATGTAAAAAAGCTGCACTTTTTCTCTTTTTGTACTTGCAGAAGCTTTTGACTGTGTCCTCATAATAAGTACTGAATAAACTATAGCCTATGTGTTAAGGAACGTCTTGATGGTTACTCATATTTAAAAATTGGTTGCAGTTGTTTAAAATATCTTCTTAAACCAAACGTAACTTGTTATCAGCACATCTCATTGGCTACTTACTTAGTGAACGCAGGTCCGTACTTGACCGTATTATTCAATAGTCATAAACGATCTTGCTTTGTTCTTATCTGCGCATATTTTGTTATGTATGCGACGACATCTCCTTGGTACCGGCATCTGGTGATGCAACACGCTTGCAAATCTATTTTAGAACTTAAGTGGTTGCAGAAAAGATTTAGCATGAGCCTTGATAAAACCAAATTTTTGATTTTCCATACTCGCAGATACATCTAAGACAATCTTGAGCTGCTACATTTCTACTCTGTCACGAGTACCGCTAGATTTTAGCTTATACTCACAGATTCAATTGAAAGTATTGTATTAACTATGCAAAAATTTCTTCAAAACTTTTCTATTCGAATCTACACTTGTGTATCTACCATACTTGAGACCCGTATTATGCGGAGCTCATCAAAATTCAGTACTGCCATTGTTTGGGCTGCACACCCTCACTCGAGTGGTCTTTTGGCGCAAAAGCATTTTAACTATTGCAATCGCAAAATTCCGATCATGTCGACCATTTTTCTTTATCAAATGCACTCATCTTTTTGTATATTTGAAATATTTGCTTATATATAAAAAATAGTCTAACACTTAAAGGAGGGTGACAGCTCATACCCAGGACTAAAATGATTGATAGCCAGGTGTACAATCTTACTAGTTGGCCCTAAATTTAGGTATCAAAATTTGATAATATCCACTATCATAAGTATTTGCATTCCTATAGGAATTTAGAATATTAATACTTTCTCAAACCGAAACATTTTATTCTTGGATGAATTCTTTAATTTTAAGTTTTGTTACTTCGTTTAGTTTTTAATTATTGGTATTTTGTTTTTCCTTCTTTCTTATTTTTGTGACTTTACATACACAACTGTTACGTAACCCATAAATATATTATTATTATAAATTTTTAATTATTTAACAATGTGCTTGTGTATTGACGAACGTTTTTTTTGCTAGAACGTCAAAGATTGTCAGTATTTGTTTTAGACAAATTTATATGTTTTATTAATCTAAAAGAGTCGATCGCAACCTTTGAAACATATCGCTTAAAAATGCTTATTTTGTTACACCAACTCTCTTGTACATGAAAAAGAAATCGATTGTTGCATAATAGCAGGTTCACTCCACTCAGTAAATGGGTTAAGGAAGTCACCTTTCAACGATTCGGCTTGTCTTTAGATATTATCTGGACATATATATTAGAGTATTTATAATGTATTACCTGCTATTGCGCTACATATTTCTTTTGCTGGATAAATACGAGAAGCGCATTATGGACAATGTTGTATCATGAATATTAACGGTTTGTTTTTATAAGGAGAAAATTGTACCAAAATTTATTGTGTTGATCAATTCTTCAGTTTTCACAATCCAAAACTTAATTTGATTTAATGTTTCAGATTTATCTATCTATACCGTATTTTTAGTTAAATGGAAAAAAGCGTGTTAACTTTGTAGTGATATTACCAGGAACCATTTCATTGTTAATTAGAACAAGTTGAAACTTTAATTTAACTAAACAGATTTCAAGCTAATTTTTTTCCATATATGTAGAACCTGAGAAATATTTTGTTTTAACTCAAATTTTGCTCATAATAACAAAAAAAAAATCAAGAAAGAACATTTTGTTAATTCAACAGACTAACTTTTTTGACAATGAGTGTAGTGGAAATGACGATGAATAAGAATTTTAGGATAATAAACTCAATTTATTCCTGAAGATTTTGCTAATTTAGTCGCTAATTAATAGAAATAATATATTTTTCGTTGTTCGTTTAATATTTATGCATCATTTGTAAATATATTATTGACGTTTTGTAATTATTTTGTACAACAATACAATAAAAGTTTATTCTATTCCATATACATATTGACCTCATGAACGCCGCGGGCAACTATGTCACCGCTTGTTTCCCACGCTTCCTCCTCAAGACGTCATTCATATCTGTCCACACTGGGCAACGTATGACGCCGTCGGGCGCTCCCTGAATATTATTACCGTTTTATTTATTATGTAGTGCACAAAGTCGCGACCTGCATCGTTGATCGTCTTTCGCAGTACACATATTTACAACTACCTGAAATACTAATATGCATCGTCGGTGACATTTCCTCGTATATTTTATCGGGTACATAGGGTAAATTCGGTCGACCAACATGCTATTATGTAGGTGTATACTGTATCGAGTATGGAGTACGTGCTTATATTTATACGAGAATATATACATATATCGGGTGTTTAGTATGTGAGAGCGGAATCAAAAATATATTTGCGTTATGGAAGACGCGGTACACATATATAATACGTTGTTAACTGACATACATATCAACATGTTCAGTATAGAATATGTGCGGGATGGAATCATAACAAGCATATCTGTATTTTTGATACTCATCAAATTAAAGAAAAATGCCGCTTTAAGAACGATGTAATAATATCACAATAATTTTTTTACTGCCTGGAGTAATTTTTGGGTTAAATTTTTGGTTGTAATATTGTTAGCGGTAAAAGCGAAGCAAATTTACTGCTAATTCCACAAAAGAATATTCCTCTGACTAAAGAACTCTTTTCTATCTATGGAATCACTGAATAATATGTCGTACTTTTTATTTTATTCATTATAAAAGCGAAACAGTACGTGTTTGTTCATTGCGATCATTGTGTACACATTTTTCTGCAGTTTACCAATTTAATGAGCGGAGCAGCGCAAATTTAGCGCCTTTAAGTCGACCTATATGTTTCGATCAGAAACACAATAGTATGTGCACAGTGAGAAAAGAGATTACTTTAAATGAAAAGTTTTATAACTTTTGATTTTTATCATATTCAACGAAAAGAATACCTTTTCTCAGAAAAAGTGTTTATTTTAATTGAAAGTAGCGTGCTGTTTTGCCGGAAGACTATTTTCTTCTTAAGTACATACTTTTCGACGAAAAGTAACCGTAATTAAATGGAATGCACCTTAGTTTTGATTAATATTTTACAATGTCTGCATAACTTCTGTTTAAGTAAGACAATACACATTACATATTATTTTGTTATTACCATGTACACATTTAATAACATATTGTGGTTTCTTTTAAGTACGTTATCATATTATTGAATTATAAATAGTATTTTAAATAAAAAAGCTGGACGTTTTGGTTTATTTGCGTTGACGCGCATGTATACATTGATTTAAAACTTTTGCCTTTCAACGGAAAATGCAAGCACCTATATTCAAGCTGAGCGCTTTTTTACGCGGAAGTATTATAGTTTTAGTCGTGTTTCCACGTGCATAAGTCTCAGATACACAAACAATAATGAACAAAAGTGAATATTTTTCGCGCGAGGTTAAAGAAATTTCAGAGATAATTGGAATCTCCTCAGTTAATGCTGATTTACTTATAAACCAAGAAACTTTACAGCAATATATAGTGTTTGAAGGTTTTAAAACTGTTATATACACAGGAAAAAACGATCCTGTTGTTTTCAACGATTTTTCCTGCAATTGGTTGCAGGTACTAAATTATTATTTGATTGAGGAATAAAAATATTCCTGTATTCAATCAAACAAATAATTTTGTTAGTAGATTTATTTGAAGCCAGCGCAGTATTTATTAATTTAACTAAATATTTACATGGAAGTAAAAATAAATATCGCATTTTATTTTCGTATAGCAGTTTTCTCCTCATACAGCAGATGAGCAGATATACTTACTTATGTGTAGTAGAGAAATTGTCACATAGGTGGCGCATCTCCTATTTCATTCCAGTAACAGATAATATTTCGCACAAAATAGGCTGGAAACTACGATCGTAACATACTAATCTGGTATATTCACCAGAACAACATCTGGCAGGAGTCATCGCCATTGAAAGAACGGATTTCTTTAACGGCACACTAGAGTGCGCTAGTAAGATGCTCACTGCAACCAACTCCCCCAATACTACTACGATTTACAACATTCTAACGGCAAATCCGCTTGGGTTTTCGGAGATAATTCATTTATTATTTCAATTAAAAATGATCACGGCATTTTGTTGCGTTTACGTTGTAGTCTAAAATGAATAAATGTTATAAGAAAAGGAAAAATATCTCTTGAATCAAAATGCTTACGGTTTTCTACCAATCTGCATAGTTTTCAAGTTCGAAATAAAGAGGACTTGAATCAACTATCAATATCTTTCACTTAAAAGAATAAACTGTTTCAACGCAAACTACATTATTTCCGAAGAAATGCGTGAATTTAAAATTATATTCCTTTTCAAGGAAACACCAAATCATGTTGGCCATATAGAAAACGCAAAAACGTTTGGTTTAATGCTATTTTTTTTTAAATGAAAAAGGATATTTCTCTCAGTGTAAGTAAAGATATGGTTAATTGATTTTGGTAAAAAAATACAGCGTTAACCAAATTGGGTGTTAAATTTAAGAAGCATTTATATTAGGAAATATTTCTTAACAAAAAAGTTTCAAATATAATAATTTGCCCCTATTAACTATTTAATAAGCAAATATAATAAGCTTTACGGTCGCTATTCTAACATCGACAAAGTACGAGATTTTATTTCGTCATATATTCCGTCCGCCCATCCAAAGCAATAATGGATTAATGACCCACCTATAATATCGACCTATAATAGTTCAGGACGTTAGAATAGATTTAATTTCAATAATAATTATGGGCGCCTATAGTACGGTCGGCTATCAATGGTATCGTTATTAAAGGTTGGCAGCGCACTTAAACGATCATAAACTGGTCTAAATTAAGGTGTAAATCGTGAGCCAGCCTTTTATCTGATATTGTATGTATAGTATATATGCATTCACGTCTAGGTGATTAGTCGTCTTTATGTAGTAGATGCTCCTGGTACAAAAATTACTCTACGCATTAGTTCATCATAAAAATTATATTATAGTCAGTAAATCAGTTTTTACACTTCTATAAATGTCCTTGCATTCTGTAGCAGTGAAATATATATTTATGCATGCCATAAATAGTTTTTTGTTAATATGTCTGATATCTAACATCAGATAATATGTCAATTACATGAAAAAGTATGCTATTATTGCAATAATTTCTTCTGCAGGATTATTTCGACTACTTTTTATAACTTCTAAATTTCATTGTTTTCCATGAACGCATCTGCTCAACATGGAATTGTCGATTTGAAAACCTTTTATATGTTGTTCTTACACTAATCACTTCTTCTTTGATTAGCTCACTGCTCTTTGGAGGTTTACTTCGTCATAGGCTTTAACTCTGCTTACGTAGTGCTGTGTACTGATTGATTTGAATGAAATTACAAAATGAATTAAACATGAAAAAGAAAATTAAATTAGCTAGCTCAACGGATAAAATTTTAAAGAGCGCAAAAGAACAATTGACCTCAGAGTTGCCCTCGCGAATTAAAACTTGAATCTAACCACGAAAAGTAAATTGTGAGTGAAAGAAATCTGACTTCCTTTAAAAGCCCGAAAAATTGAAAAGGTTTAATTTAAAATAAAAGAACAGAATTTTTAACCCAAAGATGCTAAATTTATTTCAAAATGGGTTAAAATTACAAATAGTGTAGGAAAAAAGCCGTGAACTGAAGGTTCTGGCCTAAATTAAAAACTGCACTTGATTCTAAATTACAATAGGACAATGCTATTTCCTATAAAAAGTGAAAGATTTGTTTGTTCAGGAAGATTTTCCAAAATCTTACAACTTCAATCCACGTGGTATCAAATTACAATAAATTAAACTTGGACAATTACAAGAAATCTATACAAACGTAAACTAAATGCAAGAACAATGCTTCTACTCACCCAGGTGATAGATAATTAAAAACGAAACGGCAAAATTGAATAACGAAAAATTAACTCTTTAAACTATAATGTAAAAAAAAAAATAACTAAAATGTATCTTCCCGAACAAAAATAATAAATGATCTTATATCTACAACGTGTACATGTTAATATAATAACAATTATTACAATCTGAATTCCTTGATGGACAAAATTTTTAAAGAAATAAAATTTCAATATCAAATGAATTACAAAATGGCAACAAAGATATGCAAAAATACGTCTACTCACGTTAATAGTAGAACAAGGAACTCCCTGACAAAACTCTACAATCGTTTTTTTTTTACGAAAACGTACAACGCATTCGCATTACAATTCAACGACAAAATCTAATAGAATAAGCATTAAATCAAACTAGCAAACGCTAGACAAATAATTGAATGGAATTAATTTAAAAAACTTAATTAAATAAATCAATACAAGAACCTCTTTAACTAAAATTTATACTAAACTGAACATTATTTGCGAAAAATTCTCGGTAAACTGAAACAGCTGTTCTAAGCAAAACAAAATATGCAACTTACAATACACACATCAAACATGGGTTGCTAATCCATAGCAGTAGTTTTTCTACATTGTATTCAATAATGCATGGCTGATGGTTGAGCGGCTTGCATGCTTCGCCATCAGTAGAGTGGTCGGACGTGTCTGCTTACATAGACCGTACTCAGAACGTATCGCCTAGCTTTATGCAGTATATCTTCAAGGCTGTAAAATCACTCCTTCCGATTCGTTTAGTCCAGTATCTAGTCGTCTCATATCTAGTATCAGTGTTAGTCGAGTCGTGATGCGAGATAGTACAATTCTCCGCTAACTGTTACGTATTGTAAATGTAATAGAAATTCGGGCGTAGAAAATCCCAGAAAACGACCATCGTTTCATAATGTAGAAAAGTATATCGGGGAATTCCAGGATTTACATTATAGCGGTGCCGAAATAGTTTGTACAGTGTATTAAGTGAGTATCTACATGTAAATCAATAGACGAACATAACATTGACAAAAATACTCCAAACTGTGGTCCTGGTAATGCTGCAACTTCTCTTAGGTCTCTCACCACAAACTGCACTAAGCTGGACGTACGTTTCGATAGCAAAGCTATCATCATCAGCAGAAACACTGAACCGTTTTTTTTTGTTTAGTTCAGTGTTTCTGCTGATGATTATAGCTTTGCTATCGAAACGTACTGCTACGGAGAGACATCCCGTTTTTCGCGAGTTTATTTTAAGTTGCTTAGATTTTGTCTTGTTTACTCCGTTCAGCCATTTTCCAATTTACCGAGAGAATTTTCACAAATTTAGATTTTATTTTTGTATAAATTTAGGTAAAGAGTTAATTGTATGATTTAATTTATTTAGTGTTAAGTTTTTTTAAATTAATTGCATTCATTTAGATGTCTAGCATTTGCTAGTTCTGTTTAATGCGTTTTGTACTAGATTTTGTGCGTTTGCGTTGTGCGTTGTTGTAGAGTTTTGTCAGGCAGTTCCTTGGTCGATTGTTAATGTGAGTACACGTATTTTTGTAAATCATTGCTGCCATTTTGTGATTCATTTAATATTGAATTTGATTTCTGTAAAAATTTAGTCCATCAAGGAATTCGCATTATAATAATTGTTATTATATTAACGTGTAGACGTTGTAGATATAAGATCATTTATTATTTTTGTTCGGGAAGATATATTTTCAGTTTAATTTTTCTCATTATAGTTTAAAGAGTTAATTTTTCGGTTTTTCTATTTTGCTGTTTGGTTTTTTATTATCAATCACCTCGGTTGAGTGAGTAAAAGCATTGTTCTTGCATTTAGTTTTCATTTTTGTAAATTTCTAGTGTTTGTCCACAAATTTATTTTATTTTGTTGATACCACGTGGATTGAATTGGTATAGTTAGGATTATCTTCCTGAACAAACTAATCTTTTGCTTTGTATAAGAAATAGCATTGTCCTATTGTAATTTAGAATCAAGTACAGTTTTTAATTTAGGCCAGAACCCTCAGTTCACGGTTTTTTTTGCAAGTTGTAATTAACCCTTTTTGAATAAAATTAGCTTGTTAATTATCTTCGTTGGGTTAAAAATTCTGTTCTTTTATTTTAAATTAAAGCTTTTAAATTTTTCGGGTTTTTAAAGGAAGTCAGTTTTCTTTCACTCACAATTTACTTTTCGTGGTTAGATTCAAGTTTTAATTCGCGAGGGTAACTCTGAGGTTAATTGTTCTTTTGCACCCTTTTAAAAGTTTTATCCGTTGAGGTAGCTAATTTAAGTTTCTTTTTTCCTTATAAAATTCATTTTGCATTTTCAATTCAGTCAGTACACAGCAGTACGTCCAGTTCAGTGCAGTTTGTGGTGAGGGGTCTAGGAGAAATTTGCAGAACATAACATTGTTAAAAGTTGTATTGATTCTAATACCATTGATAATAACTCAAGAACTTATCATTAAAATATTACTGTCAAATACGGTCCTTTATATCTAACACCCAGTTAACATATTAATGTGTTGCCCGCCTCCCAGATTCTTTTTAATGATTTCTTTCACTTCGTGCATTCTTATATGCAGCCGCTTTATATTTATGTTATGCATGTGTGTGGACACATAATATTATAATTTTATTTCAAAATGGAACCGATGCCAGGAATAACAATGAGCCGTATAAGTGTGTGTACAGTTATTTAAAATAAAATTACAAATTTAAATGAGCCACCGCGTCTCGCCTTCTGTCCCTTTCACACTATAGATCCTATTATACATAGCTGGAAACGAATGCACATTTTAAATGTCAAACGTAATATAAGTCTCGGAAGCCCTAAACGCGACACGTAAATTTATCATTTTTTCCCCGTTTATTTATCACCTGATTTGAATAATTGCGCTAATGCAATCGGCCGGTTAATGCACCCGAGCATATATATACATATCGGGGTATCTGGGTATATTATTTGTACCTTTTAGTGTCTTTTTTGTCCGGGTAAAGTGTTCACATAATTTATAAAAGTTTATCGGTTTTAATTTGCATTACTTTCATATCGAATGTACGCGTGTGGGTTTAAAAATGTATGGATAATGGAAGCACATACAGGTGCTATAACTAAAAAAGGAATCTCTGGCTGTTTGGTTTGATTACAATCGAATACTTCTTTCACACGCTACAGGCTTTTAATTAGCTGTACATACATAATGTAATGCAGTGCCATTGAATGAGAGAACAGACTTATCTCAGTAAAACTATATGCCTATACACTTAGCAATTTACGCTTATATCCAAAATAAATTTTATTCAAATTACGAGTTTCAATTTTTTTTATTATTCAAATTCTCTCCTATTTTTAATTTTAATAGGTATTTTTTTACTTTGAAATATACCTTTAAATAAAACAATTACATATATCTAAAAGTCTGCTGTTTCCATTCTTATTAGCTTTGTTTTCAGGCTATACCAACAAATTATACTGAATTCCAGTTCAATTTCATGTACCAAACATATCTCTCTTATAAAACAACGAAAAAACGTCCGTATATTCATAAAAAACTTCTGAATATGTAAGACTACATGTTTCAGCTTACAAATACCATCATCAGGTTTTAAAACGTCATGTTAAGAAATCAAAAAATTAGAAAGTCGAGAAAGGACATTTAAAAAAAAACACACACGGCAAAACAAAAGACAAACAAACAAAACATAACAGATTAAAGTTAACTTTTAATTAAATTTAATATTGCGATGTCTTCCTTAGTCTTGATTCCATATCTGTGGTAATTGTCTCGCAGTTAATTGTAATCTGTTGTTTTGTTTTTGTTTGTCTTTTGTTCTGCCGTATGTGTCCGCATACAAGTCAGCGAAAAATAAATTAAACTACAGGGATAAGCAAAGCGAGCATCAGAAGAATTATAAAGATGAACAAATTTTTCCCATACCACATACAATTGCATCAAGAACTTTTGGAAGTAGATTATGATCGGCGGCTTGAATAATTTTCGAATGAGTCAACTTTTCATAACAACGGATTAGTTAATTGGCATAATTTTCATTATTACAGCGACGAGAATCCCTATTTCTTTAGAACCCTAAATCGTCGACATCGATGCTCTGTTAATGTGTGGGCCGGAATAGTTGGAAAGCACGTGATAAGGCCATACTCTTTGAATGGTGCCATGTTTCTACGATTTATAAACTATAACTTAGCAATACTTTTGGAAAATATATCTATTAATGTTCGAGAAAGACTTTAGTTGCAATTAGACAGTGCTCCTGCGCACTTTCAAATAAGCGTTCGGGAGGAATCAGATAGGCAGTATCCCAACAGATGGATAGGCCGCGGAGGTCCACAGAATTGGCCAACAAGATCTCCAGATCTAATGAGCCCAGATTTTTTTTTATGGGGGTATATTAAAAATATTGTCCGACAATATAAAATAGCCAATAAGAATGGCGTTTCGATCTATAACACCAAATGTTTTGAGTAATGTTAAACACTCATTTCAAGAAAGAGTACGCCTCTATATTGAAAACGATGGCCATCATTTTGAACATTTTTTAAAATATTAACAGTTTTTAACGTATCAGTTTATCTGTTTTAATAAAGTTTACTTACAATTAGTTATAACTTTAAATTAGTATGTAGGAAAAGCCAGTTGAAAAGTTAGGGTGATTATTATTGCCTATCTATGTTGAATAATAACAGCAGTTTTGTCCAAGCCTACTTCAAAAAAAAAAAAAAAAATAATGGCTAGGAATTAATATTTGAAAAAGAAAATTATAAATTACTAAGAAATTATAACAGATAGGTATAGAAAGCATTAATACAATCTTAAAGACAGTTACAATTAGAATCTAAATAAGATAATAAATACAGGTTGTTCCATTTAAAATAAGAAAGTTACTTGCTTTTAAAGATAGCGAAAATTAAAAGTATGGTTTTGTTCACTCCGTATAATTTTCTGCATTACTTTTATTTTATTATCAAGTCTAATGCTTTAGTTAAAAAATAAATGCAGTTTAAAATATCTAGCTTAAATATGCATGACAGGCATGCCTCTTCAATTTTGGTCTACATTTTGAAGGATAGTTAATTATTTCGTAAACGAGTTGAGTTAGGCATAAGAAACTTAACACCAACTTGTCTTTATTCAGTCTGTACTGTCAAAATATGTCATAATATACGGAATGTTTCATTTAATTTTTCACAACTTTGGTGTGTAACTTTTCTTTGAGTCACCCTGTATCCTTCAAAATAATTTTAAAATGTGCTCCTTCTGAACCTGTATAACCCTTAATAAAAAACAAGTTGAAAATATGTATAGGTAGTATACTTTCATCGTACAGTAACTGTATGATTTCAATGCAATTTTCTTGGTACCGATACTAATTTAAGGGCTGAAGACCTAATGCTACAGTCGCTTGCGGGTGAGAGTTCGGCACCTGGCTCCTAGATGGCGCATAAACTTAACTCTTTTTCACATAGTAGCTGATACGTACTGCTGTGAACTGCTAGTACAAGCATAAATGTTTAAAGAAATTAAAAATGACAAAATTAATTTAGCTAGCTCAGCGTATAAAAATTTAAAAGAGCGCAAAAGAACAAATAACCTCAAGGTTATTTTCAGAATTGAACTAATCATGAAAACATAATGTGGGCGAAAATAAATTGACTTTCTTTTAAAATCCCCAAAGATTGAAATGGTTGATTCAAAAATAAAAGAACTGTAATTTTAAAATGATATTTATATATATTCATTAATTTTATACTATAAAAAGAAAAAAAAAACATTTAATTACAATTAACAACATTAAAAAAACCATGGACTGAAAGTCCTTGATTAAAACAAACCCTGCGTGAATCTAACAATTTAAGAAGGACAATTCAAATCCTTTAGCAAACAAATGGAAGATTTGTTCTAGAAGGAAATTCTTAAATCACAAAAAATCCACGTGGTCTCAAAAAATTCAAAGCAAACTAAATTTAACTTTCATCACACGTGGAGAAACAAGTAAAATCAAAATGAAATTTAAATTCAAGCTCAAAGCTCCTCTTCACCTACCCCGAGGTGATAAAACACTCCAACACGGAAACTTCTAGAAACAAATTATTAACGGGCCTTACATATAAATTGTGCACAACAATATAACACCAATTAATAAAAACTGAGTTGTATGAATGATGATCAAAATAACAAAATTATCGAACAAGCTTTATAATGGAAAGATTGCAAAATCGGTGCAATGAACTAAAAATTTACATATACTTTCGCGACATCAATTCAGTAACTGCCCTCAAAGAGGCCCTACAACGCGTACAAATATAAAATTTACAATTGCGCGCGCTGCAACAAACGCAAAAGATCATCGAAGATACCTTTTACGAAGGAAATACTACAAGATAAACAAATGCTAACCATATTAAAGAATGAAAATAAAATAAATGACTGAACAATTAAATAAACAAACAAATCCACTAATAAAATCTTATCAAAATAAAATAAATTAAGTCCTGTGAGAACTTGCGCGCGGCATGGCCAAAACTTGATCTTCGAAAAATAAACACTGAGTTTACAAAACTCGGAGTGCCAGTCCACAGCAGTACGTAAAAGTTGAGATGTGATTAGCGATGAAAGTGGATTTATACATTCGGAGGAGAAATGACGCCTGTCAGGCAGAAACTTGGGTCTGTTCCTAGTTATTTGTTATTTCCTTCTCATTGTTATATGGTGATTCCTACAATAGGCAATGAGCCTAGTCTGGTGGCATATTCTATCGGTTTTAATACATTACAACTATTATTTTTAATGTTCCTTTTTATTGGCGCAGTTTATTAATTATAGATGATTTTCTGTTATAAAATTATTTCGTTATTGTTTAGACTATTTCATGAACATCCTTTAAGCATTAGTCTCCCTCCTCTAGGTTGAGAAACAATGCTGTAACAAAGGAATTATTGCGATTATCTTAATAAGTGTGACGTAGTTTTTGTAATGCGGCCATCACATCCAAATTAAATTTGTAGTGAAAGATTTATGTCACTCCTAATAAAATCGAAGGTACACTAACGACGCAATAACATCATTATTGGTCCCCACCTAATGAGAATTAACTGACTGATATGCAATATCTGCCTTCTTTTTTTTTTTATCGTCCCTCTCCGCCCAATAGCACCGAGTCGATCGACAGCGTCTGTCAGTCGCGACGCCCCACCGTGGTCCAGGGCGACGACGAATTAGTGGATTATTACTCCGGGTGATCAATGATACGGTGTTAATTCTGCGACTGGGGTAGACACGAAACCCCGCACGGCTCGTCGGGGGGTGGGAACCTTCCGAAAGGGGAGACTCGCACATATACCAGCGTATATAGCGTACTACATGCCTAGCTCGGGCCGATCCAATTTGGAGCTCCAATAAAACTGCCAGAGTAAAGCCCCGTCGATGTTGTTAAGTGACATGAATTATCCGCCGGTTCGGATATACACCGGGGCCCCGGTTCCCATCTCCTCCTGATCTATAACTGCCGCGCGACATGAAAAATTTAATGTCGCAGGCGAAAATAAACAACTGCGACGGACTCCGGGCGGCGCCCCGGATTCACCGTTGTATATCTTCCGGAAGCGGCCGTGACGGGCGGTGGGCCCCTCCGAAAGGAGGCGGGATGCGGTGTTTTGTTTTATTCGAACGGTGCTGGCCGTGCTGCGCTTCATTTCGACCTGTCGATCGACTCCTCTCCTACGGGAGATGTATAAATGTGCGCGCGAATGCGAGTTGCATCTGCGATTAGGATAAAGTGTAGATGGGGTTTTGTTGATTTCTAAGAGATGAGTTTCAATCTAATTTCGTTGTAAATCAAAAGGAAAATTAGAATTGATTATTTTCCTTTTTTTGCGTCTTGTCAAAGTCTATTAAAGGTCGGTATGATTTTGTCGGGGTTAATTGATACAGTAAATCACGACCTGATGGCTCTTATATTAAGTGGTATAGAGTTTTCTAGCGATTCCGTGAACTTATTAACAATTTTCTCCGAAACCGGCAACAGAGAGTGCAACTGCGTAGCGTCACATCGAAAGTACTTCCTGTTACACAGGGTGTTGCACAAGGTTCCACTCTGGGTCTTATTTTCATTATACACATGTGACATGGTTAAGAGTATACAGTTTTGTGAAATTCATATGTTTGCTGACGACACGCAACTGTACTGCTCTTTCAGACCACACGAGTGGCAGAACGCTGTTGATAATATGAATTCTTGGACCTAAAATCAAATATATACTATGCTGTTCACAGAAAAATTTAAGGATTAATACATCCAAATCACCAGGTAGACACTCAAATAAGACTTGTAATGAATTAAAATACAATAAAAATTATGCTTAACGATGTGGTACTGCCTATTAATGACAGGGTAAAGAATCTGGGTGTTGTTTGGATAATACATTTAGATATAAACATCAAATTTACCAATATATCAGCAGTGCTTACCTTTCAGCTTAGAAAGTTATATCCCTATTAGACAAACGCTTAATATAGATGTTAAAACTAAGTTATGTTGTGAGGTGTTTGTGCTCTCACATTTTTCCTACTATTTCCACAGCGTTACCATGCGGCATTGGGATCGCGATACGGAGTACAGAATTCAAAGAGTGCAGAACTCCTGTCTCAGATTTATATATAGAATTAGAAAATTTGAGCATATATCTTTCAAATTGGTGGAAGCGGGTTGGTTGAGTATGAAGTATCAGAGAGAGTTGCGAAGCTTGCGTTTACCAAAAATTACTGATGACAAAAACACCCCCATATCTTTTTAAAAAATTCGGTTTCCTCGGATATACATTCCATTACAACTAGATTTAGGAATTTACTCTCTCCTGCTCCTCATAGGACTGCACTATTTCAACGCTCATTTGCCTTCTCCATATATAGTAAATACAATAAGATACCCAATACTATGAGGCTACTGCCAGACGCTATATTTAAGAGTAAATTAAAGATTTTCTTGAGGGGGGAGCAGCTCAGGGTTTCACAAAGTATGTAGTAAGATACCGTACATACGAAAAGAGAGACGCAAGGTTAGAATATCATGCTACTGGAAATATGTTTAGAGTTACATTAGGCAGTTACAATAATTGTATATAATTTAATTAAAAATTCAGGTCGGGTTGTTGAAAAACAGAATTCTTTTTCTGAACCTCGCCTTGTGATTGGGTACGTCCATTTAAAATACTAATAGTGGCTTCCTTTTTTTTTTGTTTTTCTGGATATTTCTATGTGGAGGTGCGTGTATATTTATTCAACTGTGTTTTTCTAATTACTATTAAGTATCTCCTACATCGAATTTGTGTTTTGTTGTATGATTATGTACATAGTATATAAGGGCTTCCAATAAAGACTGTATATTATTATTATTATTGTTAATTAATAGTTGCTCTTTATCTCGGGAGGCAATTTACCTGTACCCGATTGACGAAAGACAAAGTTAAGTCGGTCATGCTTCATTACATACATACACCTACCATAAGTTGGAAAGATAATCCCAATATACAGGATGTTGCACCAGCAGAGAATTCCTTTATAACTCGTAAACAGTGACAAATAGGAAACAAGTTTTTATAAATTGTTTTATAGCTATAATTTTTCTAAAACGAAAAACAATTGAACCCAAAAAAACGACTGCCATTATAGAATCGTCGCCTACTAAGATTACAAATATGATCGCAATAATGAAAAATTAATCAAAACTGTAATAACTCGAAAAGTAGAGAAAAATGGTCTAAGTAAAGTATTTACTTGATGAAAAATTGTTTACGATAGATAAAGTTTTATTTGGAATTATTCTCGTTAATTAATACCTGCAACTAAATCCAGTTTCCTGAATGCAAGTTGTTACTGAAATAGGCTGTAATCTACGGACTGTTTACACAGCCCGTACCTAAGGAATTGTGCCTAAAGTAACGTATTTACTTATGACTACAGCACCATTGGTTTAGTAGAAGTAACAACAATTACTTTGATCTGCTATTAAACCATGTATTTTCTTAATATCTAACAACTTGCCACAACTATATTTATTTGAGTTTTTGCTGCCACCCGTGATTGTTTTATTATTCTGATTGGCTAATGCGGCGGCAGTAAATAAAAAATAAGTCGTTCCGGCGATTTGCTACATGCGCGCAAGAGCGGGCTAGCGTCAAGTAAGAGTTACGGACGTGTGAAAAGGTCGTCGAAAAAGAGTGGCCAAGGAGTACGGCAATTGTAAGCCAGTTGGAACGCAATAAAAGATTTACTCATGTCAAGTAGATGTATTGCTATGGACGTGAACTATTTCTATAACGACTATCACACTTCATATTAAACCTCAATTAATTGGCAAAGCTATTTGGATTTACTTGTGATAGGAAATAGTATCATTAATGTACGTTCACTAAATACCTGATATATAAAAGGTAATGGTTTGCTACAAATATGCAATATACTTACCTTAAATTTGTTGTTCAACTATATAATTTAAATAAAAAGCAGTATTATTAGTAATAGTTTTATTTTGTATAGGACAAATACAGTGACTACCTTATATGAATGAAAGATATTGGCTTTACTTTAACAACAGTTTTTTTTTAAAATAATTTACAACGTAATGACTCATAAAATATATTCCTTAATAATGAAAAAATGAACAAAGCAATAATAAAAGATAAGGTAAATGGGCCCCCCTTGAAACGTTATTTAGTTATTGAAATTATTGAAATCTAAACAAAGGACAAGGAGAAATATGGCTTTGAAATTACAACTAATAACAAACAAAGAAATAATATACCTAGGCGGTAAACTTGGGGTTTCTGTTGGTTCTTTGCACTGGGCTTTGTCTCGGCGAGTTGATCCTTAGTCGGCGTACGTGGCGGTTATGTCCGGTGATCGCCTCGAAAACGGCTACTTCGTCGGGGTATCCCTAACTGCAGGTGGCACTTGGACTGTTACTCACCTAGCGACGGCATCCACACTTTAACTTCACCAGCGGCCGCAGATATCATCACAATGATGGGGAATTCAAATATCCTACCACGTGGTTTAAAAACTGCATTCTTGAAACATCCGATTGTTTATAGGCTCGGTACTTCTTCTTTCGCTGGGATTCTTTATACGGATGGGGCCTTGAGTTACCCTACCCAGTATTTTTAATATATTTGCGTTCCAACTGGCTTACAATGGCCGTACTCCTTGGTCACCCTTTTTCGACGACATTTTCCCACGTCCGTATCTCTTACTTGACGCTAGCCCGCGCCTGCGCGCGTAGCCGTCTCGAGGAGTATTTCATTACTCCGCCGCATTAGCCAATCAGGAATAGTAAAACAATCACGGGGTGGCAGCAAAACTCAAATAATCATAGTTGTGACAAGTTGTTACCTATTTAAAAAAATACATGGGTTTAATAGCGATCAGCATTGTTGTTACTTCTACTAACCATGTGCTGTAGTCATAAGTAATACGTTACTTAGCACAAATTCCTCAGGTACGCTGTGTAATAGCCGTTAATAAAAGCACTATTTGCAGTAACAACTTGCATTCAGAAAACTGGGTTTAGTTGCAGGTATTAATTAACGAGAATAGTTCCAAGTAAAACTTTATCTATTGTAAATAATTTTTTATCAAGTAAACACTTTGCTTAGACCATTTTTCTCGGTGTAGTACTTGCACATGATAATAAGCCGCTTACGTTTATGATAAATAGGTAATTATATTTCTAATCTCATTTTGATAAATTAATGAACACCTAGATGAAATTCATTTTGAAACACTGAGTATATAAACAATAAATTTGACGAACTCTTCTGTCGTCTTCTGTCGCTTATTCGTCCTTCCTTTTTACGCGGTGGGAGTCGGACAACCGCCGATATACTAAATCTCGTGCTTAATGACTAATGACAGTCGATGAACGCTGACTACAGACGCATCGGATAGCTCCCGAAAAAAGATCTTCTGATGGTCATCATCGACTGACAATGAGTACATAACAACAGACCGCTGTAAAAAAAGTGACTGGTAGCGTTAATAGATGCGCAGACAATTAAAAATCATTTTATAATTGGGACGAATTTTAAATCAAGCAGCGCCAACCGAAATGAGCAATATCTATTCATGACCAGACGCAGACTGGGCGATGTATCATCGCAAAATTATAAGGTCTCCTAAGCATTGTACGTGGGAGTTCCAAAGTCGTCGTGAATTGAAACGACTATATGTGACTATACGTGACCGTGTTCTAAGTTGGTGACATTAAAAGTCATATTTATTTATAAAAAAAGGTGAAATAACAATAAAAAATAACAAATCTTATTTCATACACTTTTTTTTGACTTTTTATTTAATTTCTCGGCAGGATTTTTAATAAACTGTTGTTTCTTTTATCCGCATCCTTAATCCAAGATACAATTTATTTATACAAATATCATTGTCGATGCGGAGATAGACGATTATTGCTTTACCAGTTTATAAACAATGTATTTTTGTTTTGCTTTAAGGACCAATATAGATTCTTCTCAAATCATTCCCCAGGAAGAGATGCGCCCATTAAACCACTGTCTGTTTCATATATTATTATTTTAACACCTAATATATATTTTATTCAAAAAAATAATTGATTTAAATTACTGCATATTTATTAACGGGACAACAATCTTTTTTTTTCAATATATTTACTTTACAAGGATTGAAATGAGACGTTATTTATAACTAGAGACCGGATTATATGCAAAGATAAACTGGAATATATGCGTCGATTTTTGAGAAAATATGCATAAACCTCGGGCATATATGCAAAAAAATTGCGACAATATGCGAAATTTTTACATAAAGTAAAAATTTTTCACAACATATTTCTAAAACAAGGTATAATTAAATGTTTTTCAAAATTGTGTAAAAGAAAGTTTTGTCTTCTATCAAAATACATATGTTTCGAATAGAAAAGCTTCTTTCAACATCCACAGACGTAATTGGTGCATTTTTTTAACTTTGCATTACATTCTAAACTAAAATTAAAGTCGAAATCGTTTACTGTTTCACCTACCAAAATTTTCTTAAGTTTCTTCAATTTCAAATACCCCGCATTTTTATTTATCACTTTTTTAAGTTTATCGTATATAGAATTACCTATTGTGCCCTTAACCTTCTTACATAACGTATCAAATTCGTCTATTATTTCGACTGACTCCGAGAGGGACTCCCTTGCGTTTCTAGTTTACGAATGGAACTTGAAACAAAGCTATAATTTGACTTAATATACAAAAGATTTTGTAGCAATTCTGTTGACGTTACTATCTTTTTACAGTTTTCTAGAGCAAAGCAGTCAGCAGTTATTTTCAAGAATTACATTTTTATTCCTTCAAAATTATCGGCGAAAAAAATTGCAGCCTCTAACCATGTACCCCACCTCGTAATAATCGGTTCAGGAAGCAACTTGACACCGGGAAGTCGCTTCTTATAAAATTGGATTCGTAAATGTGCTTTTAAAAATACTTTTTTGCCATTGCTAATTAAATCATTAATCAAAGGGAATTGATTCCTAATGTCTTCGGCTACACGATTAAACCCATGAGCTAAACAAGTGGTATGAATAATGTTACTATAAAAAAAAATTAAATTTTGCGCGGCTTTTATCATGTGTGGTGCAGCGTCGGACAACATTAGTAAAACTTCTTCACAAGGGTATACTTCCAGGTAAAAAGAAATTGTGAAAACCTTCTTGAACGAATTGGGCAATTGTCACATTATTTGTTTTTTGAAGTTTTTTACAATAAATTAAATATGATTTGCCTACAATATCTTCATGAAGAATTCCTATTAATAAATGAGCAATATAACGGCCACACTTCCGTACTTTCATCTACCATGATATAAATAAAATTATTCCCTACCAATTTGTTTTCGTAAGGTACTTTCGTCAGGTATATTATGTTTGCAATATTTTTGCAGAAATGATTTCAAATTAACATTGTTTAATCTTGCTAATGGCAAGTTAGACGAAATTAATGCGTTACACAGATCCGTATTATATTCTTCTTGTTCTGAGTTTCGTGAAGTTGATGCTACACATTGACGTATAGATTGCTGCACACATGCGGATCGCTTTAGTTTTTCACATTTTCTACTATGTGATGGAGTTTTAGCGTGTTGATCAATCCAGTATTTTCTCTCAGAACACACCTGCAACAACAATTGTCATTTTATATCAAAAGTTAAAGAATTTAAAAACAATTGTAAAGCTTTTAGTAGAATTAAACTTACCAGTTTATTGTAGGCTCGACAAAATATTTTGTCGCCATCCTTTACCAGTTCAGGATATGGCTTAATCCATAAAGAAATTTTGTTCGCTATACTCATTGAATGTACGCACAGTATTTAATAACGTAACACAATTACATGCTGTTTCGCTCGAAGATATTCAATGAATGAATAGTTTATTTGGGAATTAATAATAATAAAACGTATTTACCACATCCCTTCTGCTAGGCGAAATTAAACACGTGTAGTTCTTGGAAAAAAGTATTAGAGAAACCAATGTAAAAGATTTATTGTTCTGTGAATTGTTGGTTGTCGATCTACATTAGGAATTAATTACTAGGAATTTTTACTAATAGAAAGGATAAAAAAAGCTTAAATATTAACTTTTGTAAAAATATGCATAGAAATGCCTAAATATGCAATATATGCAATCACTAATTAACTTCAATTAGTGTAATACGTCTACATATAGACTACAATTAAAGATATGCAGAAAATAAAATATATGCACTTTGCATATAATCCGGTCTCTATTTATAACTATTAGGAGCAACATTTTTGTTGGATACAAATGGAAACTATTAACTATCCGTAGTTTCACCAAGACCGTTCTCTCACTACAGTTGTGAAAGGGACTTGACGTAGACGTAGAATTATACTGCCTAGCGCATAATATACATACCCTTGCATCGCCATGTAAAGACCTGTTAAACAAACGAAAAAGTGTTGATATCTACACCTTGTCCGATGCGTATATTAAATCTCGTGGGAATGGCCATCTCAAGACTCAGAACTGATCTTTTAGAGTGCGTGTGCAGCCATTGTGTCGCATGCAGAATGCACTATCGTCATCAGATCGTGTCTAAAATGTAGTGTGTACCCTCTTGAAACGTCCAAACGTAATTCACCGTTCCATAGAGGTGGTTGTAGGTAAACTATAGGGCTCTGTGTATGTATATAAGTACATACAACTATGTGCCGTTTAGGTGTATGCAGTATTTAAGACGTTAGCACAGTATAAACGCTGAAAGCAAACGCCACGACCGCACTGCTATTTAAATACGGTAAATCTAGATATCGCAGGTGAAGTTCGATATTCTATTAGTTATTTATACACAGAGAGCCCAGCGTGGTGAATAGCGCGAAGATGCGTAAAATATTAGCAATTGTGCGGATGAATAGAGAGATCTAATTGTAAGTTCGTCTATAAATGTACTCCGTATCCGTTTTATTTCAGTACAATTTCTGACTGGATTATGGCTTGGTTAAATAATCTTTTTCAATTGCTTTAAAATTTATTAGGTATTTTAATTCTATTATAATATATTTACAAGTGTTTGTATTGATTAATTGCTAATCTAATATCACGCTAATTATTTACAGTATAATTGTTTAATTGTATATTTATTTTATTTATTTTTCATTAAATTTATTATTTTCGAAAATGGAAGAAGAATTTTCGAGCTGAGAGCACTTGTTAAAACTGAAATACGTTTGGCTTTCCAAGTTTATCAAACCACGGTGGAAAACAACATTACTATTAATCTGAAATCCTTTTGGCAATATATTTCTAATAAACGAGGTCATTCTCGTATTCCTGGATGCACTACTTCTAACAATGAAACCCTTAATAATCCAGATGATATCGTATATGCTTTTGCTACTATGTTTTCTACTGTTTATCAAGACATTCAGAATGAACTACCCACGGAACCACCAGTAGTTTATTCTTGCCCTTTGGATGTGGGTTGCTTTACCTCTGATGAGGTCGTTTCTGCTATAAAAAACTTAAAACCAGCTCTACTGCCGGTCATGATAATCAACCATGTTTCCTCATTCGTGACTGCGCATTTATACTCAGTGAACCTCTTACTTTCTTTTTAACCTTGTCTTGCGAAACTAGTACCTATCCTTCGCTTTGGAAGATTGGGAAAATAACACCTGTTCACAAAAGAGGTGATCGTTCTTGCTCGGAGAATTATAGGCCTATTACTATCCTTTCTAATTGTAGCAAAGCTTTTGAAATACTCTTGTGTACGAAATTATACGCCTGTGTTAAACCTTTTCTTTCTATTCATCAACATGGCTTCATCGCTGGCAGATCTGCTTCAACTAATCTAGTTGAAATCACGCATTCATCAGCGAGTGTCTTGATAGACGTCAAGCAGGTAGATGTTATCTATACCGACTTTTCGAGAGCTTTTGATACAATCAGTCACCCCTTACTTGTTCAGAAATTGTCACTCTTGATTTTGCTCCTAGACTTAAGGCCTTTATACAATCATACCTAAGCGTAGATCTAGCTACGTTCATTTACAACGGCTTTGTTTCAATCCTTTCTTAGTCTCTACTGGCGTGCCACAAGGATCTAATTTAGGTCCCCTTCTTTTTAATATTTTTATTAATGATTTGTTCCATCTCTTAGATTGTCGGGTTTTGGCGTACGTTGATGACCTTAAAATCTTTAGCAATATTGCTTCTGTGACTGATTGTTTTGGTGGTACAGAGAAATATTGATGTCATTAGCGAGTGGTGTACAGCCAACCACATCCGTTTAAATATTGGAAAATGTGCGGTGCCATCATTCACAAGATGTACTAAACCTTTTTCTTATAACTACACTGTACTTCATTCCAATATTCCCAGGGTATCACAGTTTAGAGATCTGGGAGTACTTTTTGACGCTCACTTAACATTTTCTCCCCATATTTTGTACGTTTCTCCTAGTGCTTCCAAAAATTTGGGTTTTCTCCTGCGTTCTTGCAAGGATTTTACCAGTCCATTGGCATTAAAAGTTCTATATTTTACGTTAGTTAGATCGAGATTGGAATACGCGTCAGTTGTTTGGCATCCGCATTACGTGTATCAACAGCTCGCCATTGAGCGTGTCCAAAGGAGATTTCTAAAATACTTATCATTTAAGGATGATGGAGTATATCCGGTACGTGGGCTCGATTATTCTAATTTGTTTGGGAGACATGGTTTCTGTTCACTGACACAACGAAGGAATGAATCTAGTGCCAAATTTCTTTGGAACCTAATACATAATAACATTGAGTCAGTTGGATTTTGGTGTACCCCGCCTTAGTGGTAGATCTTCCGCTACTTTTCCCATTTCTAGAGCTCGTACCAACATATTACTTACGGCTCCCCTAACACATATGTCTAGAAACATCGACCAAATGTTCACTGATCCGTTTTAACTTGCACCCCTTTTGTATTTAACCTGTTTTACTTAATTTTTTTTTGTGAATAACTTTAATTTTGTAAAATGGCTCTAGCTTATACTAATAATGCTTCTATTTTTTCTTTTATTTTTGTTTGTATTATTATTGTATTATTGTTATTATCGAACGCTGTACTTTACTTTTTCCTATATTTGTCCTTTAATTGGAAGATTTTCTGTTGGACAATAAAGAAATTATTATTATTATTATATTATTATTAAATTTTCTTCGCAGCTTTCTAATTTCTAATAACTGAAAGTGAATAATTAAAATGTTTTTTTTAATAACCTTAAAGAATAACCAAGCTTTTCTATGACTGTTAAAAAATATTTATGTTGAATAGTGCCCGCAGTATTGTACAAGTCTACTTTTGAAAAATAAACGTTCAGAAATTAATATTGAAATAGAAAATCCACAAATTATAAGCTATAGGTATATAGCAAATCCTAATACCTTCTTACTAACCTTTAAAATTATAATTTATAGAAAAAGCTATATTTGCCTTTATTAATTATAAAGAAAATGAAAAGCAGCTTTTTATACACCCTGTATTTATATTTATTAAATCCACTTATTAATAACGCATTTCCTTCCACTTCTATAGCCATATCCTCTTATGTCAATTTCAAACATCACAACTCATAATTTTAAAAAAGTTTTAGGATAAAGATAGGGAAGACACAAAGAAAATGCGATAGGCGGCTTCAATATAGTAAATACATTAAATAAGATGTCTAAAAAAGGTTAAAATAATGAAAAAGAGTGGTACGATGTTTTGACAAAAAACAAACAAACAGATAATTTAATCAATATACACTGTTGAAAATTTTAACACTTTTTTGACGAATTTAATAGTCAGGAGAGGTCCACACTCTTTTCGTGTTATTTTGTCGAGAACTATAGAAGTTAATTTGACGAGCAAAGATAGTCCAAGTATTGTCTATTGCTAAGGGGTTATTTTTGTCAAACTAACACGTTGGAATTATAAAATACTTTCTAGTCACTTTTATTTGACCTAGACTAGTACAAATTTACTAGCTGTTTAACTTAAATGACTTAGTCTTTATTGGGTGTTTCAACACCATTTTCTAAACAACACGTCTTTCTTTAATATGCAACTCCTATTTCTTAGTGCTATAATATTCTCTCTTTAAGACGTTTTCTCAATTATAAATATGCAAAACCCTCATTCACAGTTCTTGGTTTTCAACTACACTGAGAGAAATACATACTATTGAGAAAGTTAAAAATCTGCTAACGACAAGTAAATATCTGGCTTAAATAGGCGCCAAGTCAGTGTTACCCCTAGAACAAGCAAATGAGTTTTCTTTAAATGACTTACCTGCTATAAGCTACCAGTTTGTTAAGAAACAATATAAAATTTCTAGTTAATGTAAGTTAGAAAATTTGCTGCTCTACCAACAACTTGCTTGTAGTAATTACATTTTCTTTAATAGCGAATAAAAATATGTCATGAATAAATAACGAACTTACTGGAGAATGATGTTTTAGCCTCGGGTGCTTACTTTCTTTCATTGCTAACAAGTATAAATTCTTATAGTTATTAAGTAAACTGCCCACTTGACTTAAGTGAGCCGCTTAATTGGCGTAAGTGAGCTGCTTATTGGGTACAATGAACCGCCTACTTGGCGCAAGTGGACTGCTTCCTGGGTATAAGTGAGTTGCTTTACTTGATGTAACTGGACTGCTTACTCGGAATAGTGAGCTGTTTACTCAACGTTAATAAACTGTTTACTTGATATATGAAGCCGGGTTTTACTAGGAGCAGGTTTTATGCGTCGCGTACAACGTAAAACGCCCAGCGCAATACGCCGTCCACTCAGAGTCAACAAATAGTAGTGCGTCGTTTTCCTATAAAGCCCACTATTTTATTTGTTTGAGTGAGATGACGTATTGCACTTGGGCGATTTACGTTGTAGGCGACGCTATAAAACCTGCTCTAGGAAAACCCGGCTTAAAAGTAAATTTTATAAAGCAATAAAACTTCATGTGTGTGTCTCTTTTGCTATAATCTACAGCAGAGAAGAGCTCAAAGGTTCATCAAGTTCATTAACAATTGGCTGATGTTGAACCCGTAGAGGAGAGAGAAATGAGTAATAAATAATATAAAATGCGTTGTGTTATATAGATCTTTTATTAATATTTGAAAAGAACATACATGAAACTATAATAAACAAATGAGCCCGAAGAAAGACACTCTTACATAGAACTATATGCGTACTAAGATAGTGCGAACAAATACGTACTTCTTTTTATTATTGTACTTCAGAAAAATGTTGCTTAAATTCATTTAGACAAAAGTTTGTGAACTTCGTGATATTAATTCAGCCGGTCTTATATGCCAAAATTACTACCTCCGACCTTCGTATTTGGTTCTAATACTATAATGTAGTACCCATCTATAAAACAAAATCGTGAAAACGCACTGCAACCAGATTCTTAAATTTATCCTAAGTAGCCCACTAGCATTTACAAACTCATAACTATTATCAAGTACTTAAAGTATATATTACTTACCTTCAAATGCAGCAATTATACTGCCAAGCCCCACTCTAATAACTCTGAGTTATATTAAAACACCATTATTCTAAATTGCAATACGGATTACGTAGCACAACGCATCGCCCAGCAAGTCACAAATAAGAATGGCGTCGGCGTGCCCGCTTCCTATAGAGCGGAATTTACCAGCTCACTTACTTTAAACAAGCCGGCAACTGAAGAACAATAAACACTTTTATTTACGGAACGACGCGCTTTGTTTTAAAACAGCTTTTTACTTAGGACTAATAAAGAACTTATTTATAGCTAATAAAAAAAACACAATATGCTTAGTGTCCTTACAAATTCAATTCATTAATAGCAAGTAGCCCGCCAATTAATGACAAGAAACAAGTTTTAGCATTATCATCTTACTAATGCTTAATCGGCACATTATTATGAAATATACAACTCTTACCTACTGTTAATAAAATTTTTTTCTTTTTTTTCCAATAGGAAACCCCCCACGTTGCACTTTAAGCCCACAAGGCCTTATCTTAAACCTGCATTTTGGCTCAGTGTAAAACGACCAATTTAAAATGCATTTTTGAGAAACCATTATAATAATTAGTGATGTTTATGCTATTTGATTCAAGTCAAACTAATGCGTAAATTAGATTGTCCCAATAATCTTTAAGATGTTTGTGAAATTTTCTATGCTCACTGCGAATTAACGTTTAATAAACACACAGGTTACACTTTGCAAATCAGTCACATTTGTGGTTTGTTTGGATCTAATGTTAATACGCGAGAATCAAACCACAGAAAACAGATACACGTGCAATGCAGGTGGGTGCGTATAATGCCAATACTGTATTTAGAATTGTGGGGTTTCTACTATTTCTATCCGATGGGAAATTTTGATTTGGTTTGACGCTTCTGAATGTCTAGAGAAAATAGTAAATCCTCAAATTGAACAAAGAATTACACGAAATTCTAGTCATTCTTTATTCAGTACGCGTTTTAGTCAACTCGTCTGGCAAAGTTTCGAAAAAAATTAACACTAAAATATTTGACTAGCGCCAAAATTAACGCCAACACCCGTAATATTTTCAAACAGTGTACAAAAAAAATGACCTTTACTTTGCATAATACCATGGTGCATCAATCAATAAATCACAGACTAAAATAGACGCTGAACCTTTCGTTATGCGGTATCTCGTTCGCCGACATTAACACTCAACCGCGATCTCTTGCGCCCGTTAAATGTTTGATGAGATTAAGACGCAAACCGTGTTTCCTCGTCACCGAGTTGGAGAAGCGCCGTCGGATCGTCCGTTAAGCAACGGGGCGACCGACACGACGCTTTCCTTCTGTAGCATCATCCGGAGGATCCGTCAGCGTATATACCAAGGCGGGTGGAAAGAACTACACCCCCGCGCATATCATATTCAAACATCACCCACGCCACGTCGGTACTGCCGCCACGTTATATGTGGGAGTAAAATTCTGTTTGCGCTTTTGCTCTTTTCGTTAAATATTCACGTGATGAGACTCGAGAGAGAGTTCCAGTGTATTCGCCTGTTCGCAGATTTGCGATTGCACGTTTTTATTGGGATACTTAAAAGTAGATCAAATGTGTATTTCGCAATATTGTAGCTTATAGAACATTAATTGTCGTAAATTTACCTTACCGACGGGTAAAAAAAAACATAAAATACAACGTAAAATTACACACTGAAAAAATTAAGCAAAATTGCAAATATCTCAAAAACGGTTGAGTTTAGGGATAGGGAACGTTGACATAAACGAATTCCAAATTTCATTAGACCAATAAAAAGTATACCATTCTATTTAAAATAAGAAAGTTTATATCAACACCCTGCCCAATAAGAACATAAACGTTAAGAAAACGTTGTTCTTAACGGTAACCGAAACGTTTTTCGTAACGTTTATAAACAACGTCGAAGCGACATATCTATGTCCCGATAAAATACGTTGACATAAATTACTTATTAAGCGTTATTTCACGTTATATGCTATGTTATTTTAACGTTTTAATTTTTAATAGAAAATATTCGTTTAATAGAAACGTGATATTATCGTTCAAAACAAACGTTATTGGTAAGTGGAGTTTAACGTTCATAAAACATCTATGTAAAACGGTAAAAAATTCGGTTTACAGGTAACATAACCTCACCGATAACCCTTCGTTAGTGTGGTGGAGTATGCCATACCCCATATGTAGGCAACATACTGGGGTATGGCATACTCCACCACACTAACGAAGGGTTAATAAAATTTCTATATCAAACCTTTATAACTACCGTGGTTATAACGAAAATTTGGTTATAGATAAAAGTCATAATGTCCAATTACTAAATTTAAATTTTATTTTAATTAAATCATTCGATGATCACATCATAGTAATGAACTCAGGATAAGCTTCTTCAATGAAACATTAATACTTCTTCAGAAAAACTAAAATGTAATTACCTATAAATATAATACAATGCAATAATAACAATAATAATATTAAAAAGATAATAGAATTCTTTACCAAAACTAAGAAAGTAACGACGTCATTTCATTTATAGATATATACATTTTCCCTTTTTCTGCACATCCAGGTCTTCTACCCAAACAGTTGCATTGGGGCGTATTTTAACCATCCTTCACTGCACCTTTCTGCTGTATGTATGCATTGTTTAATTGTAACTTTACATGGAAAACTCAAACAATAGTATCATAAGTAACACCAAGGACTACATGCTGTAATTTTAGGGATAAGTTAATGTTTACTTTGATTGGTTTCCTATATTTTTGTATTTACAAACGAATGAAAGTATTTAATACTCACTGTATATTGTTACTATAGCTTCCGTATTATCTCTGGTTCCCGTTTTTGTGAAAACTAAGTGTTTCTTCCCTTCCAGTTATGCTTCACTGCAACGACGTCTCATGTAACAGTAATTATAAATTTTTTTTTACACAAGAATACCAGATTTTAGAACCATCAGCATTCGCTAACCTATTATATTTTGAAAATTAAAGTAAGAGGTGTTGTATACTAAGAAACCAGGTTCTTCAAGAACAAAATTTTAGAATATAGTTTAAATTTTCTGACATTAGTGTTTTTATTTTTAAGATGGCACTATGCGTTTTTGCCAATTGTGTATATGCATATACATAATTATACGTGCAATGGGCATCGTATATGCAAATATAACCTGGATAGTACTTAATTGATGGGTTACCTAGCTACTCAACCGTTTAGTTAAATACACTATGATGTTGCGTATCACATATTAATATTAAAACTTTGTTATTAAATATAAAGAAAGTTTCTAACACTCAACTAGCGTTCGTAAACATGTGACTGCAAGTGCACATGTGCACCGGCACGTTGCAGATGCGCATCAGGGGTGGGGTGGAAGAGTTTATTGAAATGGGTTTAGGGATGATACATCATCAGTAGTGCAGTTTTAATACAATAATTGTGTTACCTATTGTTTAAATACATTTTGCATTCATTCATGCAAAAAGCACTCTTATCTTAAAACAAACAAATTTAACACCATTTTATTTTAACTATAACTGTATACTTATTTGCGTGGATTTGCAGTTAATATTTTTTATATTTCAACGTTGCTTTTAACGTAGAGTAGATGGTGAAACTACGTTTTATTTTAGTTGTACTTGAAACTATGCGTTTACGTTTCAGTTTAATTATTTTTCATTTTCCAACGTTGTCTTTCAAACGTCTTTCAACGACGAGTAAACGTTTGAACTACGGTCTTATTTTAGTTATATTTAAACTATGCATTACATTTTCAGTTAATAATTTCTCATATTGTAAGGTTGTTTTATAACTAAAATAAACGATGCAACTACAACGTGATTTTTTAGTTAAATTTAAACTATCCGTTACATTTCTTAGTTAATATAACGTTTCTTCAATGTATAGTTAAAAATTGTGTATATAATAAAACGTGTTAATTATAACCATTAACGTTGTTTCAAGCCATTACACGTTAAATTCACGTAAATGTAACCAACTTGTTCTCCACTGGCGGTGTTATATCCCGAAAGTGCAATATTAAAGTTTGAAAATACTTTTTCTCTAAATAGACCACAGTGGGCCATGTCTACACTGCAAGTTTCAAAATCAAATTTCTATTAGAAGTTCAAAAAAATCTGATGTCCCAGTTCGGTGGGATACCCTACCATGTATGTTTACATCACTGAATTCTATTAGCCAGTGCTTTGATTTTTATTAGTATACTCTATGTACACTGAGAAAAAAAATTAATGATCATAAATAAAATTACAAATTATCGTAAGCACTAGTAAATAAGAGATCCAAAACACTGATAACCAACAACAAGACAATCTAAGTTTACTTACGGTCTGCTTCATACCGGTAACTTATGAAGTTTACTTATGATAATTAAACTGAGAGTAGTTAAATCAAAGAATATATGCAGTTGCGGTAAGTAAAAGATTTGCTCATGTCAAGTAGATGTATAGAGTGAACTATTCTATAATGGCTATCACACCTTCGTTATAAACCTCAATTAATGCAAGCTATTTGGATTACTTGTGATAAGGAACAGTATCATTAATGCACGTTCATTAAATACCTGATATATATAAAAGTAATGGTTTGCTATAATATTATATAATATTTACCTTAAATTTGTTGTTCAAATATATAGTAGGCAAGGAAACGGGGAGTTTTAGTGAATATTTAATATAAATTTAAATAAAAAGCAGTTTATTAGTAATAGTTTTATTTTGTATAGGATAACACAGTGACTACCTTGATATGAATGAAAGATATTGGTTTCACTTTAACAACAGTTTTTTTAAACAATTTACAACGTTATTTAGTTATTGAAATTATTGAAATCTAAACAAAGGAGGAAGAGAAATACGGCTTTGAAGTTACAACTAATAACAAACAAAGAAATAATATACCTAGGCGGTAAACTTGCGGTTTCTGTTGGTTCTTTGCACTGGGCGTTGTCTCGGCGAGTTGATCCTCTGTCGGCATACGTGGCGGTTATGTCCGGTGATCGCCTCGAAAAACGGCTTCTTCGTCGCGGGTATCCCTTAACTGCAGATGGGCACTTGGACTGTCGGAATCACTAGCGACGGCATCCACACTTTAACTTCACCAGCGGGCGCAGATATCATCACAATGATGGAGAATTCAAATATCCCACCCCGTGGTTTAAAACTGCAATCTTGAAACATCCGATTGCTTATAGGCTCAGTACTTCTTCTTTCGCTGGGATTCTTTATACGGATGTGGCCTTGAGTTAACCCACCCGCTATTTTTAGTATATTTGCGTTCCAACTGGCCTACAATTGCCGTTCTCCTTAGCACACCCTTTTTCGCCATGCGCCGTCGCCGTCTCGGAGACTATTTCCTTACTCCGCCGCACTAGCCAATCAGGAATAGTAAAACAATCACGGGGTGCAGCAAAACTTCAAATAATCATAGTTGTTGGCAAGTTGTTACCTATTAAGAAATAAATGAGCGATTAATAGCGATCAGCATTGTTGTTACTTCTTATTAACCCTGTGCTGTAGTTAGATGCTGTACCCCAGGTAGTCATAAGTATCGTACTTACCACACATTTGTCAGGTACGCTGTTGTAATAGCGTTAATAAGAGCACTATTTACAGTAACAACTTGCATTCAGGAAACTGGGTTTAGTTGCAGGTATTAATTAACGAGAATAGTTCCAAGTAAAACTTTACTTAGCCCATTTTTCTCAGTTCAGATAATTGATATAAATATAACCTATCACTGTTTAACGTCAAATTGACATCTAATTTTATATACCAACTGTTTCAAAATGAATTTCATCTAGGTGTTCATGAATTTGTCAAAATGAGATTAGAAATATGATTACCTATTTATCATAAAAGGTAAGCGGCTTATTATAATCTGCAAGTACCTACTAAGATGTAATTCATTTTGAGACAGTATATAATTACATAAACCTGTGTCGTCGACTCTCTTTAACTCGTTAGGCATCAATATACACCACAACTTTAATGGTAAAACCGAAAAAATCTGGCTTTCGTTGCAACTCCAAAGATAAAATTGGCAATAACTACGACCGCATACTTGTACCTATAAAAGACATCACAATAACTTTTGAGCTGCCTTATAAGCAGTTTAATATGGCGCAACGCATCCCATGGGTCGCGCACAAGAAATGACGAGCGCATCCGTCAAAGGATATCAACTGTTATAAATATTGTATCATAGCCAAGGACTTCGCCGTACCACCGCATTATAATAGCCGCACTGGTCGTCGCCTACCACCCACGAAGATAAAGCCAGACCCATTTACGGCACGGCCCGAAGCCGACACAACAGGACGAAGAAGATGACGAAGAAGAAGCCTTGTTTTTGTCGCCATTTCTTTCCTTCCTCTTCGCCTTCGTTTCAGCGGCGGAGTTACCTACAGCGCGAGAGCATATACCCTCTTGTGTGTTGTCGTTACCCGTGTCGTGTGTTTGTATGCGCGCTGGATAGAGTATTATTAAGTCCATCTACATTTCGCATGCGGTCGCCTCGTCAATCCTCCAATCGGCCGTCACAATCTAGACATGACCGCTGTCGCAGCATCGCCGTCACCATCTCAGTGCGGAAAGAGAAAGAGAGAGAGAAGGCAGAGCGTACGGACACATCGTCATGACAGCGGCGACAACGGACAACACGGACAAAAGCACGGGAACGCCGAGAGACAAACGCGTCAAGTGCCGGACGATGAAGGAACATCGTTGACGTTCATCCGCGGACGTTGTGAGCTCCCACACGTATTGGAGTCGCGCCGAGGTCTTCCAGGGTATCGCGCGAGATATCTGTCGGTGTGATAAGACGTAAACGTACCTCAGTTAGTGCACCCACCGATTGTAACAAACACGCAAACATTATATATAAGTTATATCTATCGTCGCGATAGCGAGCTTATTGTTTCTATGTTGGTCACCCTGCCGATTGATGTTTGACGTTTTAAAAAAGAACGATACAATATTGTCGTTTATTTATGGGTAGTATCTAACGGCTGTAACGTTTCACGTTTATATGACATAAATTATTTAATTTGTCAATAATATTTAGAATTATAATTAGAAATTTAAATGTAATTTCTATCAATGTATTTTAATGAAGGACACATTCTTTAATTTATCACTTACATCTAGTTTTCGAACGTATTTATTTGTACATAACTTTCTGAACACACCTGCTTGTAATGTCAATGCTGTTTTTGCTTTCATTTTGTGGTATACATGCAAGCACGGTTTTCTGTGTTACTAATCTCTTCTTTGACTGACCGCCGACACAATACCAATATACCGACACTTCTGGGTTGGTGCTGTGGTTAATTTTGCTCGTGGAAAAACTGCGTGGAAATTAATAAGGATTCGTAATGTGCAAATTTTGCATACTTGTTTCGACCAGAGCTGGACGAAAGTATTATGCCGATTCTGACAAAAACAATACCAACAGATTAATTCGTTTGGGGCACATGAACGAGTTCAAAGATAAGAAAAAAGTCTTAACTCTTTTCTAGCAGGTAGACATTCCTCTTCAGTACATGCTTACTCGTGTTAAGCCTTACCGGAAAATTCGGGCACCCGTATTTCCCGACTGCTTGATATGAATCGGTTCAAGCAGTCTTGTTTCGATAGACTCTGCAGTCGACTCGCTTGGATTAACAAGCATAATGTGTGAAGAACAGAGTAGCTAACTGAAAACGGCCTCGCTGTCGATATTAAGACAACGTGGAAGCTGCTTCTTCTAAACTCAAAAAGATAATAATAATAATAATTTACTGGCTATCAGCAACAAGGTCTATGACTACTTCCCCTGTCCTTCTCCCAGAGTAAGATTTTTTTTCATGATTTTTTCTTACTCCTTGGCCAATGCTGGGAGATAACGAAAGTCGTTCCATGGGCGTAAACATAGTAACAACTGATAGCTAATTGTATTTTTGTTATTATTATTAATAATCATAGATAGATTATTTAGTTAGAGTAGTAAAATTTAATTGTTATGGAAGTGTATTTTTCTATACCGTACGCGCTATTTTACGAATTATTATACGAACACCCGAATATTCCCGAAGCGCGCCGCTTTTATGCTAGCTGACGCGACGATACGAAATGTACCGAGGTAGTCTGATTTGGGAAACGCAACGCATTCATTCAGGATCAGCGTATTTATAAAATTTACGTAGTGTCTACCTCTCTAGTTAGAAATAGAAAAAATAATCGCATATCCAGCATTCGAAATAGTCATTAATAAATTATTTATCTTTTGTTTTTTCAAGTAATATTTGAATACCTACTTCCCCTTATATTGATGCCCCTGATATTTTCAGTAAGATGTCAGCGACAATGATTTTTTTTTTTGAAATTGTTTTTTAACGAAAAAGCAAAAGGTTTCAAAAATGGGAATTAAAATCAAGTTTCAGTAATTAAAAATATCTCCGACTAAATTGTGATTAGAACTATAAAGATAAATGAAAGGAAAAAATAGAGGAACAATAAGTTCCAGCCAAAGCAACGTTGCCTTAATAAAATGTACAATCAATACACGACAATACTAATTATAGCAAAAGTACACCAACAAGCAGATGTAATAAATAATGGCATGGATACGTCTGCCTAACGGTAACCCATCTGCCTCCCTATGCAGTTCCTATTTGACTACTGCTTATTCACCTATTCGAGCGATTGATATTATGTTCCCACTCCCGATTTTTGCGATGCGGATTTAATCACGATGTATCTAGTGTTGGGGGTTGTGATCGTTTTAGCCTGTTTAAGATAAAATTGTTAGCTATTCCGATTAAATACTATCGAATTATTTAAATATTCCTCTTTTCCCATTCAAACAGCACAGTTGAACGTCGATAGGAACTACCAGGTATGCCTATCCTGATAGCGCTGTAATAAATAACATGTGTTCGTTGTTCGCGCGCACCAACAACGTTACACATTGTAGGTGGCGTAAAAGTTCCTGGTTTTAATTAAAATTTCACAGCAAATCCGCCACCATCTACATTTTTCATGTTTCAAAATATGGCGTCTTGTGTTTTTTTACTATAGCTAATATATGTAGGCCATAGGATACGGAATACACTGTCACTATTAAATCAAAATTGAGCCAAAAATTTGTTTGCAAAAAGAAAATTTTGGTTTTGGTTTCTTACCCCAGATATAAATTTACCATTTCGTTCCATTTTAAACGATGCCTACTATATATCAATATTTCAGATTAATTTTGCAAAAAAAAAGCATCTAATAGTAACTGAAGACATTTTACTAAAATAATGTTTGCATGCATAAATTATAAAATTGATCATTTTAGATTGGTTGGTGTAAAAACGATAGCATTTCGTTATTTTGTGGACTTCGACTGCCGTAAAATTTTCAACTAAATCTAAAGGGGCAGATTATGGATTTTCTTCTCCTTAACACCGGAAGTTTTGGTGTGTTCCACGGGCCGGGAAGGCTGAGAATTTTTTATATATTGTATATTCAGTTGACATAATAGTGTTACACCTAGAAAAGAATAACTTTGTTCAACTTGATTTTTTGGTAATGTGATGGTTTTACATCAAAAATGAAACGATCACATTTGCAAGAAATTTTATTAACATGTAATACGAAAAACAATAATGTGTTTGGCGATTCCGTAGCTAGTACACTCCTATACACGTCTGGGCATCGACAAAATGAGATGATCGATATCTGCTTATGGCACCTCGTTTCAAGCAAATTTCAACTTTTGTATATTACTGTGCCTGCGGTCTATGCAGGATGTGTGCACGAGTGGACAGCCTACATAGGTAGATAATTTAATGGCATAACAAATATTAATATTCTTTTAGCCGCCATTCAAAGTGTTGCCAAAAGATGCAATTTATGTGTTGCCAATAATGATGGCTAATTCGAGTATTTACTTTAAAACTTTAATTGATTTTGTTTTTATTGTATACATTTGTTCGCTTTTCGTTTATGTTCTATTGTTTAAATGAATAAAGTATTCCATATCATAGTTCTCATAGTTTATATGTGTTTGTAGATATATAGATAATATGACTGTAACTTGCAAACCATATTTCAGCAGATTGTTAGTGCCGTCCTTCCTCATTTCACTAAATAATTAATGTCAATGATTAATGACACACGCCTGCTAAGCTTGGTTGTAAAGGTACTTTTGGTGTCTAAACTGAATTTTTAGAAAATTGTGACGCATTGGTGTGTGAGATATATGTTAAACCATATATAGATATATGACGGGAAAAAAATGTAACCCGATTATCTAAATGTATACAGGGTGTTCCATTTAAAAAAAAAACTTTTGTAAATAATTCATACAATCTGAACATATTTCCTCCATATATTATGGCATCGGACTCAACGGTTCAAATAAAATGACTGATTTTGAAAAACGCCTGATACATCGGAAACTAAACAGGTTAGCTTCAAATTTGTTTGGATCACTTGGACCAACTTAAAAAAAAACCGTAACCTTACTTTGCTATATTTATTACCGTTTTGGTCTATGACCCTATAAAAAAACATCCGATATTTTCCCCACCTTGTTTATTACATCTACTTTCCGCTTATTATTACTTACTATACAACTGTATTTTGTTATCACTTTTCATTACTTTGTCCTGTAATTAAAGTACTCATTCTGTTGGGCAAATATATTATTGTTATTGCTTATAATTACCAGCGACACTGTATACTCCGATATAAACTGATCGAAAAGGGGGCCAGATCGACTCGATCCATCGAGGGGCCGGGGGCAGCAATAGCACAGCAGCACCAGCAGGAATATTGACATAATTTGCATAAATGCGCAGTAATGGCGGAGTACATCAGGTGGGTAACTGATTGAGGTATTGGGACACGGTATGGGCATGTCTCCTGCATAAAATTACACCTCGTTCGGAACAGAGGCAACCTGCCGATGCGGTGGCTTTGTCGGGAGCTTCGTTAGGCAGGCTATATTCCGCTGGCAGTAGGTATGGGTTCGTCCGCTGACCTGGTGTGATGCGAGAGACTGATATTATATTAGCTAATTACCTTTACCTCTATCCCCCAGATCGTTACGTGGAGCCGAGATACAGCCGAGCGGTACCGTGACTGTGTGTTATAGTCTCTGCGTGCTATGTATAAGCAAACACGGCTTTAATGCAATCTCGATCTCCATTAAAAAGGATGCTGTATATACAGGGCCGTAGAAGAGTATGGTATTGTGCAACAGGGAACCATCTTTCAAAAAATATTGAAGTTGATACCTTATTGCATAACACCATCAATTAATCTAAAATGTTGCTATTATTAATTGGAAACACAGGCACTCGTTCTTAGCTATTCCAGCATAATTAATAATAATAATGTAATAATACCATAATAATATAATAATAATAAAATAATATAATAAAATATTTCACCTTCATAATGCTTACACAGCGTAAGAGATCGTCAACAGTTACAAAAAATAATAATAAAAACTGTATAAATTTTAAAAGACATCAATAAGCGAAAGCTAACAAAGCTAACATATATTGTAAATAATAAGACAATAATACAAGAAAACAAAAACACAACAGATCAATATCTCATTAAAATATATTTTTGTGGAAAAAATCACTGACGTTATAAAATTTTTGTTACGTAGATATTTTTTTAGTGCATTTCTATGGTAAGTGGTTATAGTATCTTTAAGCATTGAAATAAACAAGACTTCTGTATTTGCTCAATTGCGGTTTAGTGGCAAGAGATATGATTGCTGTACCCCTAGTGTCATGCCACATTGCACCAACTTCGTATTTAGCTAAAAGGTCGGCCGTAGTTGTATGTGTAAAAACCGCACTTTCAGTATATAGAGCGATGGTAAGTTAAGATGCTATATCCTTAAAAGCATTTCTCACGAGTCTCTTGGCTTAGCCAAATACAGCCCCGATAACAAGCCTTTGCGCCACAAAAAACACTAACCACGTCTACCGCCTGTCTCCCAAACACAACACCGTTAACCTAGCCTTGGAAGTGCACACTAGAATAGTACAAAACTAGAGACCCGCATCACAACCCAGATGAGAGATATCACTTTTCAGTGCATAACACAAGCCACTCAGCTTCGAAACCATGAGCCGACATGGATTCCCAAGACAGGCCGCCGTCCACGCGCAGGCCCAAAAAGGTTGTCTCTTTCGTTACAGTTAATTTCTTCACCTAGATGTTGGATATTCACATAATATCAATGTTACGATTCATGACCTGCCGTTTTAGAGATATTTAGTAAAGTATTTTTGAAAACATCCATTCAAGTCTGCTAAAGATGTTCGTGACTCGAGTCGCCTCCACTTCCACACTTCATTGATGATAATGAGAACAAAAGTGGGACCAAAATTGATCCTTGTGCGGACTCCAAATTTTACGCTGCACCATTGAATCTCACCTCCTGCTGGACTCAGCATAAGCCTGTATACACTACCTCCTAATCAGTTAGAAAGTATTCGATCCACGCAAACAACCCCTCGAAATCCCTTCTTTCGATCTTTACCCAGCAAGATGTTATGGTCGACACTATCAAATGCCGCGAAAGGTCATGAAAATCCAGCAGTTATCCACCATTGTTCAAACCATGCATTTTCTCCAGAAATTGAAAAACGGGCGTGTTGTAGATCTTCCCTTATGTAACATTTTGATTTTTGTTACAATAATTTGTTGTTCTATAAATTTTATCATTCTGTTTTGTATCATTTTTCTATAACTTTAGATTACAGATGTTAGCGCTATTGGTCTGTAATTAGTTATATCAGATTTACATCTTCTTTTTTTATGGATCGGCTTTTAACAATGGCGTAACGCAAAAGCTTCGGGGAATCGTGCCCTGCTGGAAGATAGGTTTATAACATGGGCCACGGCCCCTCATGGCCTCCAGAGCACTCCTTGAGAAGTGACGATTGTATTTCGTCCGATCTCACAGCTGCGGAATTATTTAGGTCACGTATAGTCCTTCCACATTATATTCCATCTGTCAGAAACAAAGAGAAAGTGGCGGGTACATACGTCACTAGGACTAAGTGGCAGTTTGATTATTGTTTTCTTATTTCTTCATGCTTCTACAAAATGCTCATTTATTCGTTTCAAACATCCTCACCTTTTCACATTTTTTTAAGATCAAATATTAATCCTTTTTTTCGTTTCTTGTTGTTACTATGCCAGGTTCTTACTTTTTTTGTGCGTTGAAATATTTTCCGATATTCCTCTTTTTTGTTCTTGCAGTCAATTAAAAATTGTTTGACAAATGCCTACCATTGGGCCTCGTCTTAGATTTTTTAAATAGTAATATGAAAAAGTACAGAACAAATACTATGTTGTATATACATACATAAGATATCTGACACTCCGACACAATCATTAATTTGGCTATTGTTAGATTTGATATTTATTTTTCAATCCGATATCCACACCCCATTTCATAAAGAGCGTAAATCGAAGGTCATTCTAAATTTACCGAATGAATACATATTTAGTTGTTGTTTAACTTAAATAATTGATGTCGCACAAATGTTGACTTTTAAAATTTTGCAGTAGAAATAGATACTCTCATATTCCATTTCTTATCTTCATATATTGGCCATAGTAGATTAATATTACACTGTCATTACAGTAAAATACTTCGGGTTACTACGTGAGTACCTTGCAATGTTGTAACGTGGATGACAGAACACTTATCACATTCGTGTGAACCGAGCTGCTGAACGCAAAAATAAGGGCAGGATTACTTTGATCAACCAGCCAGAGTTCGTACAGATTAGTGAAGGATACTGGAATAGCTGATATAATTTAATGGGCAAAAAAACAGAGACCAAATATAAAAGCCCAAGAGGATCAGTGTTCGAAACTGCAGTTCCCGGCTCTCACACAAAAAAACACTACGTGAAATATGGGGTTAAACATTGAATAATTTGTAAAAGATTATATTACATTTATAAAAGGAACTATCCAATGATTCTTTTGTATACTTATTTGTACTAGTACATTTCCTTTTTTTTATTCCGAAATATACTGTGTGATCCAATCATTTACGTCTGATTTAATTATTCGTCCAAATCGCTGTTTAACCCGACGATGGCTTCGATAGCCGTTACCCCCGTAACACATTGTGCTCGACGCACACGTTTTGCCAAACAAATCTAATATCGAGTACTATCTAAAAATATGAACATAAGGATTGAAAAAAAAAAATGTGAAGCAAAAAAAAAAAGAAAGAAAGATATAGTGAATCGAAAAAAAAACACACACACACACCACAAATCCACAGCGATAGGGAAATTTCTCTTCTCGCAGGTTCGAATTGACAGCCGTGAGACCGCCGCAGCGGGGATAAATCTGCGGACCGATTCTCGTCTCGCTGTCCCCCAGGTCGCGCGCGGCTCGCAGACCGTGTCCGAGGGACGCTTCCGGGACGTCGGTACTAAATCAAACCAGGCGCCAGTCACCTGGGACCCCGACATCGAGATATCTCTCGCCTGATGCCCGTCCACTCCCGCTTGCCGTTGCCGTTCGCCCTCTTATCTACGCCGATCCTATTGCATCACGTTACCTGTCCACTTCTTCGACTGCGTCACCTAGGACGGACGCTCTTTATTCGCACAGATGAAGATTGCAGATGGAAATGGTGTTAACAAAGAATTCTATTGCTGTGGAAATGTTTAAACCAGTTTAGTTAATTTAACATTCACTTATAACAAGTTTCAAAGCATAACAAAAGAGTCATTCGAATTTAACGTGCATGTCTGGTTGCATACTTTAAATGTTAAAAATGAAATTTTATTTATGGCCATTATAATAAAGCATACTAGATCAAAATGCTATTTATGCGATTATAAAAACTCATATTATCAACCGTATTTATTTGTTAGTTCAAAGGTTACTTGGTGCTTTCAGAAATTTGTCTGAAGAATTTGTCATTCTTGAACTTGAATTCGCAAATTGAAGTTGAAAAGGTATAGAAACGTGCACTACAAACAATTTAGAAAGGTCAACTACTAGGGGAGCTATTAAAACATGAAGCGAGGGTTGCCTACCGTGCTTAACTTCGTAGAACCGAAAATAATATAATTGACAATCCACGATCGTGTTGGTCCTGTATACACGCCAGGAGATTGCAAAAAGGATACCAGGTTCAATGTTTTTAAATCGTCAGGAAATATCACAACCTCAGAAAATAGTCGATGTGTTCGCTGATGAGTTTTCAAAAAACTACTCTACAAGTTCAAGCACTGTTTCTCAGACGTTCACTTATAATCTCTCGTTTGATGTGAGAAGCATTAGCCAGGAAGAGATATTAAAAAGTATCTTAACGATACGTGATGACATGACTACAAGCGAAGATCAAATACCTGGCTTCCTGGTGCGTGACTGTGCTGGTACTCTGGCTTATCCTTTGTCAGCTATTTATAACTTAATTGTACGTACCTCGGTGTTTCCGACTATCCGACTATCCGACTATGAAAATAAGCAAAGTGATACCTGTTTTCAAAAAAGGTAATCGTTGTGACTTTAATAACTACAAGCCAATTAGTATAATATCAAATGTTGGTAAGATTTTGGAATATATTCTATACAACAGAATCTATAGAAACGTACATCAGTTTTTATCTACCCGGCAACATGGTTTTAATGGCTGGTCCGCTCCACGGGTTCACTTAATTTAGCCTGTATCACACAGTACATTCCTCAGCTATAGATAGGCGTCAGCAAGTTGATGTGTTATACACTGATTTTAGCAGAGCATTTTGACTTCTTCGACCACAATATTCTTTTGGACGAAAATAGATGGTTTTGGCTTCAGTCCGTCTTTTACCAAGTTGATTACTCTTATTGTCAGAGAAAAGCATACGTGTTTCTACAATGGATATTCGTCAAGCATTATTTCCTATGGACTCTGGTGTTCCCCAAGGGTCCAATCTGGGACCTCTACTATTTATATATATATTAATGATCTCCTGCAGTCTCTTAACATGTGAATGCTTGGGATATGCTGACGATCTGAAAATTTACAATGTAATCAACACTGTTGAAGACTGTATCAATTTGCAAGGAAAATCTATACAAGGTGGAAAAATGGTGTATAGAAAACAAAAATATCTTTAAATGTCAGTAAATGTGCTGTGGTGTCATTTTCCAAAACAGTAAATCCACTGGTTAAACGTATATTATCAATTTGAGTCTATAATATACACACCAGATGAAGACCTCGCGTATATTGACTGCCATCTGACTTTAATGACATGTAGAGCTATTGTCTGTCTGTTTCGAGAAACCAGGTTTTTGATAAGAACTTGTAGAAATCCAACAATATCCGGACTATGAAGACATTATATTGCACGCTTGTCAGAGGCCGTATTGAATGTTGCTCTATAATATCACAGTATATTACAGTAAGGACATCCTTTGGACAATCCATTGTTCTTGAGGGTCCGTTTTGAATGACCTTCAAGCCCAGCTTGCCATTTTGTAAAGCTGTTGCCGGGAATTTTCAAACGTTGTAGATAATTTATATTTTAAAGGAAGTAGAAAATAGATTAAAAATACACAAATTTATGCGTTTTTATATCTGATTTTGTTGCAAATATTTATGAACAGTTTATAGTAATAAAAAACACGATTCCAGTAAAATAATGTTTGATTAAGTGATACATATATTTGCAAGTGTTTTTTACGATAATTATGTCATATTTTTCCTTTTTGTGAAATAAATCTTTGTTTATATTTTTTATAGTGTAAAGATTCTTCCAGGAATAAATATGTTGTGATTCTTTGTTTCAATCAAATTAATATATAATAAAAATGCAACAGCATCGGTGGAAGGGATTTTCAAATTTCTGACACGAATACACAATAACTTTTAATTAGGTTCAAGAGTTATGACTATATCGTTCTGTACGATAGTCATATATATAAGATTGTTCCTTTCTATTCGACTACTTCATTTCTAACATCCGACCCTGCACTGGTTGTCAACAATAATGTCCGGGGGTGCACAAGTGGATAGAGTTCGAGACCTAGACTATATAATATCGAATTGTCTATAACGTTATATGTGAATAAATGCGATTAAAATTTATACCAGTATAATGTAGTTCAAACCAAAATCACATTATTTTAAAAAGTGAACATAAAATGAATTAGGTTGGTTATTGCGATAAATAGCAATCTAGCTTAAAATGTGTATCTAACAAATAAATTGATTTAATGTGATCTAGGAATCTCTGCACAACGATAATAGTTCTTCTTATTCATGTACTTTCTTAATTCTTGTCGTGTCACATATATTAGATTCATTCGGAAATCTCAAGAAACTGCGACCATTGTTAGCATCAAAATTTATCTTGCGAAAGTGACTGGCACTACAACATGATACCCATTGTGTCTTCTTTCACGATTATTTGAGTTATTTCACTTAAACCTAACAATATTTTATATAAGAAAGTATGTAAATGTTATGGCACTGGCCACCGATCTTACCTTTACACAGAATATCATAGTTCATTAAAGTTTTTAAACCTGCAGGGGTAATTCAAAACTAATAAAAATACGTAATTAATAAATAAAACAAGTACTCATATAGATAAAGGAATGATTAAACTAATTTGTGTAGATACGAACGTAAACAAATACAAACCGCATTCTGGAAGCTGTTGTTTGTGTGAAGTTAGGTTTAGAAAATTTGGACGCGCTATAAACTCCTCTCTTGTCCTTACTCGTTGTACTCTGATAATATGGTATCCGTACTACACTTTTTCAACACTTAGCAATTGGCAAGAATACAAAAGCGGCTTTCTGAAATATTGTCGTATAGAGTTACTGGAACATATCCTGAACCATATCGAATATGACGAGAAACTTCAATGTATCTGTAACGCGGACTCTGAATGATTGTTATTTTGTGTATGTAGCTTTTATTTTGCAATTTGTATTATGATATGGATATTTATTATTTTGAATCTAAGATATGTTACTTTTGTATTTTTAAGTTAGTTTCAAATTTCATGTAATACCCTTTGATTTTGTTTGTTAATACTAGGATTTATTTTTATATTATGTTACTGCAGCGCAATCAATTTACTAATTTTCGTCCTGTAATTGGCTTGTTTGCTGTTGGACGTAATAAATTATTATTATTATTATTATTATTACAAGTGTGTTCAAGTCGAATTCTTCCAAAGGGCTATAACGCTTCGCCGCCTTACCTGAAGCAACTAATTTCACGTCATATCAGCGATATTAATCATACGGTCCGGAAGATAATACGAACAACAAACCTGAATGGTTTTTAACGTGTTTTATTAACCCTAGATCCTGCGTATAACCGTAACGATGACTGAGCGCGATTTCACATTAACCGACAAAACAATAACTAATAAAGAAACGCTTCAAGCGCGATTACCGGCCGTCATATATAGATTTTTGACGGCGGCCATAGACGTCCCACATCCTCTATATCTATACGCGAGACACAATACCCTAATTACCGAGCCATTATTTCCACTTGCCGCCTATAGAAAACGAATAATTAAACATTGGAAATTTTCTTTCTAAGGAAGGAGGAGAAGGAGAAGATAAACTTTCTTTTATTTTCCTTTTCCGTTAAATTCACGTCGTTTTATCGCCGACGGACGATTTTTAATTTCGTCCCCGGTAGCTCCGTATCGGCAGGTAGTTAAAGGTATGCAGCGCGGGTATTAGGGGCTCCTTGGTTTATTTTTATTTTCGCCAGCGTCAGACGACAATCGACACAATTATATGCCGTACGCCGACTTTAATTAACGAAAATGTTTAATTTCTTTCTGTCTCCTCCGCGTGGCGAGCTGCTCACCACCCCGCCGGCCCCGCCACTCCTCCCCTCTCCTCACGATACCCCCCCGTCGTCCTGCCATAGACCAATAAAAATTCCTATCGACCTGATTCGAAAATCGTGACTGCACGCCGGGTCGAATTTTTCGGTCCCCGAGATGAGGAGAGATCGCCTCGCTGTTCTTGTTCTGCTGTTTAATTTGTTCTCTTTTTATTGCGGGCCTCTTTTTCGGCTTCCCCTCCGTGTATTATTGTAGTAACGCAGGAACGATTATGGTGGAACGCGATACAGGTATGCCTTCTGAATATTGCAAAAATTATAGGCGCAGCCGTTAGGATGATGTGTCAATCTTATTAGATTAGATTCTGCGTTCGCTTTGAATAAATGACACACTTACATTAGTCGATTTATATGAACGAAATAATCCTAAAATAATAAACGCAATAGTACTTAAACTTTCAAGGGAAGGTACTGAACGCGACAATTCAAAAAATCATGAATCTTTGGAATATACAGAGCACATACCAGGTATCTCAACACACGAGTTTTTTTTTAATAAATATCATACAAAAAAAATATAGAATGAAATCAGTTCTTTCAACTCGTAGCCCCAAAATGAAACTGATTGCAAACGCTATTGTTTTATGACAGTTTAATTTGACGTTTTGTGCAATTTGTAGCAATTACAATGGTTTCGTATTCTAATGCTGAAATGAGCGAAATAGTGTTCATGTACGGTAGTGCTAATTGGAATTCTTTACAAGCACGTCGCTTCTATGCTGAAACGTTTCCTGATCGCCAACTGCCTTCGCATGTGATGTTTCAGACAGTGTCTCAACGACTAAGAGAAACTGGTTCGTTTGAGAAGCGGTCTTGTGATACTGGACGGCAGAGAATAGCATGTACCGTAAAGTGGGGCAATTCCGATCAGTTTTATGTACTATTTCTGAGCTGCAATTACTATTATTGATCGAAAAAAATTGAAAAAAATTATATATAATCATACACCTTTTAGCTACACATACCATCATGTATATTAACCCAATGTATTAAAACACTATTTTTTTTAATACATCAAGCGTGATCGGTTTTGCCCCATAATAGGGGGCAATTCCAATCACCCATCTATTTTCTTATAAAAACCGATTTGAAAGCTACATGAGGTAAATCCAATAACAAAAATTTTAATTAAAAAAAAGAAAACTTACGGAAATAACAGAAAATATGTATTATAGAAATGGCAAAGAGATAAATAATGACATAAACTATAATAATTCAATAAACTAAAACTAAAACAAAATTTCATTCAACGCGCTTCCCTCTCAGTTCAAAAACGTAGCTTCCCTTTCTATGACCAGCTGGATAATTTGGTTTTTGAAAATTTTCTAAATTTCGTCAACTTGGAGAAATACAAAAGTCATCTTTTCTCTTTCTTAGAAACTACCGGTTCTTTAAAGTATTCTTAAGTAATAATAATATTAATAATAATAATGATTATAATAACAATAATAATGATAATTCATGCCTTCGCATCCCCCAACAGCTTTCACCAATTTCAGGGTAATGAATATGGCACCCCATTATTTTCTGATGCTTTCATAATGGATGAAGTGCTCTATTTTACTGTCCTGATAGCGCTTTGGAGGTATTTGGGGTTATATTGCTGTCTCCCGCCAGGCCATACTTTTTTTTATAGTTTCTCACCATAATTTTCAATAAAACTAACGTAGAAACATGAGTATGTCATATTTCTACGTTGGTCTATGTTCTTTGTTCTTTTACTTCTCAAACTGATCGGTATTACCCCATAAGGTGTTAATTTTCCCCTTACTCTCTCGTTATTCCAACACTTTCATAAAGTCAAAAAAAGAAACGGTGAAGAATGAATGACAATTGATTCTTTTCACCTTATCCCTTTTCGAAAATTCGCTTAGTCCTAGTGGGATTCCCCAGTAGTAGTTTGTTTCCGTCTGTATGAAATATTACTCGTTGTCATTCCATCGGAAATTATTTTTTTAACACAGGAAACTTTAATGCAATACTTAAAAAGCCAGTTAGTTATCTATGTTATAAACAAAGTTTATTAAATGACTGTGTTGCAAAACTTTCTTATCCTTCCCATGGATGCCAGACTAAATAATTGCCGTAAAATCAGGATTGATCGATTTTACCCCATGCGATGGAAATTGTCCCACTCTACGGTACTCCACAGATAGAAGATCGAATTTTGAATATTATTGATGAAAATCCCGAAACTAGTGTTAGAAAAATTTCGACTCAAGTGGGTGTAAGCAGCAATCTTGTTTGGAGAACTCTTCATGAGTAACTCCTATACCCCTAACATATCCAACGGGTACAAGCCCTTACTGCTCCGGATTATCAAGTGAGAAGGACTTTTTGTGAGTGGTTTTTGTGAACAGCTGCTGATCGGCCAGATTCCGCTGATAACATCCTTTTCACTGATGAAGCTGGTTTTACTAAAAATGGAATATTTAATTTCCACAACAATCACGTTTGGTGTGACGAGAATCCTCATGCTACCGTTGAAGCCAGGCACCAGCAACGTTTCTCTCTAAACATCTGGTTAGGCATGATAGGGGAACGGTTGTTAGGACCGATTGTTTTGCCACAACGCTTAACAGGTTCTGCATACCTCGAGTTCTTGAAAAATACTTTACCTGAAGATTTACCTATAAATCTAAGACTGAAACTCTGGTTTATGCAAGATGGAGCTCCACCGCACTTTACGCGTGCTGTTAGGGAACATCTTAACAATGAATTTCTTGGGAGATGGATAGGACGAGCAGGTCCCATTGCTTGGCCTCCAAGATCTCCCGATCTAAACCCGTTGGACTTTAGTATCTGGGGTTATTTGAAAAGTTTAGTGTACGCAACACCGGTAAACGATCTTCCAGAGTTGCGCCAACGAATAGAACACTGTTGCCAGATAATACGAGAAAAACTCTTGTTTTTTGAAAGAGTGGGCACTTCCTTTGAAAGTAGATGTAGATCCTGTGTCGAAATGGAATAACGTCATTTTGAACATCTTCTTTAGTTATAATCTATTTTATGTTAAAATGCAATAACATGTTAATAAAAACCGCTAAAGCAAACTTATTCTGCAATTGCGATAAAATCGCTGTTATCTCGTAAACAGTTAATTTGTGGACATATGTTTATTATGACTTTTAACCTTATTTTCGATTGTACTACATGCCCTTAAAATCTTTAAACGATGTTTCAAAACAGCCTGTATACAAAAATAACAAGTGTATTCCTTTGATCCAATTGTAAACAAATCTCTACTTGCTATAAATTACCGAATATTTCGGTGAACGTCAGAATTTGTTTCCTGAACGGCTCGGAGGTACAATAGCAGTCTGTTGCCATTCAGTTCAAGGCCTGTCTAGGCCGTGTCGCCAATCTGTCAATCAAGAACCCGGGCGGCCGCGAGGAATCCACTGCCGCCGAAATATGAACACGACATTCCATATCACTGACGGACGTGGAATGCATCCCTAACTAGTTGGTCGAAGGAACGGACGCCGAAGAGAGAAAGGAACATTTTTGCAAGGAAGAATCATGACAGATCAACAACATACGAGGAGGCACAAAAAGTCGATGCGTTAGTGCCGGATCTTTTCCCTTTGAATTAAGCAAGTGAATATACAGTGCGTTTAGCGAAATACTCTTTTCCTCTCTATAGTACAGCCGCAACACATTGAAAGTGACCGACCTAAAAGCAGAGATGGTGATATCTTTTATTAGAGTTAAACGAATAGTTCTGAGTAAAATGCTTCTATGTCCGGCATTCCGATTTCCGCACAACTTTTCGTTTATACCAGCTCTAAGAAAAGATATCATTTAATGTTTCCCATCCAAGACTGGATCTTTGATTACGCCTCTATTTTGAATTTTAGAAAAAAGTGTTTTATATAAAAGTTCTACAGAATTTAATGCTTCATAATTTTTTTTTGACTATACAGAGTGTTCCAAAAATAGGAAAATGAATACTCACTCCGTTACTTTAAATGGAACACCCTACATATTATTCCATTTTTAAATTCTACGAAGAAAAATAGCATCATTTCATATAAGCAAGTATATGTCTATTTGTAATAATAACGGTGTTATTGACGCTTTTGTTAAAAAGGCCCTGCTGAAAACTGTCGGTTAAGGCGGCGTTGTTTGTATATGCTTTTGTTTTAGATATTCGTATTTTATGTATCATGCCTACATATTTAGCTTGATATAGCAGTGAAGTTTTCGTTCCATTTAGGAAGAATGTCAAAAATAATTTTAATAATTAAGTGAATTTACATGAACACAAACTAGACAAGATTAACAACTACATTTAAAACAAATAAATGTATAAGACGATCTGACATGTTACAAACAAACAAACAAAATTTTTTTTTGACATTCTTCCTAAATGGAACGAAAAAAAAACTTGCTACACAGTGTAAAAAACTAAAACTAGATTAACTATTGATTATTGCTTGAAAAAGTTACCATAAAGGTAACGAAACGACCTTAGCAAAAAAAAAAAAATGTAAAGGAGAACTTAAAAAGTTTTACTCTCATTCCGATATTAAACCCAAATTAAAAAGTGTCACAAAATCACAGATACCTACTATTTAAGTAATTAAGTAAATATATAACAAAATAAACAGGAAAATAAATAAACAATCACTGACATGTCAAACATGATAAAGCATTCCTACAAAATTATTTGTTGACAGATTTGACGTTTAACTATTATGCTGGTGTAATAATTGTCATAGCCTATCGTATTAAAAATAGGCATTATTAGTTCTGCTAATTATCATTAAATATCATTCTTTTTTCAAAAAATATGTCATTAGTTTTATATTTGATTATTTGATACTAACATATATTTACTAATTCGAGGGCTTTATTCAATTATATAAAGTTTATATGCTAACGATAACATTATTAATTATCTACAAAATTCTGCCTAAGATATTATAACTGTTTAGTGTAAATTAAAAGGGTTTTGTGTAAGGGTTGATTTAACATGAGCAAAGATATAGGGTGCTATTTAAAAAAATCAAGTTACCGTGGACTAAAGTTAAACAAATGGTCAGGATTATAGTGCACAGCTGTATATAATTATATTGGTTTTAGTTTACGATATTTAAAATATGAATATCTAAAACAAATGCATATACAAACTACGCCACCTTAACTGAAGGCTTGCTGAAGAACCATTTTTTTACAAAAACGTAAATAACAATGTTGTTATTTGAAATACGCATATAGTTGCTTATATATGGTGGTGTTATTTTTCTTCGTAGAATTTAAAAATATGATAATATATAGGCTGTTCCATTTAAAATAACGGGGTAATTATCCGTTTTCCTACTTTTGGAACGGTCTGTATAGTCAAAAATATTGCTAAGTTATGCAACATTGAAATCTGTAAAATTTTTGTATAAAAAATTTCTTCCTAAAATCAAAAATAGAGATGTTAATCAAAGACCCACTTTTCGATAGGACATTCTGTACATATAAAATTTGAAATGAATGTTGACACGATGACATGAACAGTTTCTATAGCTCATCTAGTCCAGATATTCTCGAGTATACCTCGTAATATAACCGCATCGTATCTGTCATTCGTCTCTTAGGCATCGAGTTTTTAATTAACTCAAAATGCCGCAATAAACCCATTAAAAGTTACGACATAGCTAAATAATTGTCCTGCCCGGTCGCATTTACCCGACATATTAATCCACATGCTATACGACGCAGTACATACGCACAGAAAGGCTTATGAGATGTCCATATCTTGCCCATTTATAAATATCACGTCGAGCATTCATCCGTAATACTAACACGGATACTCGCAGATATACAGAACATTACTGTAATTGCTGAAATACGTATACACAGGCCATAAGGAAAACTCATGGATTCAAGTTGCTTTTTTTTTCTTTCTTTCTTAGGCATTTTACAGCGTCAGTACATGCACTACTTATATTTATTAACCATATCTGCAATAATAATCTGGATCGTTAGATATGCCGTTTAGCCGTGTATACAGGGATTAAATTATTTGAAAGTAACCGTTTAATTTCCTCGTTTACATAATATTATCCTGCCAGCACGAAAGAAATGAAGCTCTACATTCCTGGTCTGGATTTTTATGCCCGATCGGAGTGATAACATTTTATTTAATGATCTAATAGGTAGGTATAGCGCATAATACACGCGTTCGTTAATGGTGAAAATATAATGTTTCCTTACTACGTCCATACATGGTATTGGATCTATATTTATATATATATCTTTTCTTCACATGTCGCTGTGAATGTTAATTATAATGTTTGAGTTTAAAATGTTTGAATTATTTGAATTTATCTACGTAATAGTAGGTATGTGGGTTTTACTTATTTAATTAGAAAAAAATAGTTCTTATATAACACGACTGGTTTCTTGCTTAATATAAAATAAAAACATTTATTGGAAGAACCCTTTTTCTTATTAAACAAAATTAAGATGTAAATCATCTATGTAATACATATACTACTCACAATCAGTGACATTATAGAAGTGTTACACCTAGATGTATTTTCAACTATACTTAATATATATGTATTTAAATGAACTAAATCTTGTTGGTTAGAACATAAGAGTAAATTCTCTGAAACCACAATATGCTCTTAGAACAAATAGTATAAGTATTTGCATTGAAGTATGCTTCATATGCTCATAGTGAGAAAGTCAAATATCTTATACGTCTGGTATAATGAATTACTATATAAAATTATTCAATGTTTTGTACTAAAAACATGAAATATCAAATTGAAATGACCATAATATTGAAACATTAGAAACGAATTTTACCCCACCATTAATTGCACTAAAACTTATCTGTTATTGGTTCCCTCTTTTTTAGGGGTGTTTAGGCGGTTTTGCATATACATACTGCTGTGTACTGATGTTACCAGCATAAATGCAAAATGAATCCAAAAATGAAAAAATGAAAATTTAAATTTAAATTTACTAGCTCAGCGGATGAAAATTTAAAAGGGCGCAAAAGATCTAATAACCTCAAGGTTATTTTCAGAATTGAACTGTTCATGAAAAGTAAAAATGTGGGCGTAAGTAATCAAAAATAAAAGAACTGAAATTTTGAATGACATTAACAATCATTAAATTTTTATTTTTATAAAAAAAAGAAAAAAAAAACATTTAGTTACAATTTGCAGAAAATTTAACCTTGGACTGATGGTCCTGGACGAAAACAAAAACTGCATGAATCTACAATTACGAGAGGACAATTCAAAATCCTCTAAACAAACAAAAGACAGATTTGTTCTAGAAGAAAATCCAAATCGCACAAAAAATCCACGTGGTCTCAAAATTCAAACACACTAAAATAATTTAAACGTGGACAAAACAAGAATAATAATGTAATTGAAATTTAATCACAAGCACAATGCTTCCTTTCACCAACTCCGAGGTGATTAAATAAAAAAAACTAAATTGAAAACTAAGAAACGGAAAATTAACCTCTTTAAACTAAAAAAAAACAATTTCTTCTAAAACAAATTACAATAACTGATCTTATATCCAACATGTGTACAATTAAACACAACAGCAATTATTAATTATGAGAGTTCCTTGAAAGCTGATAAATTTCAAATAAAACGAACTACATTTTAAATAAAAATGAAATTACCAAAAATGGCATCAAAGAAATTAAACACTATCTTTCAAAGAACTACCTTTAAGAGGCCCAAACATCGCGTACAAATATAAAATAGATGCGTGGCTAAGCAGCGCATAAAATGCAAAGAGAATCTCTTGAAAATTACAAAATATACAATACTGACGAAGGCAATAAGTACAAATGACTGAAATTAATATACACAATTGAACAATTACGTATAACTTAACAAACAATTCCATTAACAAAATCTTTTTGAAATAAAAATATTAAAACTGTGGAAACTCTATCCTTGCATTGATAAAAATGAATAGGAATGAATAAAAAAACAAATTTGAATTTCCGGAAACCTGGGTGCCATACCACAGCAATACGCTTTACTTGGCGTCACTTTTTGATTGACCAGCGAACAGTGTTGTTGGTTGTGAGTGTAAGTAAATCTAAATGGATACCCCAGCCGTTTCACAGCTACTTAAAGAATAGGGTGGAATGGGGCTGATGCACAGATTCTACCATTAAAATATTCGAAGGTAAGTAAGTACGTGTTATCTAATATTAAAGGATTACTAGTTTAAAAAGCTTTGAAATAATACTTAGAGGCAGCGCCATTGTGTCGATAATATATAACATGGTATAAATATGAACATTAACCAACATATGTAGGTATTTACTAGTTATTAGTTTTCAGTAAGTAATACCAGCAATTTATTATACTGATTAAAATTATATTAGTAACCAACACCGACTAGATACCAGGCCCAGGCATTGAATAGGAAGTATCCCGAGAACATCGGTCGCAAGGATGGATACGCATAACATTTATACCTTTACGCATCAATATCCCGTGCGCACTCCTGGAGTACCCCGATACGTTACCTTCTCCCAAACATTGTAAAACTATAAAGTATGACAGTAAATTTATTTAATTACACAAGGGTGCAAGCTCTTTAACTTTTGACCTGGAAGCCCGAGTTCGATTAAGTTCTCTCATTATAAATCCTTACACCTCTCGTAGTATGTAATGTTCTACAAAATGTAAACTCTTTTTGATATCCTCAAAGTTCTTACGAAAATGAATAACTGGAAACATGAACATCTATAGACTCCTCAAATTAAAAGGAAAAGACTGGAGATGCCTTTATTTCACATAAATTTTGTTCCATCACATTTTTAGACGTGTCGGCAATGTGTCTCCGAATTGTGTTGTTGAACAAGGCGACTTCTTAGTTCAATAGTAATTGATCTATGCATTTAAGTAGTGCCAATCACATTACTAACTAACTTTTTTAAACTAATTAAAAAATACAACTGAAGCGATAATCGATAACGACCACCCGTACTATTAATTTAACACAAATAATATCACATAATATGCCTCGTATCCATTGTGTCGACGCGTCGGCAAATGAAGAGGCCCAAAAACCAATAAGCGGTCTGACGGTCCCATAGAATAGACCCAAAATACCTTCTCCAAACAAAGGTTGCCGTACGCCGTTGTTCTTCGGGGGGAAGCGACGGGACGACGTGTGAACTGTGAAATAGCATAAAATTGAAGAAACATGCAGACTCACCTCCACGTCCGCCCTACCGGCACCGTTTAATAATCTCCCGGTAAAATATGACTGATTTAACGAATTAGTGAGGTGTTTTTACCTACCGAACCGTATACCTGCCCATGCATATGCTGTTCGAGTCTAAAATTGTGTTACGCGCGATAAAACTTGAATCGCCTTTTAGCGTTGCTCGATGGCTGGTATTATATACATATATTTTAATTAAAAAATAATTCAATAAGGTCGCGGGTAATGTTATTGTGTTTGAACTTTAATAAACTAAAAGATGATGAAAGTTAACTATTTGGATATTAAGAAATTTTAGTGTAAATTGGTAAAGAGAAGATTTACATCGTAACAAGTACAATGTAACATTATCATATACTTTTATTTAAAAGTGTTTTTAATAAATTATGTATTTATGCTGCTGTACTAATTTATTATCCAATTATGAAGGCGTTAAAATTGCATAAATTTGGAGCATATCTACATTATTACGATAATACCAAAACTGTTTGAGTTTCCTTCATCTATATTTATGCACTTTACGATCTTATATTTCTGACGAACCAATAATTACTAAATGTACTACACAGTTTAGTTGGGTCGTTTCAACCACACGACTAGCAGATGGATTGACTGCATGCTAAGAGGCAGAGTGGTGTATGCCAATATACTAGATAAAAATATCGCCATGAGGATCACTAGAGGGTGTCCTCAAGGGGGAGTACTGTCACCACTGCTGTGGAGCTTGGTCGTGGATGATCTCGTCAAATCATTAAACGACAAACGAATATGGACACAGGGGTACGCTGATGACATTGTCATCGTAGCTAGAGGGAAGTTCCCGGGCGTGGTGGCGGGAATCATGCGTAATGCGCTGCGAATGGTGCCTTTCACAAGGACTCTCAGTTAATTCACAAAAAAACAAAGTTAGCTGCCTTTACCAACATGAGGAAACTCAATGACCTAGGCGGCGTTAGATTGTTTGGGCAGGAGTTATAATTAACCAAGGAAGTAAAGTATCTGGGTGTTACCCTCGATGCGAAACTGAGCTGGAAAAATCACTTAGTCAAAACAACGACCAGGGCTACGCAACTATTCTGGCGCTGCAGGAGAGTTGTTGGCAAAACCTAGGGATTAAAGCCGAGGGTGATCCATTGGCTATATACTGCCGTGATAAGATCAGCGATAACATACGGGGCAGTAGTCTGGTGGAAGAGGACAGAAGTGTCCTCCGCAGTGAAGCTGCTAACCGCTGTCCAAAGACAGGCATTGCTGGATATCACTGGTGCAATTAACAACACAGGGACCGCCTCTTTGGAGACCATTGTGGGTCTCCCCCCGCTGGAGCTTTACGTCAGACCGGAGGCAATGAATGCGATCCTTAGACTGAAAGCCAACAACCTGTGGCATCCCAACTTGAGGGTGGGAGGGCACACTTATACTACGGGCACGATGCTGGACACACATTATTTTCAGTGAAAATAATTTTGGGTGCAAAATCAAACAACTTTTGAAATAAAAAAAACTGGGAAACCAAGTAAAACGGTTCTTAGAAATATGAGTTTAAGAAACGTTTTAATAAGCAGCTCTGAATCTAAAGAATGGCTTATGTATCTGATGTATTAGGTTAGCTGAACAAGCTAAGCTTGAAACTATAGGGCAAAGAAACGACCATCATTCATTTCAATCAGGCGTTCGTAGCAAAACTGCAAAATTGGCGCCATAAAGTTGGTCTTGGAAACTTTGCCATGTTTAAATACTTTTGTACCAAATCCGATTGAAGACTAAGAAGCACGAATTGTCAATAACCTAAGACAGGAAATTAATAAACATCTTAAAGCCCTTGAATCCATTACTGGGTTGCTAACTGGACACTATCCCCTGAAAAAGTATCTATACAATATACATAGATACAGGTCGAGTGAGCGAACTATGGTGCAGAAGATGCGAATTACGGGAGCAGACGAATTTACATGTAATCTGCAAATGTGAGGAGTTAAAGGTACTCAGGCAGAAACACTTCAGGGAATCTATTGAAGCCTTCGAGGGTTCTCAAGTTTCCATTGGGCAAGATACTGTGCTTTATAGAGAAACACCAAGTTGCTCGAGTGGAAGTAAGAGATTTAATACGGATGGTACAATGAGTACCTAGTTCAAGTGCCTGGACTATAGGTGCACACCCTAACTTAAAAAAAACCCTTGAATCTAAGATATTTTAACGATATTTTTTGTGGAGTTGCGAAATAATTCTTCAGCGCATGAAGGAAAAATCGTTACCTCTATTTTGGTATGCATGCGTCATTTGTATTTTAGAGTTTCTATGTTTTTTTCTTCTAATATTCGTATCGTAAAATCAGGAATAATCTGGATATTTAAGATGATATGATATTGGCCCTGATAAAAATTCAATCAAAAATGGAAACAAGAAGACTAAAAAAATGCAAGTACAATCATTACATTAACTATCAATAATTAATGCTTAATAAAAAAAAAAAACTAGCGTCTTTGTTAAATCCTAAAATATATTTTCCAAATCCTTCATTTTTTATTTTATTGGTTAAATATTGTAGAGGCGATAGAGGGTTGCAAACATATTTAAAAGACTAAAAAAAATGGTTGCGATTAGAAAAACGTTAAGAACCACTGACTTAAATCATGGGCTTTAACGATCTGTAGAACTAATGAAACATAATTCGATGAAGGCTTATATGTATATTATAGTTTAATAATAAAATGCATTTGTTGATGTTGGAGCTGTCTAAAGCCCCTTTAACTTGTTTTACATTGTCGAATTAAAAAAAGAAATGGTTCCCCCTACCACCGCTACTTTTTGTTTCCCCAGCGTTCAGTTGGTATTTCCGCAATAAGTAATCAGTCAATCAATCAATTAGTCTGACAATCTCACTGATTGATTGACTGGATACCACCGTCTCTAAATTATTTATCGCTATATTTACGCCACGGAGATAAATGCGCTCTCAGCTCGGAATCTAGCGCGATTCAATCGTCGCCCGAATTAAGAAAATCAAATATATGGGAGCGAATACTCCGATCTACCGTTTGAGGAATACCATAACCCGTCACGATGAACAGTAAACATACGGCACACGGCCGGCCATACGAACAAAAAGCTCGATAAACATCGTGCATAACACGCGGAAGATGGACTGGAAGAATGCGGAGAGTTGTGTTAATTTTCACTTTTATACGTATGCTGTATATGCATTTAGATATATATGGCGCGCATCATCCTTTTAATGAAATATCACTGGCCGAAAGACGAGTCGTCGAAATGGAAAGAAACACTTCCAGCAGTAGCAGCGCCGGCTCAGTTGTCTGGTTAATCTCGATATTTTTTATTTTCGAACTTTATCGCGGGCCGGCGCTCTCATTTTTATTGTTCGAGATGGATATTATCTCTATATATCGGTGTTGTGTGCGTTTACGCACGCCCATTTGGACGTGAATTATTACTAAACGGGCGTGTTATTTTTGAATTTTACAAAGACGATCATCTCTCGCGCGCGGGATCTGACTGGTTATTTCGGGGTCTTTTGTTGGGCGCTGCGGTACTCTAATCTCGCCCGACTAACGGCTAATAGGCTAATAATTCTTCGCTCACTTTTTGATGATACGAAAAACTGTATAATATAAGCGGAGATACATTGAACAGATGTGTGAAACGCATTTTTATCTGTCGTCCGTAATGGCCTATTATGTGGCACGAGATTAACTTTAAATATTAAATATAAAAAGACAAGAATGGAACTAGACAGGTCTTTATCTAGCAGCAATGGCTATGACGGAAATGGAAAACAGAATTATAAATTAATAATTAATTTAATAATTGTGGGGCATTTATTTAATGAAATAAAAAAAAACTCCATATGGACAAGTACCTACCCTACCGAAGACTCATTCTCTGATGGTAGTTTTATTTTTATTTTAGAAAAAAAATTTGTGTCTACAAAAATTTTGTAGGACTTAATGCTGTATAACCTATAATGTTTCTGACTATACAACGTGTTCAAAAAATAGGAAAACGCATACTTGTACCTTTGTTTTAAATGAAACACCTCGTTTTTCTTCAGTACTTTAAAATATTTCTTAAAAAGAATTTACGTATCTGTTTGTGATATCTCCCAATAGATTTCAAATAGGGGAGATTGGGGCTGGTTGTGACAGAGGTAGGTAGTTACTGCGGCTAAATAAAGAACGCTATATTAACGTTAGGAAGTGGCAAATGATCATCAAATGATGGGGGTGCAATCATGTGCCACTTCCTAACGTTAATATATATACCGTTCTCTGTTAGGTACAGCTGCTGCTGTAACTACCCAGCCCTGTCACAACCAGCTCCAGTCTCTCCTACTTGTAAACTTTTATATGTTATGTTTGTTGTTACATCTACAATTTTATTTAAGGTAAAGTCAGGTAAGTGTGTAACCGGGGCAAGTGTGTAGTTTGGCTATATTTATTTTTAAAATTGAAATACGGACGTCCTCTTGTTATAATACTAATGTACTAAACTTCATACTAGTTTTACAAATAAAAGTTCGCATCTCATAACGTTTAGTAACTTGAATATATTGTGAATATATCATACCTTATTAAAAAGGCATCAGTTTAGTATTACACTCTTGGCCGAACTAAAGGATAATGCTATTGATGTATAAAATGCGGAACGATTACATACTTGCCCCATTTTGCTGGGTAAGTGTGTAGTATTGACAGAGTTTAATTTTTTTTTCTAGTAAACCGTTGATTGAGTTATAAAAGGCGTATCTATTGAAGGCTTTCAACTGGGCATGTATTACGTACTTCTATGTGTAAAATTTATCAAAATGTCTTATTATATGAACAGTGTTACATTTTCTTCACACTAGGCAATTTTTACTACACACTTACCTGACTTTACCTTATACTAATGTGTTGTAACGTTTTTATTTGTTATGTAATTTGATATAACAACGCAATGTTGTGGAAAACTTTAACAGATAATACGTCAGAAACAATTCTTTGCTTAACAGCTTAAACAGCACTTGGTACAGTTTGAACAGCTATTAGAACAGCTTAAACAGCTACCGGGCCCAGCTTCAGCAGTTTCCGGAGCTGCTCAAGCTGCGCTAAGACCTATTTAGCTGTTCCAGGAGCTGCTTAAGTTGTTCTAATAGCTGTTCACGCTGTACCAAGTGCTGTTTAAGCTGTTCCAGGAACTGTTTAAGCTGTGCCAGGAGCTGTTTAAGCTGTTCTAATAGCTGTTCAAGCTGTACTAAGTGCTGTTTAAGCTATTCCAGGAACTGTTGAGCTGTTTCGAGAACTGTATTAGTGATGATTATATCCATATTCAGTGTTCTCAAACAGTCTTGTGACGGGGCGCTAAATAAACTTGGCTTTAAGTTCAGGGTCAGAAGAAAAATGGATCGGACAGTCGCTATTATTCGCTAAAATGTAAAATAATCAAATTTAGATTATTAAGACATGACCTCATCCTGATTTCAAGAATGGCTTTGTAATACTTAAAGGTAGTGTGATAGTGATGGCCGACGTTTCATGTCATCCGTGACAGAAAAAGAAGATTCCTACAACGTATAATAATAAGAAAGATATTCAAGATTTTTTAAAGGCAATTCATGAAGTGTCATGAAGAGATTTTAGTGTATTGTAGGGAATTTCTGTCATCAAATAATTTTCTTTCTTTAATGTTATTTTTGTTTGCAAAAAAACTGAAAACACTAAAATTTCCTAAACAGTTAAAGATAGGCATAAGAAATTGTATACTTCTCACAGGAAAAATCGGGACACCAGCAATTCAGAATTTTAAAATTTCTTGATTGTAAATGCAACTTTCGGAGGACGTATTCACTTATCACAGCCATAAATCACTTAATTATGTATATTACTGAGATCAAAGGTAACGACTAGAAATTTAAACAGAAAAATATATAGAGAGAAAAAGGTTTATGTATAGAATAAACAAATCGGAGTTTCGGTGGCGGCGTTTCCTTTAGAAATACCAATGAAAAAAGATACATAACAACAAAAAGAACTCTTGAATAGACGGCTTCATTTAGAAATATATATGTATTTAACTTGTTTGATGTTATGTAGAGATAATTCTTTTTTTAAGAAAGCATGTGGTGATGGGATTTTCTTATTTAATATTATGTTACTTGTTAGTGCTGCTTTGATATTAGTTACTTACTTCGATTTATGCTCGCGAGTATTAGTTTAGCAATAGATAATGACTGTCAGTCAGACTCCTCAGTTTTGGGATAATGTGATTTTCACAGATTTATTGACTACACTATTATTGGTGTATTAATTACTATTGTTGTTTAATATTCTTAAATATTGTATTACTATAAAGTTTCCTTCTATCTATAAAAAGAAAGCCAGGTTTAAGATTATTTATAAAATTCTTAAATAAAGCAATTAAGTTTGCAAAGAAATTATTTATTTTATGAACCCTCCGTTTATTGTATTTTCAGGAAATGTATTTTAGCTATCGCCTGTGTAATCTGACGTTGATCTATTTTCTTGAGATATGGCCAACACTGGATCAAAAGGACAGGTTTATTAACAATTATTTAAAATATTATTGGATTTATAATACATAACAAACATTGTAAGAAAGCAGATTGTTGGTAAATCTCAGTTAGTGCTAAAATATTTATTTTTGAATTTGATGTATCAAATTCAAAAAGTATTAAATGTATTTAATACGTTTTCGTTGCTACTGCCTGAAGCTGTGTTACAGACCAAAAGTGTTTGCTATATTTCAATAAAATAGAACGACATTGGATTACACAGGCGACAGTTAAGATATATTTCTTGAAAATACAATAAACGGAGGGTTAATAAAATAAATAATTTCTTTGTGAAATTAATTGCTGTAAAAATGTTATAAATAATCTTAAACTGTTTTTGGTAAATTTTTTAAAACATAGAAAAATATTTTGTATTAATACAATATTTAAGAATGCCCCACAACAACAATAATGAATACATCAATACTAGTGTAATTAATCAATGTGAAAATCACATTGTTCAAAAACTCAGGAGGCTGATTGACATATTGTCTATTGCTAAAGCAATACTCGCGAGCATGAATCAAACTAAGTAACTAATATCGTAGTAATAGGTAATACATTTTTAAAATCTCATCGGGCATATGTTTTTTTTTTTTTAAAAAGAATTACCTCTACATAACAACAAACAAGTTAAATACATATATGTGTATTTAATTGAATAATATACAGGGTGTAGCATTTAAAATAAAAAAAAAGCTGGTATTAGCCACTGTTACATGACACACCATGTAGACAAGGTTTCTGTTGAAAAAAATTAACAACTAAAAATACCCATTTATTTATTATCGAATTTATTCCATTTGACTGATACACAGTGTATATAAAAAAATATATAAACATAACCATACTTCGATTTCCCATGTAAATTGAATATGAAGAAAGGCAACTGTGATGCCCGATTTATATTCTGAATTGCAAATATTTCCTAGAAACTGGCTATATTATCATGCATGACAAAGTATCACGCCGTTGTAACTCGACAGAATGATATGCGAATATATAGATAAGATTATAAAAGTGCGTCTTCTGAAACTTGACCATTTTATTGGGCGATTATTTTCTTTTGCCACAACATTTTTAACGTCTCGTTAGTTATTTCTGCGACAAAATCCCACTTCTCGGAATAACGACTTCTTAAAGTAATAAAGAATACATCCGAACAGTTTTGTTACACGACCAAATTCTCCACTGAATACGCTATTTGTGTATATCTTCGAGAGTTTAGTTATTTCCTTAGTAAGGGAAAAACTTTTTTACTACTCGACCGCAGAGGAGAGACTTCCCAAAGATTACCACCGCTAATAAATCATACATATAAGAGTCGCCACGGTTCGTACACTTTTTACTACCTACTCCACGTCCAGTATATCTTTTATTTCGTCCGTCGTTCCTTGACTGCTTTATTATTGACCGCTAAGAGAGCATTTCTGGCGCCCGGGAGGGTCGTAGAGGATCGACAAACTTTACGGGAAGTTATACTTTCAGCGACTGGAGAGTTCGCAGTCGCTCGCTCAGTCAGATGCCTATCTGTTGTTTTTTTTTTTTGTTTCCCTCCTTTCGTTCGTTTTGGCTTATTTATTGCAATGTTAAAATAAAAGCAGGGAAAGACTCTTAGATGCGTTCGCGATAGAGCAATAATAACAGATTAATTTGAGGTTCTCGGCTTCTGACAACGGCACCGGCTCAGATTTATGGCGGACACCTAGGAAGAGATTTCTCACCGTCAAAACCGAGGGTCCTTTCGTATAACGAGGAAGGTGTAAATCATAACGTCGAAATTTCATTGCCGCAGACACAGTTTTTGCAAAGCGTTTGCCTGATTAAAGAGTACATTGAGAGAAAGAAATGGTTCAGTTAAACATTTGTCAGCTAACTGAATTTTAAATACGACCCAAGTAGCACATTTAGTTGGGATTACCACTGCTATAGACACAACTACTTCATTATAGTTAATGTTACGTAATTTTTACTATAATTACCAACTTTGAAGGGATATCTGCTTAGACGACATATCTGTAGTTGTGGTTACGTAGTGGCCACTAAATAAATTACTTTATGATGCTAATAAAATAGTAATTGTTACGTCATTCTTACTTATTGAGTCACTCTAAAGTTAATTCGTGTAAATACAGATTAAAAATCGGCGTTACTAACATATGCTACCAAAATCTGACATTATAATCATGACCCGCTACTAATATATTCGGTAGAATTGAGGTGAGCAGCACGTAGATATTATACCTACCAAAGTTACAAACATCTTTTTATGTTACAATTACGTAATTAAACAATTAGTTCCTAGGGCCACTATATGTACACTAGCTGACTTATTTAATGTCGTTTAGCGCAGTGACTATCAAAACTACTCATCATTTGCATAGGTGCGCGTTCGGCTGGCGTTGGCTGCTCCAGGTAAATGATTTATTGGGGTATACAGTTGTAAAGCGCTTCGCAATTATGCAAATTAGGTAGATCTAAGATTATTTAATATCGAAAGGAAACCCTTAATATTGTGGTTTGAACCCAGTTTGAATTGAAATATCTGTTTTGCAGCTTGAGATCAAGTGACTTTTAAAACTAAAGCTCTTATTTTTTGTTTAAAAATAATCAAGTGAATGTATAAATAACAAATCAAGTTATATTAATTGGCGGGTTATTTCTATTAAATTTTATTTACTTTATTTGTAGATATATAATTTATTTTTAAAATAGGAAATGTATTAGAAAACAAAAGAGTAATACTGCATAAGTTCATTACCTTTAGTTTCAATAAATATTATTATTATAATTACCCACGGGTAAGAAACATTTTAATATACTACATAAACTATTATCACATTACTAAGAATAAAGGTTTCCTTTGAAATTTCAATAGCCAAATTATGTACTCATTAATTATATGCATTTCAAACTGGGGCAATTATAAAACTCAACCGCTCAGTTTTACGTGAGGAATGAATTTAAATGATTAACAAAAGTACATACTCCTAATGTTCCTAATTTCAGAATTAGAGGGAAATACTTGGAACACAAAATTATTAATAAAATTAGAACAAGTATAATTAAATATGAGTACAATTTAAAAATTTTATAAAATTGAGAATGGATTCATTCAAATATTCTTATTTTCGTACAGACAACAACATGAGTCTATATGATTTTTTTTGCAGATTTATGTAATTTTTCATATATTTATATGCATTTTAAAACATAAATATGAAAAAAATGTTTTTAAAAAATTATTACTCAGTCTTGTGGATATATGCGCTCGTGATTCAAAAACACTAGGCGTCGTTGAATTATATAAAGGTGGTAATTATCGTAAACGGCCGAGTTTTGTAATTGTAGGTAAATGGCAAATGCAAATTTAGGCAATTCTTATATAAGTACTGAATTTATAATTTGTGTATTAAAATTTCAAAGAAAAGTTTGATTTTCAGTGATGTGATAATTAATATACTTTATTAAAATTGTTGTTTATTACAATTAAGGTTAAACCCTTTCATTTAGAATTATTTTTTTATTAATTTATGGATATATTGTTTTGTTTATATAATTTTCAAAATTTGTATTTTTTTTTAGAGTGTATATTTATTTTTGCAGAATGCGTTTCTTTTTTGGTTACGTTTTACATTACCATTTTTTGTTTGTATATGTTTATATATTCAATGACGTAATTAGATTTTATATTGTTTATATTTGGAATTAGCATGTTTACTTAAATAAATAATATAACCAGACTAAACATAGTTTTAATTTTTTTATGAATAGCAATTTTATAGCGTTAGTTACACGTAGGTGGCTCCTGCCATAGTAAATGCTAATAATTAAATATTATTGAAGTCTCCATTTAAGAAAATAATAATTAATAAATGCTTACAATAGCTAATATTTATTGAAGCTATAGTTTTATGAAGTCTTCCTCTGACGTTTCCTATATCCTACGTTTTTAAAACAATTAATACACAAGATTTACCATCAATACCACACTTTATTTATTTCTATATGAGTTTTAAGAGTCAATTGGTTCTAAGCTATGAAAGAGATATTTCAATTCAAAACACGTTCAAACCGCTATATACAACGTTTACTTGTAATATTGAATAATCCATTTTTTCTACCTGATATGCATAATTGGGAAGCATATTACAACTGTATACCCCAATAAATCACCTGGATAAATTTACCTGGAACAGCCGACGCCAGCCGAACGTGCACCTATGCAAATGGTAAGTAGTTTTGATAGTCACTGCGCTGTAGACGACGACATTAAATAAGTCGGCCAGTGTATCTTTAACCAAGAAGTAACATTTGACTACCACCTTAAAGTAATAATTCCAAATATATACAACTTTATAGGAAATTTAACTATAAAGTAGTAGAGTTTAAAGGTATTTAGATGGGCAGTGGTTTTGCTAGGTGCAATATAAGCGTAGTGAGTACTAAGATTTAACGCAAGCTAGCTTATTGGGGCTTCGATACACTTCGCATTCGTCATCGAGGCTCGTTGTGATCTCGGTGACATATAACAGGTACGATTTCCCGAGATCTGTATTGAAACCTCGTTCACCGCACTGAGCAGAACTATTAACCATTCTTTCTACTAATAATGTTAAAACACAATATGCGGGTTTTATATAGCTGTAACCCTTTAAATGAGGGGTTAGGTACTTATCGCCAAATGAGGTGCCCTTGCAGGCGTTAAAAGCTATATTCTTATATCTTGAAATATGTCAATTAGACACTGGATTTTAAAAATGAAACAAATAAGACTTCTTCTAGATGTTTTTAATAAGATCAAACGCACTTTGCGCAAAAGATCTTTCATGATTATTAAACAAATCGATAAAAATTACAGCAATTTCTGAAATAAATTCTTCCGCTGTGGGGCATTTATTTTCTGCGCCTCACCTTCTACCTCTCGTCTCTTCTCTTTCGATTTACGTGAGAAACGTGCGAAACGAAAACATCGCGACGGCCGTGACGAGGGGCAGGAGGACGCGCGGGCCGTTCAAAGATCAATCGACTAGGCTCCGCTCGGACAAATGAAGAGTGATTGCCCGGACCGCTTTTTTTTGTATAAAGAGAACGGGGACTCTGCGAACGATACGGCCGGCGGTGCTTTTTGCTATCGAATCCGCCGGTTCGGGACTCCAGCTCTTCTTCCGTCCCGAAGTCCTCCCCGGCACCGTTCGAGGGACGTCTCCTAACAAACTCTCCCTTCGCTTAATTAATGTCCGTACACGTGTAAATTTATTCGATTTGGTCGTCCCGGGGCGAAATCACGTTTTCTACGTGATTTTTTTCCTCGATTTTCCTACAGCAGTCGAATCGACGAATAACGTCCCAACTAATATATTCACATTATTTACTAATACTACTACTAAGAATTTGCTTATTTATTAAAGTAACAAAAATTCGACTAATTTACTAGATGATTGCATTCTCCTTCTTAAATGGACATTTTAATATATTGTGAAAATCCGTTAATGTAACCGAAATGAGAGGAACCTCCATTGTTTTATATATGAGAATGCCCATGTGATCGAAAGAACTGTCAGATGTTTAAACGAAGTGAAAATAAATAATAATTACAAAATCTGGAATCACCTTACAATTGAAATATGATGAAGGTATGTGTCTCTGAATTGTGAGAAAAATACATTTGAAGTTTTTAAACACTTATTACTAAGTAAAATTAACAATCTTAAAATTCATTATTGCACCTAAAAGGTAGGCAACCATTTATACACATAGAATTGTTACAGAACCCAATTTCCAGCAATTTCCCCAAGTCTTTCTGTTGACATATCAAAGCAATTGGACTGCCAATGCAAATACAAACATTATTAGACTAAATTTGAACGAAATAAATACACAGTAAAAAAAAAAAAAACTGTTCACTTGAATTAAACGTGGACCCAAATTTGATCTGTCAGAATCTATTGTAAAAATATACTATTCAAATTCTAATATTCATTTTCGATGTGTAGGTATATCACTGCTGACCATCTTTACTTCCTGAAGGGAGAATTCTAAAGAAAAATGCCTTGAAGGACTTGCCAAATGCAGAGATTTCCTACATCACCTGGACATCGTCTAGCTGTCTGCTGCTACAAATTATATCCTTTTTCTGTTATATCTAATTAGTTTTAAAATATAACTAAGTAAACAGTAACATTCCCTTTTAAAAAATAGAGGAGTGTATGTACCATTACAATATGTACTCACTAATTAGCTAATTAATTAAAAGGCAAGTCATATATTTCACTAAAGAACTGTTTTTTCTTCATCATAAAAGTAAGACAAAATATAAAAGTAACGTAGATTTTCTTAGACTTAAAAATATAAAAACCAAAATTAAGTCAAATAATGTTGTGATCACCAATGCAGACAAACGTGCTGGAATGGTTTACTAAACTTTATGAACAACAACAATTACCTTAGACTGGCGCACAGTGGTCCCGATTGCGTTCGTAGCGCGAAATAATTGCCGTTTATGTCTAAATCCAGTCCACATTTACATATTCATAATCTTCGCAATTGTGATATTACTATTGTACGTGTAATAATATTAATAATAATTTTTATTGACATTTACTCAGGGACGACATATTAACCTTTATTTTTATTCATATTAGATAAGACAACACTGAAAATAGAAAGATATATATAAAAGATAAGAGATTTGAAATAAATACTTTTGTACTACTTTTGTATTAGTTGGTATTGATGTCTACATTCATCAAATGCTTTTTGTGGCCTACCAAATAACCAAATTGTTTTTTAGTAAATGGACTTTTTTTTGGACTGTACTACCAACAGTAGCACCAGCAAGTTCTACTTTCTGATCTAACCATCTCTTTATTTCTTGCTATAAATTCTTTTACGTTGCGAGGACTTTGTTTCCAAGGAAATTCTATCTTTTCTTACAACATTAGTTAATAATTTATCAGCTTTTTGTTCATTTATAGTTTCTTTCGTAAATACACTGTTTAAACGTATGTGCTAGCGTAAATCTTTTTAATTTTTTGTCTTTGTGCTACTCCGAAAACAAAACACTATGTTTAAATGCAATGGACATTTCATCTAAAAAAAATTATAACGCTTACTGTCGCACTCGGATGCACTTTATTTTAGGTACACACCATAACTGAACTATGAACAATTTTAAAATAAAATATCAACATCTGCAAACGTCTGCAATTTTTTATAAGCCACCTCGAACAAACAGTTTTTGAGCTGTAGTACAACGTCAAGGTATTTCAATAAATGACGAATAAAATTACGTATTTACTTTTGAAAAAGTCTGTAAGAACCATTATACTGACATTGATCGATATTATTTCGATGCAGTTTCATACGTTATATAATCTATACGTTAAAAAATACTAAACAAGTTTTAATATATTAGTATATTAGTACTTATCGTATTTATATTCAAGTCTATTATATTAAAGTTATTACATAAATATAGTCTATGTAACTAACACCAGATATCTAGGTGAAAACAAATAATGAAATTTATTACAATACTTTTTGTCTATTCTATATCTAATTTGTATGATCTATTTTTTTGAGTGTGCTTCTCATAATTGTTGAAAAATTTACCCCCATTTTAAATTAAATTTAAGAAATATCAAATATTGAATATAAAAATTGCAATAAATATAGAATTTGAATTTACGTCAAATGTCATAACATATTGTCAACCGCCACAAAAATTCTAAAAACGAACGAATTTTAAAATGGGAAAATTCTTGTTTTTTCGAAATGTAGAATAATAAAATACAATCAACAAGAAAGATATAACCCAATCCAAAATAAGTTAAATATGAAACTATGTTACACGATAGAAGTAAAATTTCTCAAATCCAAATTCCATCAATTTTTCCGTTTTTTTGTCATGGCTAACGATTCATTTTTCAGTTTTCTAACATCAATTTCTGTCCGCCACTTTTCTATCCTCGATCTTCCTATACTTTCCGTCATTCGTGACGGATTTAAAACGAATAAATGAACAGAAATCACATATTCCCAGCAACAATAACATAACAGACAAAAAAAGGGAATCTCCGGTGATATTCAAAACGTGCATAATATTTTATATCGCGTCTCCTTAATCCCGAACAGCCGAAACAGCGCCGATATTTTCACCCATTCACACGTGTCCTATCCATTATCTGGGCGCGTATATACGCGGGGCATCGGGCCGCGTGTATTGTGCATGTGCCGGTGCGAGAGCCCGTCTTCATCGGAAACGTGCGACAGCTGCACCGACGTCCGTCCCTCAGACTCACAAATCTCCCGATCTCATTGTTTCCCCGGGTTTAAAACAACACCGATTTTGACATATTTACGAGGCACGTATCGCCCGTCGCGTCTCTCCTCTCTCCTCCTCCTCTGCCATTGCTGGAAGAAGAAGTTACGGATATACCGTGATACTAAACGGCTGCAGAAACGGAGATGCAGCACGGTGTCGCCGTGATATTCCTTTGAGTTGACTAATTTCTACTCCTTACGTTTCTAATATGGTTATAGAATAAACTTATACACTTATCTGTATACACCATCTACTGATAAATTAATACAACAACAAAAGAAACATACTTAAACCCCATGCTTCACTCAAAGGTACTACATGGGGCTACCTACTCTAATTATCTCATTGTTCCTAACATGTCATTGGTACCTATTCTAATTAACTAGTACCTAATTACTATTATGGAACTAGTAATGGTGGTATTGATAATATTGCGCACGTGGAGCGACTTTATAGTTCTCTTAGTATTCACCTACGCTGAAAGAAACTAAAATAGTATATTAAAGTACGAGTTTCATAAGGCATGATTTTGTCGCACGAGTTCAAGTTTAGAAAACGAGCCGCAGGCGAGTTTTCTAATGAACGAGTGCGACAAAAAGCCTTATGAAACGAGTCCTTTATACTAGTTTTTCTATTTTGCATTATAAATTGATAATAAATACTTAATAAAAATCTCATTAAAAATGTTGAGTTTTATTTTTATATGAAGTTGGTCACATTGACATACGATTGACATTTGACGAATTCAAAATTCAAATTCGGCTATTTAAATTGTTTAAACAATATATTTCATAATATAGTCTCTGTAAACTGTAAAAAATGAGTGATACTGAGACAAATTTATCTTGTACGCCATCACAACTGCGTGAAATTGCGGATAACGCCGTCATAAATTTATTACCGAAAAAATCAAAAGCAGTATATGAAAAATGCTACCATCAATTTGAACTATGGGCTGTACAGAATAATGTCAACACAATATCTGAAAACATTTTATTGGCATATTTTGAATTACAAGGTAAAATAAGAAATCTTCTACCTTATGGTCTATGTATTCCATGCTTCGTTCTTGCTTTTCCATTTATAAAAATACAGACATATCAAAATATATTAAATTACAAGCCTATTTAAAACGATTCTCTGAGGGATACGAGGCTAAGAAATCTAAAATTTTATGCATTGAAGATATTAATAAATTTATAGAAGAAGGTTCTGACGCATTGTATTTAGCAATAAAGGTACGATATTATTTGCAAAATGTAATTTTTTATGTAATGGATTTTTAGATCGTTTTAATAATGGGTTACACAGGTGCCTGTAGACGAGATGAATTAACAAATATGTCCATACATGATTTAGAATTTAAGAGTGATATTATTTTGTGGTTACCTAAAACAAAAAATAATATCGTAAGAGTTTTGCAATTACGGATGAAAGATGGATACTTTAATTAAAAAATATGTCGCCCTGCGACCAAAAATATTAATCATTCAAGATTCTTCCTTACATATCGCAATGGTTATTGTATATCGTGCCCGATTGGAATTAATACGATTGGCAAAATGCCTAAATTAATAGCTGATTTTCAAAAATTGCCCAATTCAGAGCTTTATACTGGACATTGCTTCAGACGTTCTAGTGCTACACACTTAGCAGACGCAGGCAGTGATTTGCTGACTATAAAACATCATGGTGGATGGAAGTCATCTGCGGTAGCTGAGGGTTACATCGAAACATCTATGAAAAGTAAAGTGGCTGTAGCGCACAACTTATCAGGGCCAAGTACATCTGGTCATTCTAGAGTTATATCATCGAATGATTCTCAATCACAAGAGTCTACCATTAAAGCCAATAACATAACTCAGCAAAACTTTGTTACGAAGAATTTGCCTGGCATAACAATACATGCTCAAGATACTTGTTCCGTCAGTGTAAATGTATACAGTAATTCCACGTTTCATAACAATAACAATGTAAACTAAATTTGTATAGAATTTTTGATTAAAGTATTTACAATTTACATGCATTAAACGTCAATTTTGCTTTCTGTCATAATGTATTCAATACAGCCAACCTATAGAAATGAAAAAAGGCGTATCACAATGAAGCACTTTTCGATACGCAAAAGCGTGTTACAATTGCGTTTTTATGAACGCAAAATAGAAAAAGGTTATTTCAACATATATTAACATGCATTTAGTTAACTAAAAATTAGTTTAAGTGAAGCTAATCTTTCTTTCAGTGTATGAGAAAGGGAAACCACGAAAACCTTACTCTGAGAGCAAATATTAGTCCGCTTTAATATATTATGAAATCTTACTTATTGTTAGTGTATACATAGTGGCAACTTTTTACTAGGAACACTATTGCTGTCTCGGAATATGTAATAGATACGAAGTGGGTTAAACAAGGAAGCGTACTTGAGCGATGAACAAACTGCCTAAAAGACATAAATATTGGAATGAAAAGTACGCAACTTAATTTTCAAAGCGAATATATTAGAAATTAGGTAACCTAAATAGCATCAATAAATTAAAATTCAAATCATCTAAAGTAAATTAACGATTTTAACATTTAAAATTTGTATGTACCAGAAAGTGAGATTTTATAATATCTCAATTCATCATTGTATTTGAATAGCTGCGACCTATTTCAAATTATAAATTTTATTAACAAAGCCCGTTGGAAATAGTTCAAGGACGTAGAAAATATATTAACTATTATTATTATTAATAGTTTAAATTTTTAAATAGTGTATGTCATATATATATGTTAGTTCGTTAATTTAAATAGTGTAATCGTCTCATACAGTTTTTTTTTAATGTTAAATGTAGCTGCGACAAACAACGTATTGCTGTGGTCGGTCAACCCATTTCGCTGAGTGTATTTTAAGTTGCATAGTTTGCTTGTTATGGTTGTTTTCTTTGCTTAAACAGCTGTTTTTCGATTTACCGAGAACTTTATTTTGTTTTGAATAATTTTAGTTTAAGAGTTAATTGTATGATTTAATTATTTAGTGTTAAGTTTTTTTTTTTTTTAATTAATTCCATTCATTAAATTGTCTATTGGTCGCTTGTGCTGATTTAATGCGGATTCTATTAAATATTGTCGTTGAATTGTTATACGTCTGCGTTGTACGATTTTGAGAGAGGGATTTTTGTAAGAAAAACTATTGTAGAATTTTGTTAAGGACTTCCTTGTTCGACTATTGACGTGAGTACACGTATTTTTGTATATCTCTGTTGCCATTTTGTATTTCGTTTTGAGATTGTAAATTTCCCATTATTTCTAAATAATAATAATAGTAATAATTTAGTCAACCAAGAAACTTTTATTATAATAATTGTTAATATTTTGAAGAGTGCACTTTGTAGATATAAGATCAATTATTATCTTTTTTGTTTAGGAAGATTTAGTTTAGTTTTTTTTCTCATTATATTTTAAAGAGTTAATTTTCTGTTATTCAATTTTGCTGTTTCATTTTTATTTATCAATCACCTCGTTTGGGTGAGTAGTGGCATTGTTCTTTCTTTTAGTTTTTTTCTTTTTTGTGAATTTCTAGCATTTGTCCACGATTAGATTATTTTAATTTGTGAAACCACGTGGATAGAAATTCAAAGGTTTTGTATATTGAATAATCTTCCTGAACAAATAAAACCTTTCGTTTTTTGCTTTGTATAGGAAATAGCTTTGTCCTATTTTAATTTAGAGTCAAGTGCAGTTTTTATTTTAGGCCAGAACCTTCAGTTCAGGGTTTTTTCTCTGCACAATTTGTAATTTAACTCGTTGTTGTAATAAATTTGTTTGTTAATTAGCGTCGTTGGGTTGAAAATTCTGTTCTTTTATTTTATTTTAAACCTTTACAATTTTCGGGTAATTAAGCGCCCAACGTGGGGCGCCAAATAAATATGCTGTGTACTGATTGAAGTAAATGAAAAAAGCAAAAATGATTTTTTTTTAAAATCAAAAAAAAATAGTTCTTTAGGATTTTATCCGTTGAGCTAGCTAATTTTTTTTTTTTTCATTTTAAAATTCATTTAGCATTTTCATTGAATTCAATCAGTACACAGCAGTATGTTATGAAACAAATAGAAGAAAATAGAAATAAATAATTAATTACATAAAATAAAAGCTTGAAAAGGCAATAAATTGTCGAAACGTCGTTAAAATAAAGTTGTTTCAATTAAGCCATAATTCCAAAAAAAAAATTGAATTAAGTATTCCTATTTACATCCCTTTTCTAAATTATTAATAATAATTTGCTTTAATATATTAAGATCAGGATTTGTGTGAAATATATTTTCAACTTTCTGCTTTAATTGACAACCAAACTCATCGGAAATACCTTGTAAAGTAAGAGAGAGTAGATTCCAGCTTATCAAGACATTTCTTCTAGTGATCAAATTCCGGTTTTCAAAATAAATAATTGTATCTGGTAAATGACTACAATTACGTTGAATATAACTTAATTGCCGTGCTAAAGTAGATTTTTGAAGAACACTCGACGAGCGTCATCTTTTAAATCGAAAATAACGTTTTTTATATACTTTCAATATTTTTACTATACAATAAATTTGCTTCTAGCTACTGCTGTGGTTTGGCACCCCGGGTTTCGGAAATTTAAATGTGTATATTTATTTATTCCTTATCAGCCTTGTCAAAACAATGATAGAGTTTCCGCTGTTCTAAATTTTATTAAGAATTTTGAATTAATTGTTTGTTTCATTCTTTTTGGACGGTTCTGTATATTTAATGTCATTTATTTGTACATTTTGCGTACTCCTGTTTTGTATAGTATATTTGCTAGTTTTTTCTTAGAGTTGCGCTGTGTGTTCAACGCACGAGTTTGTAAATTTCAGATATATGCCGTGTTACCTTGAGTTCCGAGAGGAGTTATCAGATAGACGTGCCCGTGTTTTCATGTGTTTGTTGTTTGTTACCGTTAATGGTAATCTTTTCAGTTAAGATGTAGCTCGTTTTTGGTTGTAAAATCGTCTATCTTGTAATTCTTTAGTTAAATTAGTTTTTTGTAGTTGTGCACAATTCATGTAAGGTTTTTTTAATTATTCGTTCTAGAAGTAAGCGCGTTTAGAGTTTAAATTTTCCGTTTTTTTTTTGTAGTTATTAATTTAATTTTAATTTTATCACCTCGGGGAAGGTGAAGTGAAGCTGAGAGCTTAGTTTTTATTTCATTGTTAATTTTGCTTATTTCTCCACGTTATTTGAATTAAAAATTTTAGTTTGCCTTGAATTTTTAAAACCACGAGGATTTTTTTTGTGGTACTTGAATTTCCTTCTAGAACGAATTCACCATTTTGTTTGCTAAAGGATTTGCATTGTCCTTTTTTAATTGTAGAGTCATATGCAGGTTTGTTTTATGCCAGAATCTTATATTTATGGTTTTAATTTCCCCTGCAAATTGTATCAAATGTTTTTTTTTTCTTTTTTTTAAAAAATAAAGTTAATGATTGTAAATATCATTTTAAAATCACTAGTTCTTTTATTTTTGAATCTGCCATTTCAATTTTTGGGAATTTTAATGAAAGTCATTTTTGCAACCGCCCACTATTAATTTTTAGTAAATTAACTCTGAGATTTAAGTATCTCTGGCGCCCTTTTGAATTCATTTTTGCTGAGCTAGCTAAATTAATTTTGTCATTTTTAATTTCCCTTTACTTTTATGCCTGGACCTTCAGTTCACAGCACTACGTACCTCATCGCGTAATGACTGGCTTAGGTGGTAAGCGAAGGTGTTGACATACAAGGCTGTTAAACCGCATTAACCTTTCCTATGGACCTGCATATTTTCGTCGTATACATTTTATTTAGTTAATTAGTCCCAAGCCTGGTGAATTCGTAATACGTATCTATCATGAAAAACTGAAAAATCGCGAATATCTCCAAAACTTTTGGAGATAGACACAATGACACTCGTATAAAATCGAAAGAAAATTAAATTTTACATCCATTTATGTAAAAATTGCTATACCATTCAATTTAAAAAAATCAAGTTATCCATGATTTTAGAGTTCGAAAACTACAGAGCCCTATTTAATGATTCTGTAATTTAAACGAAACAATCTTAAAATAAAAGACTTTTGCTGTTTCATGATTAAGCGAAAACTGAAAACCGCATCTTTCTAACTTTCGTATTTCCGGAGATATTTCCAAACACCGCAGACATTGCAAATGTCATTTTTTTCGAAAAACGTCATGTAATTCGGAAACGGGTACAACTTAGCCCCAATCTATGCCTAACGTATTGTTATTTAAACTTAACAAGGAATCCAAAAATATAATAATATACAGGGTGTTCCGTTTAAAATAAGAAAGTTGGTATCTACTTCCGGTACAACCAGAAGTCCGCCATTGCTGAAACTAATTTTAAAATGTGTAGAATATGATTCGAGGCAACATTTATTTGAAACATTTTTTCAAAAAGACAATAATAAATCGGCTAGGGACCGTTGCATCTTAGGCTGGACACCCGGTATAAAATTAATGGCCACGGAGTAAGCGAAAACCATGGCAAAAACCTTACTCTAATTGCAGAAAATATTTTCCAAAACACATATAACTTACACACGATATATATATATATCACTTACTGCTTAAAAGTTTGCAAGTAAGCAGTATGCAGATCCACCCATGTGGGATCTTACATTTATATACATGAGTGCGACATACGCTCTGCTTACCGAGCGGCTGCCGTACCGCTCCATGAAAAGGCGACCTTAAAGTTCCGTGCAAATATGTATAAACATATAATATTCTAACTAATTCCTGTCATGTGTCATATCCATTTATGTAAGTACCGCTTTCAGCAGCGATGCAAGCGATATTCTAGATTAAACCGGAGGAATCCATTCTGGCGATAATGTAACTGTCAGATTATCGTCGTTACGCCGAGACGGCCATAAATCAACCGCGCCGCTTTAATCCATAAAGTCATCGTCGGGACGACAATCGGAAATAACAGCAATTTAACGCATATTCGATCTGATCGTCGAGATAAGCGCCAGACCCGTGCCAACCGGTGTCGTATCGTGTTCATTCATAGAATAATACGTAATACATATGTATCTGTATCTGTGCCGCGCGTATTGTAATAACGACGCGTAAACGCCCCCCGTTAAGGCAGTGTGTAAACAAGTTGATAGTGTAATACGGGGACGGAGGCGCGATATAGATGCTGGAAGGCGACCAGAACGAGCAGATCGTATCTGTGGACGGTTTCTATTATGTTTTAGTGCGCGGGGCTTATTCTAATGGCGCTTCGCAGCGTAGATAAAAGGATCTGTACGTATTTACAAGTGTGGGTCCCTCGTAAATAATATGATTCGCATTAGGAGCTATCTAACAAAAAATCAAGGATTATATACTCCTAATGTAGAAAGGAGATTAAATGCTGGTGTATAATTTTGTGATCTGCTTCAAATCGGGACCATTCATCATCACGAACTGAAAATCTCTTGCGAAAAGATTCCTCAAATTTTCTTCCGAACTTGCTTTGTATTACCAAAGAGAGATGAAGCAAGCTCTATTGGCGATAATTTATATGTAAACATCAGATATTCAAGAAGGCTTTTTAATAGTATTATTCATGAATCATGTTGGATAATTATTTTTATTAATTACATATATATATATATATATATATATTATTTTTATGTGTTTTTTTTAAAGCAAAAATCATCTGTATACTTAGCCATTACTAGTGGTGGAAATTTAAGACCCAGAATATTTCTGGGCATGTCAGAATAACAACCGAAATGGCAAACCCTATCTTTGAAATGAAAAGTGACATGATGGCTCCAAAACTCTCTCTTGACAAACCCTTCAATGTCATCTTGTAGTGTTGCCCAAAATCGGTCTTGGTCTTGCATTTTCGCAAGACAAAGATCAAGACCAAGACCGTTTAATTGTAGCATCACCAAGACCAAGACTGACCTTGCAAGATTTGAGCAAGAACAAGATTAAGCATGCGAGAGTCTTGCGTCTCGCAGTTAAATCAAACTGAGATTTGGGCGTTGTTGAGTATTTGGTTTCGATATTGATAGACGTTCCCCAGTATGGGTATCAAAACCGTATTGTTGCAACATTAAAAGCTATTGTATTGATTATTACACAGAAAAAAAAAAACGATTTTGTTGTTTTCAACCAAATATTTTTGTTAACATTTATTTGGTTATAGTTACTAAATTATTGGTTAAAAATATTCCTGTAGTCAGCAAATAAATAATTTGCTTATAAAGTTTATTTGTAACAAGCTCAATATTTGTTAATTTAACTAAAGAGGTATTTACGTTGCAGTAAAGAATTTGTTAAAATAACTGTACCATATTGGTACCCCTTCCTATTTGTAAGGTGGAATTCCACACATTATATGATTGGATTTGGTTTAAAGGTGCGAACTAGCATTAACATATTGTGCATTTCTGTCACCACATTGAATGATTTTCAAATCACAGAAAATTGAATGGTAAATACTCGAAAAAATATATAAATAGTTAGTTATGTAGTTTTTCAGTTCAGTGTTTCTGCTGATGATGATAGCTTTGCTATCGAAACGCACGTCCAGTTTAGTGCAGTTTGTGGTGAGGGGTCTAGGAGAAGTTTGCAATATTACCAGTACCACAGTTTGGAGTATTTTTGTCAAAAATATATAAGCTTCTAATAAACTTTAAACTTTTATTAACGAAACTTGGTTGAGAAAAATATTTACATTACCGTTAATCATTGTATTATTCAATCTGTTGCTCGACAAAATTGAATCCATAAATCCATAAAACAATTAGATGAGAAACCTAATCGAACCGAAGTGGATGAAAAGCTTATTCTGGGCTTCCAAGCGGTCCGAGATAAAATGTTTAAGCATTATAAGAAGAGCAACTCGATTTACTGCACCACTTTAATTTTAGATCCAAGGCACAAAGCTCAGATTTTTAAAATGATACTATGGGGAAAGCAAATTAAAACAGAAAGCCTGCGCAAATTTAATGAACTTTATAAAGAATGTAAAAGTCTACACTCGGTGTCTAAAGCCGACCACTAAGGAATTGTAAACAATATTCTTCGTCAATTTAGGTGGATAACCATTATTGACAAAAAAGGTAGGTAAAGAGTTATTTGAGGCGGCCCGTTTCAATTGAAAGTATGTTAAACTACTGTGTAAGAAATGCTGTTGTCCTGTTGTGGTTACTATTTCTTCTACACTGTTGAAAATTTTAACACTTTTTTGACTAATTTAATAGTCAGGAGCAGTATTGCCAATTAACAGAAGACATATTTCACTAGATCGGGATTATAATTCCACCAGAAAATCACTAGAATTGGGAAAGGAATTACTTTATAAAGTACTTTCAGAAAAGCAAAAAAAATATATGTTTTATATTTTTATGTAATTAATAGTTTTTCTACTATAAATCCCCTTTATTTAATTTTTTATTTATTATAATTCGCACAATGTTACTTTTAAATACCTATTTTGTCTATTATATATTAATTTAATACAAAACTTATTAGGTCGTCAAATATTAATAATTTAGAACAATATACAGTGGAACCTCGTTAAGTCGGACCCCCTGAACTCGGATCTCCAGATAACCCGGGTCAATTTTGGCGCATATTTTTTTTTTTAGAAATGGACGTTGTATCGAATAGTTTTGTCCTTATTGTTTAAAATGAGTTTAAAAATCACGAAATGAAGCCATTTTTGCTGTAAGTACTGTCTTATTTTATTTCTTTTTTACCCTAGTGTCCGTATAACCCGGATTTTCGTTAACCTGAATCAGCACTGGTCCCAATTGATTCGGTTTAACGAGGTTCCACTGTACAACTATAAAACTGTAACCGTGTTTTATAAAATATTAATCATATCCTTATTTATTTTATTATTTTATTTTGCATTTTTATTTATTTATTTGCATGTATATGTATATATAATTTGGTATTCGTGTTCAATGAACTCACTAGATTTATTACTAAAATTAAAGAAAATCCACTGAACTTTTCACTAGCCATTAGAATATGATTTGTGTACACCAGACATGCTTTCAATACACCAGATTTGGTGGAAAATTCACCAAGTTGGCAACACTGGTCAGGAGAGGTCCACACTCCTTTAGTGTTATTTTGTCGAGAACTATACGAGTTTATATTTGACGAGCAAAGATAGTCAAGTATTGTCTATTGCTAAGGGGTTATTTTGTCTAACTGACACGTGGAATTATAAAGTACTTCTAGTCACATTTTATTTGATCTAGACTAGACAAATTTACTAGGTGTTTAGCTAAATGAATGCGGTCTATTGGGTGATTTAACATCGTTTTCTAATATGGTTATTGCTTACCTGTTTCTGGATATTTTTTCAGGTATGAGTGGACAAATCAACAACTATTTACAAACTAACAGTTTACAATGTATCTAGGTATATGTACCGTCCTTGTAGCTAATTTAATGTGGATTTTTATATGATTTTAACAACTCTTTTATTTCTTAGTGCTATAATATTCTCTCTTTAAGACGTTTTCTCAATTATAAATATGCAGAACCCACTCATTCAAAAGTTTTGGTTTCAACTACTACTGTCAATTTTAAAATGATTTTTTGAGAACCATTATAAAATTAAGTGAATGTTTTTGCTATTTGACTCAAATCTGAACTAATTACGTAAATAGATGTTCCCAATACATCTTTAAGATGTTGAATTTTTTTATGCACACTGGAATTAACGTTTAATAACACAAGGTTACACTTTGCAGGTCAGTACACGTTTGGTGGTTTGTTTGGATATGTTAATACGCAGAAACAAACCCGAAAACAGTTACACGTGCAATGCACATGGAGCGTATAATGCAATACCATATTAGATTAGATGGGGTTTCTATATTTCTATCCGAGGAAAACATTTTGATTGGTTGACGCTTCTGAATGTCTAGAAAAATAGTAAATCCTCATATCTGAACAAAGAATTCACACAAAATTCTAGCAATTTCTGTTCTATTAAACACTCGTAGTCAACTCATCTGGCAAAGTTTGTAACAATCAACACTAAAATATTTGACTAGCGCAAAATTAACGCCAACACCGATAATATTTTCAACAGTGTAATACATAAGATACTTCATTAAGCTACGAATCTTAAGGTGAGTTTCATATCACTTTAAAGCTTTAAAATTACTTTAAATTAAAGTTTTTCATAAGTAACACACAGACTTTCATTAAAGTCTGTGTGTAAAGTCACATTTATTATGAAACCGGCCCTAAGCATTTTATTTTCAAATGTCTTCTTGCCTTACTAAAATATTTGCTACCCCATCTGCTAGTTTCCTCCAGCAAACCGTACTAAATTAATTAAATAACGAAAATAAATTAAATTAAGAAGAAGAAAAAACAAACAAACACAATATAACTAACAGGGACAAAGGACGAGCCTGTGCGACCCGGCATCACATCATCAGCAACTTATCTCGGGAATGAATTCACTTTCGATAAAGGGGAACAATTGTGACCGCTGTAAATCTTGCCCGATTCCGATACCTGTACCTGTCAATGCGACTCTCATATATTAAGATGGACCCGTCTTTGACGTAAACGCATGTCACCGCTATATACGCTAACGTCTATAGAGTCGAGTCGCTGAGAAGTACACACAGCGCCTAAATTATACAGAGCGATTTTATATTTCGTGTGTGTCATCGGTGCGGCATTTTAATGGTTAAAAATATCTCGCGCATCAGACGGAAAATGAAATGTTTTTTAAGTGACCGGATACAAATTAAATCGCCGTTGGGAGAACGTCAAAAAGGGAACTTTGTACGTTTTACCGATTTTACAATGTGTTAATTTAAAAATCGAAAATCGGATTTTAAAAGCGACAAAATGCGTTTCACGTATATATAAACTGGACTACTTTTTTTTAATAGTTCTTAAAAATTATCGGGAGGTATAAATACTGGGCTGTCTGAATGCGTTTAAACGGAGCTATATAGGTAATAAAACAGTGTTACAGTAGTGGAATGGTCTTTGAAAAAAAGCGACATAAAATGCGTATTAGCTGCACTGTTAAATACTAAAATTCTAAAACTAAAACATGTGGAAACGATTCGATTTTAATGTCCGTTTCTATTGCTCCAATCTAACGCTCTGAAGTTTCTTAAAATCAACATAAAATCGTTCTTCAAATTCCGAAGAAAAATTGACGTCTACCTGAGAGCTGAGGAAAGGACAACAATTATATTAACTAACGAGCCGATACGAACACACTGCGACTATAGAAGCGTTTTAATAATAAGCACAAAATTCGTTGAGGGAGATATTATATTGCGTCAGTAAAATTTCGGTGTGGAGTTGTAAAAATTGTTCGTATAAATGTCCAGGTAAGAGTGACGGACGAAAATGTTAGAATAGGTCTTAAAAACGTGACATTTATTGCGTAATAAGACGAGTCAAACACATAAAAATAGTCTGGTAGAGACCTTGCGCGTAGGTCGTAAACTAATCATACTGCATTCGCCCGTTCTTGTCTGCTTATCTTTATTTGCGACAACGAGAGAATTAATACAGGCCCATCCTGGAAGCAGATAAAAAGGGATACATTCGGAGAGTATATATATATTTTTTTGAATTTTAGTGTTTCGAGGAAGTGCAGCGAAAATGTTAAACAAAGGTTGTTACCAAATTATTGCTTGGAGTGCTGATCTTTTTGTGCTTGTAAAATGTTTCAGGTCATTATAGGCAGAATGCTTTGATGAATATGAACTTTAGTTCATATTCATCAAGAACTGTTGCTAGTAGATTTTAACACAAAGGTAGAGTTCTGTCGCAGAATTACAGAAATAACGAATGACGATCTGAAGTTTTGGAGTAATGTGCTGTGGACAGATGAAGCTCAGTTTCGTAATAATAGGTGTATAAATAGACATAATTTTCATTATTATGCAGATTAGTGATTGTAAATTTACCGATTTTTTCATTTACCTATAATTCGGTAAATGAAAATGAAAATTCCGGTTTACCGGTAAATTACCGGTAATTTTTTTTTTTCATGTATGATATTAATGGGGATTCGCCAAGAAAATAGGGTTAGAAGTTAGGCTAGAATAATACATATTTTCCACAATCTTAAGGCATAATAGTAGAATTTTGTAATAAATATTTGTATTTAATTATTTTAAACAGTTGTAAAAAGTAAAAGAAGATATTTAAGGTTCAAATTTTAATGATATTTTACAACAATGTTGCATTAATGTTCTCTCATAATGTGGTGTATTCAAAATTGCTATTAATTTAAATACGTGAAATGTTGTTCTTATATATTATTATTTTTAAATATTAATAAATGAGACATACTCTTTAAGAAAAACAATTTTAAACTTATAAAAATCTTAAAAAACTCCAGAGCGCAAATCACATATACTAACTCAACTTTTTTCGAGAGATAAATAAAATCCACATAAAAAAACCCTAAAAAAAGAGAGTTGAAATTGCACTTGTTGACAAAGGCAGGTAGGAAAAGTGGGGTGTTTTGCTTCCTACCGTCCTAGCAACAAATGAATATTAATCTCGCTTTTCTTTGCGTTGCTTTTCGTTATCCATCTTGCTTCTATTCTTATTTTCTTTTAATTTCTTCACGACTTTTTTTTCAATTTTTTGCTTTTTTTGTTGAGAATTTTTTGATTCCTTCTCTTTCTGACTAACTCGGTGGAATGGAGGTTATACGTTTCTAATAAAAAGTTTTTGTCAGTTTCTTTTCTATATTCTCTATTCTAGGGCATTACAGCGGTTTTCTATCTCAAGAAAGTTTAAATTAAAATTAAACAAAAAACATCTCCCATAAAATTAATAAGTGGGTATATTGTTACTTAGACTTACCTGTTTTTCTTTTATTTTCAATGTCCCTTTAGACCTTTAAATACATATCTATAAACATAATATTTCGTATAGATAAAAATTTCTTGTATGGATTTTTCATTTATCGAATTACCGGTTAATTTTTGTAATTTACCGGTAAATTTAGTTTTTTGGTCAATTTACCGGTTAACCGGTAAACTGGTATACAATCCTTAATGCAGATGCAACTCCTGATATTATTTATGAAAATTGTCGGCAAAACAGATAGTTACTTAATGTTTGGGGTGGTATCATTAGTACCAGTGTTACCGGGCCATACTTTTTCCAACACCACTTATGGCCATTTGCACCGCATCATTTAAACACCGCTTAACTACAAAGCCGAACTTAAATCTGCAAATTTGTTTGCACCGTAAGTTAAGCATCCCTTAAATATCGTAATGTGTAGCTTAACTTAACTAGATTTTCTAGGTTTAACACTAAGGGCGCGTACCGTAATTCATAAATAGCAACCAAATTCTCGGTTTTGTGTCCCGAATATAGCGGATTCCTGAAAATTATGATATTTACGGAACGCGGTTGCTGAAGTTTGGTTACTTTAGTTGTCACCAAAACAACCTCGCTCATTTTACGATTTTCTGATTTTTCTATCCCCTCCACTGCGGAAACATAAACGCACACCATACCGCACCTGTATCTATGATTTGTATTCTACGTTACAAACCAGCAACTTCTGGAATAGTTATTTATATTGTTTTATAATCACTAAAAAATTAATCATTAATCATACAAATCCACATGGGAACCACATGTAGGTTATCTTTAAAAGTGGTACTAAACAAAAAAAAAATTAACATACTTGACATCAACCAAAGTGTCCCGTAAAATTTTCTGAAATACTCGGCAATCGTTAATACCGCAAATAAACCGCAACTAATCATTTGGTTACAATTCTATATTTACGGTACGCGCCCTAAAGAACGTTGTACAGTTATATGCAGTTGTTATACGCTTGCGCAATATATATTTTATCTTCGTACGTGTATGTTACTTACAATTGTTTTATATTTTGTGGCACACATCTTGCATACGCGGTTTATTTAGAAATTTTGTATCCTATATTTTGTTCTTGCAAATATGCTTTATTTTGAGAAAGATGAAGATGATGTATTTGGTGATGAATATTTAAATCATTTGTAGAGGTTAATTAAAACAAAAAAAAAACTATAAAACGCAAATATTTTAATTTCCAGATGCTCAAAATATAAATATCGCAATAGTAGACAGCAGGACAATCTATTTTTTATTTTTATCACAGTATGCACATAAATTTCATAAAATTCAAATCCAACATCAATCGTAGCCAGTTTTTCCATATTATTATCGTGACCGTTTCGGTCTAGGATCTCTGAGGAATCCATGTTCTTAATGAAAGGGTTTTCATTTTCTTTCTTATAAGTTTCCGATGTTATATATATATATCTATGATCCTGGCTAATCTCTGGTATATAATTGGTTACTATCGAATGGGTGATCACCTTCGAATGTTTTTGTGTGTGACTTCTCTCCTCCGGTTTGGTACATTTTTCCTTCTCTCATCAGCAGCCCTCTTCTTTACTGCTCTTATTAGATTATCATAAAACTTTTTCAGTGAATCAACTGACCTTACAACAAAATTAGGTGATCATCTATTATATTCTTGTGCAATGTTTCCCCAAGTTGTTGTTTTATCATTATTGCTGGCATTATCGGTTTTTTAAATTTTCAATTATATGTTCATTTTTATTTATTAATGATACTATAACTTGCTTTTCTGTCGGTGTTAAATTTGCATTCCCACTTTATAATTTGACAGGTTAAGGCATAGATTGACACCGACTCGGCAGGATTGGCACGATCGACACAAGCACTTTAGATCAAACATACTACTATGTACTGAAGGTACCAAAGAAAATGCAAAATGAATTCAATTAACTAGTTCAGCGGAAAAAAACTTAAAAGGGCGCAAAAGAACAATTAAACTCAGGGTTACCCTCGCAAATTTAAAACTAATCACGAAAAGTAAATTGTGGGTGAAAGAAATCTGACTTTCTTTAAATCCCCAAAAATTGAAAAGGTTTAATCAAAAATAAAAGAACAGAATTTAGAATGACGTTAATAACAATTAAATTTATTATATAAAAAAAAGGAAAAAAAAAACATTTAGTTACAAATTGCAGAAAAAAAAATCATTAGTTTAGGGCTCTGGCCGAAATCAAAAACTGCATTAGACTCTAATTTACAAAAGCACAATGCACATCATTTAAGAAACAAAAGACAAAACAATTCAGGAAGATAGTCCTTTTTTTTAACAAATCAATCCACGTGGTTTCAAAATTAAACAAACTAAATTAAACGTGGACAATTCACGTGAATTTACACCAGAAAATTTAAATACAAGCACAATGCTTCTATTCGCCCAACCCGAGGTGATTAATGAATAATTACAAATCAGCAAAATTTAAAAAAAAAAAACGAAAAATTAACTCTTTAAACTTAAAAATATCTTCCAGAACTAAAATAATAAATGATCCTATATCGAATTTGTGCACACAAGAATATAATACCAATTATTACTAAGCGAGTTCCTTGAAGGATGATATAAATCAGAATTAACGACACAAATCTTTAAATATAAATGAAATACCAAAATGGCAGCTAACAAAATAAATTTACATGTACTTACACCGGCATCTTGTCAAAGAACTGGCCTCACACGTGATGGTTTACGTACATATAAAATTCTACAACTGCGTGCGCTGCAACGCGCAAAGATCATAGAAGAACTCCTCAAAGAAGGACATTGAACAACATGAGCAAATAAAAATATATTAAAGAGTGAAAACAATTTCAACTGAACATTTAAATAACTAAATTAAACAATCCAAAACATTAACTAAATCTTATTTAAAAATAAACATTAACTTCTGAGAAACTTTTTCTCGAAACATTGATAAAACCAAATCGGAGTAAATATGATCACTGAATTTATGAAAACCGGGGTGCCAGGCCACAGCAGTACGCATAAAAGCGAGGTTGCCGATTATTAACTTGGTTTAACTAAACCTATCTAAATGCTCACCGGTGCAAAACAAAATTTTTCAAATTCTAAAATTTAAAATCCTAGTAAACAAAACAATTTGTCATTTATTAAACAAAAAAATTTATTTATAATTTACACTTTTTACATTTTATATTTTTATACTTGAAAAAGTTTTGAAATAAAGCGAAACGTTGTAGTTATTGATATTCATTTCCATATTTGTGACCTAAAAACCAAGAAAAGAAGAAATTAAAAAAAATATAAACATGGTCAAGAAATGAAACTTTAACAATGTAATTTTTGTTCATAAAATCATATTTTATTTTTATACATATTGAGAAATTTATATGTATGTTAATATGTAAGTCCTAGCAAATAACAATATGCTACCTAGGTACTTTTGCTACTTCTACAGTGCGCGAGTCATACTTTAAAACTTGTACATTTTTAATTGGTATTTAGGCTAAAAAGTAATGGACCCAGATGTGACCTCTGCGGAACACCCGATGGAATAAAGCAATCTTCGTTTTAGTTTATCTCTGTATTCTATTCTCTTCCGCCCCAAATTTAGCAATAAACTGTATGGATTTTCAATATATTTATTAAAAAATTAAACATCTTTACTTTACTACTTTAAATTTCGCCCTTTATTTCCTACACAACTCGAATAGTTATTACAACAATACGAGGAGTTGAATCGAGGCACAGGTCCTTTCCTAGGTTCAGAGAAGGCGCAGGCACGCGGTTCCGCTGTGAGAACACACACCGTGCGGGTGTAAGGTTTTGGACAAACGGGTTACTATAAATTAGGCTTGTCCAGCATCTTATTACTTATAACTCAAGACAAGGGTGTGGTAGAATCTAATTATCGCTCGAATCTATAAGCTTTGGTCGGTCGTTTGATTAGGGGTGCCATTCATTCCACCACCACGCATCCACTCGAACCCGAGACGCTCTATCACTCTCTTTCTCACTCTCTCTCTATACCTTCGTATCGTAGTCTCCGTCTTTCATTTTATTTAAATGGACCGATTTCCTTGTTGTTCGAGACGACGTGACGATCTTTTAGTAAGGTAATTCTTTTCCCGATCGTAGATTTGTGTATGTCAAATGGTTTAGTAAAAGATGTTATTCGAAAACGATAACCTTAAAAAGAGAAATTTATTTAGATTAGTTGCGTATGTATAGATATTTATTTATAGAGAAAGCGATCATTTTCCGTCATCAACTTTGATAGTATTAGTGGGGATGCACGATGCACCTGACATTTTAATGTCAAATTTGACATTTTTTGGCACAATTTAGTCGCGTTATTGAAACAAATAGCTTATCCTTGCTGGAGAAATGAAAAACGTGTATAATAGGAATAAGGAGAACAGTTTGATACGTGCTGATTCGGTTATATGCAGGAGGGTATCGTTTTATCCGAAGCAAGTCGTACATTATTATTAATTTCTTCGTTCCCGCTAGATGGCGCCAATTTTGTTCCCTCAGTCATCTAGTAACGTTATTGTATATATCATAGCAAATATTATACTAGTATACATATGGTCAAGGAAATGTTCCACTGGCGTACTATAGATGGCACCACAAGTATTCTCTTATGGAATATATTACCACTACAAGTGCACAACAATAGAAAATGCTGGTGGTGACATCTATAGTGCGCCAGTAGAACATTTCTTTGACCATATGTATACTGGTATAATATTTGATCATTATTGGCCTCGGTATACCATTAGCCAATCATAGGTAATTTAAAAGTAATTAAATATAATGATAACTAATTGATATAGTGGGGTACGGAGGAGGGGATGAATTAAAAACTGTGTAGACATCTGCTTCCCACTTCGGTTTTTTACTAAACTAGTAAAGTTCACAACAAATTAAATCACTTATTCGAATTTTTGGAGCAAATATTGATTCTAACTTGTTTTGTTTTACCATATTTAGGTCAATTTCGTTACTTTGTTTTCCCTACCAATTCAAGTTTTTGCTAGAGACGAATTTTATGCCTACACTAGCCACTGGTATGGTTGCTCCCTTCATTATACCTCGGAAGAACGTTTCGCCTAGAAAATCGAGGCATTTTGAGTGACAAATTTGTGATCTCGTGGTAAATAAATTAGCAGAGAATAGGGGACATAAATTAAGAGGAAATACATCACACAATCAGACAAAGAATCAATTTTACTTAAATAAATATTTCCTGGAAAACGGAGAAAGATAATCACCGATTGAAAGAGAAAAGTGAATAAATTGAAGGCGTTGAGGACAAGTTATGACTTGTAGAAGCACCAACATGTGAAATACAGCAAATGAGTGTGATGCTCAGTCGGGACAAGTCTCAGAGAAAAACACAATTTTTTACTTCAAGCGTCGATATAAATGTCAAATTTCTAACCCACTAGGTTAGTAAATAATTAAATAACTAATAGAAGAGTTACAACAATTGCGTATGTGCTGCAACAATTTCAGTAAGAAAATACATTTATTTCAATATTTAAGCTAGCTAACTACCAAGATGCTTAAGTATGTACATAACAGTTTACAGTTGTTCTTAGTTTGCATATCCCATACAAGGAAAATTACGTGGGTAATCCAGCGCACGCAAAAATTTACTCTCCATTTTAGATAAAAATGTTAACGCAGCATATATGTTTTAGTCAAACACAATCAAGGATTTCCTTAACATTATTTTATTTTGACCTAACGTACAAAATGGCAACACAAACTTCAGATAAAATCATGCTTGTGCGGGAAGATACTAGATTCATGTCAGCGACGGCTACGACGCAGCTTGTGTCATACTGCGCATACTGTGACAATAAGCAAGATGGCAGAGNATAAACTTTTCTCTTTTGGGTAAGATATTTTGTTTATCTGTTTTTCATTTAGATGTTTGAAAATAGAATTTTTTTTTATCCTTAAAACAAATTTCTATTCATCGAAGCTCACGACTGCACTTGCATAAGATCTCATTATTTTACTTAATCAAGATTATGTTTATAGGCAGAAAAAAAGAAGATATTAATCACAATAAATTCGAAAAATGTTACATATATATGTAGTTTGTAACAATACACATGGTACAAAAATTCTCCATAAAAATGAATCATCGAGTTATCATAGTTTTAACCATTCAATAACGCGGCGCTGAAATGTCCCGGCGCTGAAACGTCCGGGCGGCTGAAACGTCCTGGCGCTGAATCGGCGGCGCTGAAACGGCGGCGATGAAACGCGGCGCTGAAACGTACTAGACCCCCGCATTGGTTCTAAACCTTAACCAGTTCACAGAATAGAAAAATACTATTCAGATTCAGTTTTCTGTGATCTGTGACCTGTTACAGAGTTTGTTTATTTTGACTCTGGTTTGGTTTTGAGAATTTGACTTGTGTGTGCAGTAAGCGTCTAATATTGTTAAGACAAGTTTTTCTGTCGTTTTTTTATTGCAAAAATAAAATTAAAACCTTTTTCAGATGCTAAACTTGTGAGAAAATGTATGGAAGCTGTTACAAGAGATGTTGCGTCCGATAAAAGCAATTTATTTTCTATTTTAACATAAGTCTATCTCGACAAACAGTTTCTCGGTGAATTAACGACATTTCAGATGCAGTTGTTACAAACTTGCGTATTCGAAGTCGATATTTTAAATAGAAAAGAAAATAAATAAGAAGAAAACTAAATAAAGGTTAAATATAATAATATAAGAATAATATAAAGAAATTAAAATCTTTGTACTAAATTATTCAAATTGTATTACAATAATTATAATGAGAAATGGTGGAATCACCTAGCTATCCCAATAAGTTATTACAAATTATATTTAAGACTCTGATATCTACGCTGTGGTTTTATTAATAAATAATAATATAATTTTTATTTAAACTATGGTAAACCATACAAAAAACGTCAGACAGGAACAAAAGATAACTAATTAGAATTACAGAGCTGTAAGATATGAAATACTACATCTCTACAATACTACTTGCAAGATAATCATCAATGCAGTAGCATGAAAATGAAGGTAAATGGGATTAACCCTAGTTTAAAACATTTAAAAGAGTTTAACTTTTACATCAGCTGGTAACTTGTTATATAATAGACATCCAAGTATGATAATTTTTTTTTGAAATAAAGTTGTTTTATGAGCCGGTGGTATAGGTAGTTCGATTGTCTAGTGCCGTATTCATGGGAGGCATCAGCAGAGAACTCCGATCTGTGACTGTGTACGAAACACACAACTTCCATAAATATGAGTCGTAGAAGGTTAAAATCTTTTGATCTATAAAGTTTTTTGCAAGAGTCGCGAGACGATAGCCCAAATATAATGCGTAGAGCACGGCTTCTGCAATAAAAATACTCGATCAGCACCACACTGAACCCAATGAATAATACCATACGTCATTATAGAATGAAATTTTGAATAGTAATACGATTTAAGGACATGAATATTACAAGATCTCTTTAAGTTTAGAGAACATAGCACATTTTAGATAAATAGTGCAGAGCTTGTCAATATGACTATTCCACTTCAATTTCTCATCAACAGTGACTCCAAGTAACTTAGAGCATTTGTCCAACTGAATAAGATTATCACTTAGACAAAGTTATCGATGTTATATTTTTAGTATTCTTAACAAAATACACCTTAGTTTTGTCAGTGTTAAGCAAAAGGTTGTTGTTAGTTAGCCAATTGCACAGTTGACTGTAAGACAGTTTGCAGTATCAAACAAATGTGAGACAGTGGTAGAAACTGATCAGGATATTAATATCATCCGCATAAGGTAACGTTAGTAGCACACTCCAACTTCAAGGGAGATCGTTAATGAAAGATTAGAAATAGTGTTGGTCCTAAAACTGAGCCTGAGGCACACCCTTATTAATTCACGTACGTTAGATAAATGATCATCGATTACAACTGTTTGCGAACGGTAAGATAGATAGCTACTGAACCAATCAAGAGGAATGCCTCTAATTCCATAGTTATGCAGCTTCTTAATTAGGATATTATGGTCGACAATATCAAATGCTCTCGACAAGTCATAAAACATAGCAAGACATAGTGAATTGAACATTATCAAAAATATCAAACTTCCACAAAGTGTTTACCCAAAAAAGTATTAGTTAGTTTTACCTGTAAAATTGTCGAGAATTTCCGGTAAAATTTCCTACGAAGAATCCCTGCCAGAATACCATTCCATGCTATTGGTGGACCGGCATGGGGGGCCCATCAAACCGAAAGTCCAACCTGTACCCAGAGAATTGCCCGTCCGTGAATACAGGTGTGCCTGTCGAAATCAAGTTAGTATTCCATCAAGTATATCCCACCTAAAAAAAAAAGGAAAATAATTAATTACTTTCAATTCAATATTAACCAGAAATAAGGTTTTTGTAATTTATGTTCACTATACGTTCATTTGGGGTTAGCTTTATATGAACCGCCATTAGTTTTAGTTATTTTAGGAATTTTTAATATTTAGGGTTGTATTAAAAAATCAGTTGATCTGTGATAAAATAGTTATTCTTAACAAATATCGATAACCCAGATTATAGTTTTCTGATAAATTTAGTTTCTGCTATTTACGGGTAGATGGCTCTGAATTTTAAATTTATTCTTTTTATTTTGACCTTATTTTAACCTCATTCATTTAAAGTGCCAAAGTTTGAACACGTATTTTTGTATTAAATAAATTGTTTTATATAGTATTTACGATTCCAACATACGTACCTGTGATTTAAGAATCCCAAAGGTGGTAAAACATTGCATTTTGGTAACGAAATAAAGAGTAAAGTTTGTTTCGTTGAAACATTCTTTTATTTGTACGTTTGGTGTTTTCGCAACGACATTTGATAATTACTATTTTTCAAATTTTAATAAGCCGAGAAGGGGCTTTGAGAGCGCGCCCGTTAGGTAAGAAAATTGCCTATTCGTCAGCAAGCGCCTGGATTACTGTATTGACAGGCAATTTGGTGCTCCTAGAAGCGTCCCGTGCCACCTGGCAGGCAGGAGGTCACTTTTCACAGTATTCTTTCACTTATCAGAGAGGTCGCTGGGTGGATAAAAAACTAATATATTATTTTATTTTATTTTATTGAAAAAAAGAAAAAAAACTGTATACGGACAAGCAAAATAATAAATAAATTGAAAACATGAATTTAATAATAATAATAATAATTAATTGTACTAAACTAAATAAAATAAAATTTTGAAATCCCAGGCATTTTGTTCTGAAAAAACAGAGCAATAAATAGTTATTATTATTATCCTCATTGTACCCACATAATATCCCATTGGTGCAATTATTATTATATTACGTACTGCCTATCGAATTGCTATTTATAGGTACAATAGTAATTGTAATCACTGTGACAATGCACATTTAATCTTACGCGTAAAGGGTGCTCGTACAACAATTTGCAATGGTATGCCTACGTATAGCAGCGGTAATTGCGGTTCGGTTCATGCTCTAGTCTAGACGTCACCTTTGATGATATATACGAGTCGATATCGTGTGCTGTTGCCTGTTTATTGCTTAATATCAATCAATAAATGTTTGATGAATGTGCAGGCCAAACGTTTTGATATGTTGAGCACTCCAAAAATTGCAAAATCCCTATTTCACTGAACAAATGAACTTTCTGAATGGCTTTCAAAAGTTAAATAATAGTGTATAGTTACAGAAAATTTGTTTTATTGTGAACAGTAACATTGAATCACAATCGAGAAATAGCATGGCTGCATAAAAATATTTTCATTTATAAACTACAACTAATTTTAGTTGAAAATTACGAATAAAAATAAAAATAGGACATCCTGTTTAATTAGGCTGCTTTAGTAGAAGATAAAAATATTTTTAGGAGCGGATGTTCATTCGGAATCTTGGATACTCTAATTCATTCGACTTTGCGATTTAGATGCGCTATATTAACAGTCTTGATAAACAGAGTGCGTAATCAACAATCTATCTGTAAATACAGCTCAAACGTCTTAATTCACTAAGAGTTGAATTGTAAATACTCTCGCGCGTGCAATTTCATATACACTTATTTCCGTTGCACTATGTAACATACTAATAGAATTGGATATTCATATAAATTGATAATGATATCGATGAAACCGGTTACTGTGATTAAAACATACAATATATGCTGCCTTGACCTTTTATTTTTGGATTGACAATATTTAATGTTGAATTAGTGTGAACACTGTAATTAACTTGTTAATATACAAATATAGTTATACACCAAGCAAACATTGAGGGAACGAGATTAAATTAACAAATAAACTTGGTAACTTAAATATTATGAGTTGACCAAATTGTAATTAATCTAACAAAAATAACTTTGTGATGTGTGTCTGGATTGATTATTATATGAGCTTCGATTGTTTTTGTTTCTTTGTGTTACAACACAATGCAAAATGTATGACACAACAAAATGTTTTATGTTTATAAATGGGACTTTAGGTCGGAATACAAACATAAAAAAGTTAAATAAACGGATAAATATATTTATTATGATTGGGTATATATTAGTCTCTGACTTGTGTGAAATAGAACTATAGTAAATTTAATAAAATAATTAGAAAGTACTAGTATCTTATACATTCTGATTAAATAACCTAATTATGGGCCTGCAAACCTATTATTTTGTTGCTTCTATTTTATTAATTTGAAAGAAACCTAGTGAGTTTATTTTGACAATCGGTATTGTTTACTTAGCAAAATGAACGTTATTGAGAAATATGGATTAGGTTTTAGGTGGACCAACATCGCAACATCACTAATATAATACAATTATGATGTTGAAATTTTTTTTCACACATTTAACTGTCACTTTTATAAACATGTACTCGGTTCTAAATACCATCATAACAGTTTTCTACTCATCTAGTAACAATTATACTTGACTCGCCGAACAGAGGCACAATCAACAATGGACAGACATTGCGTCATCAACTCGTCATATTCTAAATAATGTACATTATTGGTCGATCGACGAATCCGCTTACATTACACAAAATTCAGTTATTGTATATGTCATATGTCATTGTTACTGCTCGTCTTGTGCTTTAGTTATTGTTCTTATCTATCTATCGTATAATATTATTTCGTTCCAATATTTTATAAATTAGTCTTTATAAAGGCTCTTTCGTACATCGTCCTTGTTAAACACGTAAGTAAATTGACGAAATAGTGGTAAAATGTGTGTATAAAATTTTCGTTTTATAGGTTACATTTATTGTAGAGAAGTCGTTTCTTTCTGCTTTTCAATATGGAAAATTCACCTCCTAAGATAAGAGTTGCAAAACATTTTTCGGTGGAAGATAAAGAGAGCCAGGAGTAGCCAGGTACTTCGAGAGTAACAAATGTTGAAATGACAGCAAAAGCAGCAGGTACGCACATATGTAAAATCTATCCACCTGGTAGTGAAATCTTAGTCATTCAATTACCCGTTCAGCTATCTTGCTAAAATTCAGAAAAGATAAACTTTAATGGTCTTTTTTTTATAGGTATTGGAGAATGTAGTGTTTACAATATCTTGAAAGAGTATGAAACCCATCACAGATTCCAGTCGCCAAAAAAAAAATACCACAGAAAAGGCCTGCGTTAGATAATGTAGATGAGGAAACGAAAAATCCTTTCCGAAGAATTGTCCATTCTTTCTTTTTTAAAAACGAACCTCCAACTGTCAAGAAAGTCCTTACCGCAAGGACAAAAGTGGTATTTTTATTTCGATTCTACTCTGCGTTTTATGTCAAGGTTATCGAACATACCATGCACTTAATCTTTATGCTTTACAAGGTATTCGCTTGTTTTAAATAATTTTGTGTTATGTAATGGTTCGCGAACTTTTAAGTTGCTTGCAGTAGGTGCAGTGGATTTTTGTCATTTTCATTGTAAAAATGAATTTAAGAAATTCCAGGGCTACTGACCAGGCTGGCATCTATTTTTAGCAAAGCCGACGTAGTAAGTTCGGCTCTCTTTGTTACATATTTAACATGGGCACCGAATGTAAAGACAAGAAACTAACTTTTATGTGGTTTCCTAGGATGGAAAAGTAAATTTCCTGTCCCTTTACACTACCTTTCAAGATAACGTCCTCTGTTTTCTTAGCCTCGATTTGCAGGTCGCCATTGTCCATTCTGCTATCTTATCCAGTGACTCTTCCGCTCTAAAGATTTTCCACTTCCACCAGCAGAGCGAGATCATCCGCATTGGGTCTTGTTGTTGCGGCTCGCATCAAGCTGAGGTATAATACCCCATCATAAAGAACATTCCAGAGAGTCGGTCCCAGTACCGATTTCTGTAGATCCCGCGACCTCTTCCATCTTTTAGGTACATACCACTCAAGATGATATTTCTCTCACTAAAATAATCTTCGATAGCGTTGAGTTAAGTACGCGCGAGTTTCTCTTTCTTTTCAATTCATCGACAAACGTGACAATACGTCTTCAGCCGAAAAATTGTTCCGAAGGAAGTCACCTGATGCATTTTCCGGCTGTCGAAGATGTTCTAGGATTCTATAAATATGCCATAAAGTGGCATTGTCAATTTCAGTTTAAGAAAGTTTAGCAGAGAATTCCTATAAAAATAGAATATCAATAGAAATTTCTATCCTGTTCGATCTGTATTATATTTATTTAATAAGCATACCCAGGTAAAAAACGTCAATCTTCATAAGTTACTGCGATAAAATGTTAATTTATAGCAAACATGATGTGCTATTTTAACGTGCATACTAGAAAATTTAAATTATAAATACACGTCATTCCAGATGTTACCCAATAATTTATTTTCCTCTTATAAAAATATTATTTAAACTGGACGCTTTTTTTACAAATAAATATAAAAAATATATACAAAAGTATGGACCACTCACGACAAATTAAGGATAATAAAAGATACGACCAGATTTCTAGAAAATTTCCATATCAAAAAGCAAAAACAAACAATGATTGTCACACAAAAAGTCGCTTCTTTTGTGACAATCAATAAAAATATTTCTGTGTAAATGTTATACTGTAGTATGTTTAAATTATTTTCAGTCGGCTTCCTAAATATCATTATTAATTTGAAATGTAAGTACAATAATAAATTGTGCTATAAATATCTATGCGAAATAAAACCACTGCCGAAAGAATCATATATTATTTTAAAAGATTTTATTGCATAATTCAACTTCTTTACTTATCTCGGCTATGAATCGACCTGCACTCTCTACGGCTGTTATACACCTCCAACCTTCAAATATGAATTAGATTGAGATTTAAAGACAAATGTTTCTGCAACAAGAAATGGCCGGTAAATTTACATTTCCACAGACGCATAATCAAATAACAATCCAATTCCAAACTGCTCCTAAATCCACCTGGTAATTTAATCAAGTTGTTCACATTAGGAGATTACAATATTCGATTTCCAAATTTAACGACTAAATTATATCGAATGAACTTCTTGCTTTTGCGAAGCGCAGACCACGAAGTTGGAGTTTGGGATTCCCGTTACATTTGCTCGAACCCGCAGTCAAGTTCAGTAATTAACAAATGCGAAAAGTCCTTGTTTAGGGGGAGAGTGGGATGTTGATTCTTGTCGGCTATACGTTAAGCCAAGGACTTCAGACCTTTCTTCTTAACAAACGTTTTATAAACAATGAATTTAAGATCGTTATTCATTTAATTATAACCTAAGTAAGCGTGCTGTTTGCATTCAATCGTCCGTAACTAGGGATTAATTTATTTGTGTGAATTGTTTACACAAAACACCTTCTAACTTTGAGCAAACAAGATTACATAATAAGACAATGGTACTCTTTTACATAAGAGAAAGAAAGGGATTAAAACAATTTCAGTATTATAAACATACAAACAGTGAATTTTCTTGAGATTTGTTATTAAGCACCATGCACGTTAGTGGTTGTAACTCTGGCTATGATTTGACGTTTTGTTTTCCAACTTATTTATGTTTATCCAAATCAAACAATTTCTTTATTCTTAATTACTTTTCATTAAAGGGGTGTCGGGTGAGATGAGAAGAGAACGCGAGAATATCTGTATGTTCATTGCACAATACAATTATTACTCACATAGATATTTAATACATAAAATAAAGGAACGTGTAATACAAATATAGTCCCAAATTTGTAACTACAGTAAATCCACACAAAACTACATTGTAATTAAATAGTTGGAAACATCCTAAACTTAATAATCTTTTCCATTTGCAAGTAAATGTAGTAATACAGGTGTAATTTTGTCAATTAATTTATATTCTACTTCGTTCTATTCTGACGAGTAATAAAGTATCATTTACTACAGGAACAATAGATTAGCGAACGCAAGAGATTTTCTTGGTCACAGTGGATTATGACTCTTGCATCTACACAGATTAATAATGGAATAGTAACGAAAAACTATAATAAATAAACACAAACAAAAACTGGATAAAGTTAAAAATTATAGAATAAGTAGGTACAGTAAAAGTAATCTTACAACCATTCTTCAATATGGCCACCTTCGTTATGTAGGCACATATTTACCCGTTTTCTAAATAATAATTTTTCTCTTAAAAGCATTTCTGGAGTTATTTGTTGAAAAGTATCTCTGATGCTATCTCTCATATCTTCAAGTGTTGTGGGTGTTCTCTCATACACATTACTTTTAACATATCCCCAAAGAAAAAAGTCTACAGGCGTTAAATCAGGCGATCTTGGTGGCCATGCAATAGGTCCTCCTCTGCCAATCCATCACGTTCCCACGGTTCATTTAAAAACTCTCGAACTGCTAGGTGGTTATGGCTAGAGGAACCATCATGGTGGAACTAAATACGTCTTGTAGTCAGCAGTGGTAGACATTCTAATGAATCTGCTAAGTCGTTTTGAAGAAAGCCCCTATATCTAATTCCACTGAAGTGACCATCGAAAAAGGAAGACCAAGATATGTTTGTGCCGATGATACCACCCCAAGCATTCAATGACCATTTATTTTAGCTACGTGTTTCAAATACAATATGAGGATTTTAGTCTGCATAAAAACGGAAATTGTGTCTATTTACATATCCATTATTTTAAAAAATACTTTGTCAGTTCACAGTATGTTGTTGTCAAATTCTGTTCAATTAAATTTGAGATTCTTCTACAAAATCCTATGCCATTTTGATAATCAAGTAGCAACAACTATAGTTGCCAACTATATTTATTTCATATTTCAGAAATATTTAGAAAATATTTAATCTTTCTTGAATATTAGTTATATTAACATGATACGTACAAAACATATGATAGAAAGTATATTAGAAATACGTTTTACAAATATATATGTTATGTAGCATTAATTATATTTTATTGCAAATGATTTCTCAATATATTTTTCTTAACTCTGCAAGAATATATTGGTTTGTATTTCTGTAAATATTTATTTTAGATAAAAAATAAAGGTTTAATTTTTGCTTTTGTGGATTTAGTGCGTAGGAATAATAATATAAGATTAGTAAAATATGCATAGATATTAAGTACCAATTTAAAATGTTTGTCTAAAGATTAAATTAGATAATATATATCTAAAATTATGATTTAGTTAGTATCTAAGTTGAGCGCTGTAACTTCTATTAATATATCTGCGTTTACGTAAAAGGTAATTATTTTACATATATATAAAACAATAATATAATTCATAATTCAGAACGATATATACTTCTACTTTATCTAACTTTAGAATACATTTTTTTTAATATCTCAAGCCGCACAGCCACCAAGTCGTATATCATTGCAATTCTTGAGAAAGTGTCTATCCGAAAATGTGAAAAGATACAGGCTGATCCATTAAAAAAAACTACCGATGACGTCATATCTCGAAACATGTGATCATTGTTGGTAATCAAAGTATGTCACAGAGTAAAATAAAAATACTACAAAAACTTTTCTTAAGGGTATTTTTTAATAGAACCCATAATTTAGCCAGAAATTAGGTGTTCAGGTAAGGACATGTAAGGCTGTTATGAGTTTGTGACATGCGTTGCTCATAATGTGATTATGTCTTGTATTCTCAAGAAAATGTTTGCTAAAAGCTGGAAAGAGGCAATAATTGTTGCTTTACCAAAAAATAACAGTCAAACTGAATTTAACGACTTAAGACATAAGTTTACTGCCTGTGGTATCATTTTTTTTTAATTAAGTTTAACATAACAATAACAATAATTCATACACTTTTGTTTTATTTCATGGATAATTGCCGCAACCCTGTTATGCCTGTCGACGTATTGTTTAAAGTGCAATATTCTTTATCGTCACATACCGCAGGAGCCATCCAAACTCCAAACAGCTACATACGTTGTTATATGCATGAAGCGCGCACGCTTCTGTTCGTAGTTGATGTGGCTCGTACAGTATACAGCGTTTGGTTTTCTCTATGTTAATTCCGAGAATTTTCTTTTCTTGTAGGTCTTTGTCGCTATTACTTGATACTGAATGAGCTACATATCGTTCGAATAGATGCTATGATTTTCTGGGCTCTGAAAATTGGTTACAGAATGAATGGCAAACACGCAGCATACGTTCTTATTTAATCACAAAAGTGCTTCTGGCCGGAAGAATATCATAAATAGCAGCAGTTATTTCAATTATAGTAATTATTTCAGTGGAAATATTTACTGCAATAAAGATGGTTAATTAAAAATAAATCAGTTATGCATTCATTTTTATTTTTATTTTGAATAAATTTTGCCTAACTCTGGTACATACCGGTATATCAACTGCAAAGTCCACTCATTATTTCTTGTTGCAGCGTTCCCTACTAGTTGACTAGATGGCACACATTGGTTAGTTGTTCTACTACATTGCTAGTAGACATAATGGGAAAGGTATGAGGATAGTGCCTCCTAGTCGTTGACTTCGCACAGATTATATCCAAACATTACTTCTCGCTCCAACATATTTAGAAATGTGTATACAAACCTATATAATAGACTCGAGGCATAAAGGCATACGCGTATATAGGTAATTATTGTTAGCAAACATAATTTTGTGTTTAAATATTACACCATGGCAAGTGATCCAACAATATTTGCCTATGGATAAGTTTTCTAAAAAGATATCAAATTTATGTGTTACTAGATAGCTTCAGTACAGGTATGTTATAAAAATACACGCAAACAAGAATGTCTAATATAATCTATATTATAAAAAAGTGTAATACTCATTGTAATAAGTTTTATTAATACTTAACACAGTAAATGACCGTATAATGCATATACATGACAATCTATTTAACACTATCGTTTAAAAATATTTTTTATGCGCATTGGTAAAGTTACTTCTTATAGACTAATAAATAGTTCTATTTACGTACATTTGCCAGTAGTGACCAAGTTGTCGAGTGGACCGCTTGAAGAACTCCTACTAAGAATTTATATAATATCGAACTTCTATTTTGTTGAAATGATGAATTTATAGTTTAATTTAAATTATTTGATGTATTATCTACTTTTATATCAATAATATTTATTTTTACGTCTCCGTCTAGAAACACTCATTTAGCATTACTGGGTTACCGCCTCGGCTCACATGCACAGTAAGAAATTTTTTACACTATTCGACACTAAAAATATACTAGCATTAAATAGTGTTAAAAAATGTATCAGAACCTAGTGTAAAATGTACCCTTCAGAAATGGTAAAGTCTATACACTTCTAGTATATCATTATTAATTCAGTGTCACTGTTCTTACACTGATTGTGAGAAAAAGATTTCTTTGTCGTTAACTCGTTAATAAATGTGCATTAATATTAAATTATTCTTTTAAATAGTAGTAAATAAAGATTTGTTAGCCTCTAAGAGAAAAATTAGTTGAAACAAATAGCGATTTAGGTAAGAAATGTCTTCCTTATGAAAAAACTTGAACATGATCGATATCAATTGCACATTGCCGGCTGATTCGCAAAAATCAAGGGCGCGTATGCAATGGGAAATTGTTGATAACAGTTCCTAAGAAATGTTGGATAATATGAAGAATAGTCCGGGTGCTCTGAAGTCCGTAATTTTGGGCTGTATTGGCGTAGAACGACTTCAGAATCACGATTGTGTGTTTATTTTTCGGCGCCACGTCTTTTACACTTTTTTCTTTAAAAAAGGATGCGATTTTCAGGTTATGTCACCAAACATGTCGAAATCTTGAAAAAAAGACCGCATTTATCAACTAATAACTGTTATAACTACCGAGTACTGAAGTGTTTCAACTAACTTATTTTCATGAAGTAACATCTTTTCATGTAAGCCAAAAAAGGAATACGTTTGAATTCGCAATTGGTTGGTCATTACAAGGTGTCGCAGGGTTGTCAATCAATGGTTGTTATCTCTAACTGTGCCTTGATAAAACACGCTGTGTTACTGAGTGGAAATTCACTTAAGGGTAATTGCGCTCGATACTATTGGACTTTCAGTGATCGGACGAGAAGGATTTTTATATTTAAAGTAATACCATGAACTACATATAATACTTGCCTTATCAAGACACAGTTACAAACAATAACTATGATCCTGTGACAGTGACAGTGACACCTTGTGATGACCAACGTACCAACATAAAAAACCCTACTCTAAAAGGCAGTTATTGGGAATTCAAACGTATTCTGTTTTTGAGAAAAATATTACATGAAAGGGTGTTATTTCAAGAAAATAAATTAGTTGAAACATTTTAGTACTCGATTATAACAGTTATTAGTTGAAAAATGCGGTTTTTTCTCAAGATTTCGACGTGTTTTGTGTGGTGACATAATCTGAAAATTGCATCTTTTTTTAAGAAAAAAGTGTAAAAGACGTGGTTAGCGTCGAAAAATAAACACTAAATCGTCCTTCTCGAGTCATTCTACACCAATGCAGCCCAAAATTACGAACTTCAGAGCACCCGGGCTATTCTTCCTTTTTTTTCCAATCATCTTATAACATAAATGAAATATTGTAGGTACACTGTTGAAAATATTACGGTGTTGGCGTTAATTTTGCGCTAGTCAAATATTTTAGTGTTGATTTTTCCAAACTTTGCCAGACGAGTTGACTACGCATATTTAATAGAACAGAAATGACTAGAATTTCGTGTGAATTCTTTGTTCAGATATGAGGATTGACTATTTTTCTAGACATTCAGAAGCGTCAACCAATCAGAATTTTTCCCTCGGATAGAAATATAGAAACCCCACCTATTCTAATACAGTATTGCATTATACGCACCACCTGCATTGCGCGTGTATCTGTTTTCGTGTTTGATTCTCCGTATTAACATATCTAAACAAACCACCAATGTGACTGACTTGCAAAGTGTAACCTCGTGTTATTAAACGTTAATTCCGTGGGCATAAAAAATTTCAACATCTTAAAGATGTATTGGGAACATCTATTTACGCAATTAGTTTGGACTTGAATCAAATAGCATAAACATTCACTTAATTTTATAATGGTTCTCAAAAAATCAGTTTAAAATTGGTACGTTTAGTTGAAACCGAAACTTGTGAATGAGTGGTTTTGCATATTTATAATTGAGAAAACGTCTTAAAGAGAGAATACTATAGCACTAAGAAATAGGAGTTGCATATTAAAAAGACGTTGTGTTTAGAAAATGATCTTAAAACACCCAATGGATCGCATTCATTTAGTTAAACAGCTAGTAAATTTGCCTAGTCTAGATCAAATAAAATGTGAGTAGAAGTATTTTATAATTCCACGTGTCAGTTGGACAAATAACCCCTTAGCAATAGACAATACTTGACTATCTTTGCTCGTCAAATTTAAACTTCTATAGTTTCTCGACAAAATAACACGAAAAGAGTGTGGACCTCTCCTGACTATTAAATTAGTCAAAAAAGTGTTAAAATTTTCAACAGAGTATCTATTTGTAAAAGTAATTCAAAATAAAATTTTACTAACTTTAACTGTAACAGAACATTAATAATGTAATTTTTAGTTTATTGTTTTTTGTCCGTTACCATTCCAATCTTCCCTCCCCCCAATCCCGTTAGGAGATTGGACTAAGCTCAGCTGTAGCTTATGCTTACAGCAATACATGTAATACCAGTTCACTCGTTTCAGTGTACTTTTTCAACACGTCACTCAATACACTAGCCAAAATTACACACCGGAATTTCTTACTGTATGCCGTACTCATCCTCGCAAAACAAATTTCTGGCCTAGTGATAAAAATAACTATTGTATCACTAGACAAGTAACTACAGTTTTGCGAATACAAGTTCGAATACTCGCACGAGAGTTTCTGACCGTGTAATACACCGACAAATCTTAATCTTGGATTGAAAATAGAAAAAAGACACTAGGGAGTTGACAGTATACAGTAAGAATTTTTTTACAATACCTAACACTAGAAATTCACTAGGGAGGTCCACGTTAAATAGTGTTAAAAAATATACCCGAACCTAGTGTAAACAGTAGTGTAAAAAGTACCCTTCACAAGTGGTAGTCTATACACTTGTAGTGTATCATTATTAATTTAGTGTAACTTTTCCTACAATGAAGACGAGTTCTTTGTCGTTAATAAATATGCATTTATCTTAAATCATTCTTTTATATAGTAACAAAAAAGATATTTGTTAGGTCCTAAGAAATAAATTAATTAAAACAAATAGTGACAGTAATGTTTAGGGTAGTGCGATTACACTGGCCAAAATTACACGCGAGAATTTCTTACTGCGCACAGGTTGGAACACATATTACATACTTTAGTATTTTACGTTTCCGAGAATAAACCTTTTCTGTTATGTTCTTTGTAGTTTGATACCCATTTATCAATAATAAGTGCAATGAAGATGCTAGTTCATGTTAGAGAAATTGTGTAGCAGTTTAATGACAGTTCATTACACATCTGGCATGTGGAATGTAGTGTCCCAACCTTTAGTGACATTTTTGCCGGCCTAGTAATAATGCAAAATGAGTTTTTCTCGACGAATGCCCAAAAGGAATACCATTTTAAATACTACTCTTTACGAAAACATCTATACAATTTCCCTGGATTGGCCTTGTAATAATTTAAAAAAATGAAAATTGTCCTTTGAGTTTACCAAAATGACGATTTTTTGTCACATTATTTTCTATATTATACAAAAATGTTTTTCAACTTATAAAACGTAAATTGAATGGATTTCTGCATAAGCCGTATCTTAGTTTATACAAGTATCGCCAAAAGTAGTGTTTGTTATTTTAAATGAAACGTTCGGTATATTATTTTATCGTTTTTGTAAAAGCATAAAAAATAATACGGCTGTATATTATTATCTGCTTATCTCCTATTTACATGAATAATACAATTATTCTGTATTATTTCTCAAGTTAGATATCAGAAAATAATATTCAGTGTCTCATTTAAATAAGGAAGCAAGTAAGTGTTTGTCTACCTTGGAATATCCTATCCTATGTAGACGAAACTACTTTTTAATTATACAGAAATTTATTTTATAAAACTTATCAGAAACTGTTCAAACTGTATATTATGGTGAAGATGACAAAGTTAGGAATCTGTATGTAAAGCAAGACTCATATGCTGCTGTTAAAGAAAATAAACTAAGATAACCTATCGAATAACATTTCTTATAGCACAAACTTATTTATGACAAAATATTAATAAAAACTTTTAATTTTAATATTCAAATTTCCGGAATTGTAAACCAAATCTCAGCTCTAGCACGATACTACATTCAGGTTTTTAATAACTCTGTATATTTATTCGCCTTTATTCTGTCCTTGATATTTCTTTTCTCAATGACGTCTCGGTAAATATAAACCAATACTTTGGTACTGTATATATACACTCTTGAATAATTATGTCTGTTTATTACCCGCCTAAGCTGGTGATCAATAACATGCACTTACCCCTCACGTAAAAACAGTCACGTACAATTGCAAGGACAAGGAAAGGAAAGTAGAACATTGACGCCAATGTCAAGTTTTACGAATACACAATATCGATTATCGACAGTTTATCTAAAATACATGCAAACCTACACGAACAGAAAATTCCTTAGGAAGGAACTGTATGATTAAAAACGCAAATGTTACCGATGTAATCCGTCGATTCAAATGTTTGATCAGTAAGTTTATTACAACAGTTCTTAAATTTAAATTCTTTCTAACATATTTTTGTTCACTGGCTCTATGAAATACACTTTGATTAAATTTGCGGTTAAGAACATTGAAAATGGACAAGAAAGAAGAGCAGAGGGTTTTGCTTCGATTATTAAGTCATTATTTTTTTATCGAAATGTGTAAAATATATTTGATTTATTTGCGAAAATAATTTTACTTGCTTTGATCTTTGTGACTTTTCGTTTTGTATATAATTATTTTATTTGCTTTTACGTTGGCGTTACTGGAACTCATCCTCATTGATTTTATTAAACTCACACTAGCAAAAATAAATTGTTTTTCTTAATAGACATATGATGTACTACTTTATAACTCCTACAGCGACAATTATATTTTGCTTAGATGGCCAGAATATTTATATAAGCTTTTGTTAGTAGTTTATCCTTATCTCCTACATTAATCACAGCAATTTAATAAATATAATCGATCAATTTATTATGGATAGATGCCACTGAAGTTAATATCCCTAATATATGCTATACCATCTGTTATTAAATTAGTTAATAGAAAATATTGTTATTACCCCATATTATAAAACACAAAAATGCCGAAATTTCTGGTAATCATGTTCGTATATCAGACATGATAATCTAATACAGTGGTTCTCAAACTGTGGTACGCGAAAATTTTTAGGGGGTACGTGGCCGGCCAACAATAAAATAAAACAACCCAGGACACGTATGGACACGTTGACGTGCGCGCGCCACTAAGGGGCTTAGTCATCAGAGTGGGGCTGTGTGGCCGGCCAATCACTCGTGTCACTGCACTGCAGTAGCATTCCCTGTGATTACAAGCCCGCTCTCAGTATTGTGTTATTTTTGTGGCGTGTTGTGTTATTCTGCGGACACTCAATTCTGTTGAAACACGTTTACGGACATCTGTTTGAAAACTGAGTCAGGTACCACGTAAGTGAATTTTACAATAAAAATTAACAATGGATAAATGGCTCCTAAAGAAAAGGCCTCATGAAGATCTATATCAAAATTTTGGGCCATCAACTTCACAAAATGAAAGTAGACCTGAACGTCTTGTTACTAATGAGCAGCTCAAGGAAAAAATAAAAAAACCCGAAAAACTGGCAAATGAATATAAAAGTAAAAAGAGAAAATATGACGAGTTGTACTTAAAATTAGGTTTTACTTGGACTGGAAGCTCAGACGAGCCTAATCCACAATGCGTTGTTTGTTCAGAAATTTTATCAAACAATTCTATGAAACCTTCTCTTTTAAAACGCCATTTTGAAAGCAAATATGAGAACTTAGTCAAAAAGGAGTTACGGTACTTTGAACGTCTTTTGGAAGATTTGAAAAGTAGGAAAAACACGATAAAACACTTTTCTAGTGCAGAACAAAATGGAAGTGCTCTAAAAGCTTCTTACAAAGTTAGTCATTTAATTGCGAAGTCTAGTAAAAACCATACTATTGGCGAAAACCTAATCCTCCCTGCCGCAGCAGAAATTGTTTCTTGTATGTTTGGAGAGAACGAGGCAAAAAGAATTACAGCAATTCCATTATCAAATGATACAGTTTCAAAGGAGAATTAGTGATATAGCGTATGACACAAAAGAACAACTTGTTGGAGCAATTCGAGCTAGTCCTTGCTTTGGTATACAACTCAATGAAACCACGGATGTCGCTAGCCTAGCCCAACTGATCGTTTTTGTACGTGGCATTTTTCAAGATGAAATATTTGAAGATATTTTATTTTGTAAGACACTTAAAACATCGACAAAAGGTGAAGATATTTTCAATTTGTTAGATTCTTTTTTTTTTCCGAAAACCAGCTCGAGTGGAAAAACTGTGTGTCAGTGTGTATGGATGGTGCTAAAGCTATGAGCGGTCACATCACAGGGCTGGTAGGCCATATTAAAACGGTTTCAACTGAGTGTAAGTTCACTCAATGTGTCCTTCACCGAGAGGCTTTGGTGGCTAAGCACCTCCCTGATGAACTTAAAGATGTCCTTGATCAGAGTGTGAAAATTGTGAACTTCATAAAAACTAGGCCCCTAAAATCTCGTTACTTTAAATTCTATACCAGGATATGGGGAGCCTCCATGAGAACTTATTGCTACATACTGAGGTACGATGGCTTTCTCGGGGAAATGTTTTGTCCCTGTGTATTTGAACTCCACAAAGAATTACATATTTTTTTTACCGAACACAAACCCATCTGTCTTCTGTACTTACTGATTTTGATTGGCTTTTGAAGTTGGCTTATTTAAGTGATATTTTGGAAAAATCAACATCTGGAATTTATCCATGCAAGGCAGTGTTTCTGATATTTTTAATATAGAAAAGAAAACTGATGCAATGGTAAAAAAGATCATTCTCTGGGGAAAACAATAGAAAATAACAACTGCGAGCCGTTTGAAAGATTACTTACATTTTTGCAAGATAATGAGAAAAACATATCTGATTCCACTGAACTCAAGACTCAAATGGGCAGCATTTGAATGCATTGAAGATCCGCATAAGAGAGTACTTTCCACCTTTGGAGAAATAGTATAACTGGATACGTGACCCCTTTAATGCTGATGCTATGGACACTAACCTGACTATCTTTCAAAGGAACACCTCATTGAAGTATCATGTGATCCACGTTGAAAAAACAAATATTTGACTGCTGGTACACATTGTTAGATTTCTGGATCGGTATTGGGAAGGAATACAAAGAACTGTCAAGCACTGCTGTTAAATTTCTTGTTGGGTTTTCCACCACTTATTTATGTGAAAAGGGTTTCTCAAGTTTAACCTATCTTAAAAATAAATCTAGAAACAAATTAAATGTTGAGATGATTTAAGATTGTATTTAACCAAGTTAAAACCAATTTTGATAAACTGTGCAAAGGAAACAAGCTCACCCTTCTCACTAATCTCTTTGAAGTAAGCGCTTTTTGTTCTTTAATTTTGTGTGTGTTTGTTTTTAATGTAATAAAAAATGTTTGTAAACAATATCTCTTTGTTTTTATTTAAACATGATGCGTAATTCAGTTTCAAAGGTTAACACTATACTTCTATGCTACATAGAAGGCTTTAAGATTTGTTTAATATTTTAATTATAGTTTACTTAGTACCGATAACTGAGAAGGGGTACCTAAAATGTTTTGTGGGTAAAAAGGGGTACAGTGTCTAAATAAGTTTGAGAACCACTGATCTAATATAACAAAAAGTTAGTGAGAACAAAATAAGGTAAATTTAGTAGTAATTCGAATCGAATTTAAATTTATTAATTCACAAATTCTAAATTTTAATAGTTTTTTTTTTAATTTTTTAAATTATCATAATTTTCATTCGATATAACTTATCCATTCTCACTTATACGAGTATATACAGTAAGTATACATTAGTGTATAACACTTTTTGCTATAATTAAGGCATGCTCAATTTTTCTAAAACAAATATCAAGTATACTCCATAATACAAATTCCAATGGCTGCTGCGCAACTTGAACATGTTAGCAAGATAACAAATTAAAAAATAAATTATTTTGACAGTAACTAAACGTTCTTTAATATCATGTATTTCCCCTCTTCTCTAAACTGTAGTCCGTCAACGTCGGTGCATGTTGAGAATTAGTAATCTAATGTATTTGTGTGGAAGTTCAAGCAATGCTTGGATTGAAACTTCTTGCAGTTAGTTTAAATTAGTTGGTGGTGGATGTTAACTTCCTTCCTCCCATCATGCCTATATTGAATTTGCGTCGGGACTGGGCGGTGATTAATTTATAACAGGAATTTCAACGTAATTTAAATATTTGACTATTCTTGTGGTAGCATTGTCATATATTATCCAGAACTCATCTTCAAGATAAAAGGTTAACCTAGTAGTCATCATACGATTTAAGAATGTCGGTAATATAGTGTTCCGAAGTCAAACATTTACATTTCCATCATGCCAAAAAATATTTACATTTGTTTTTTATTTATTTTGTATGTATCTAACTTCAGTTTCTCATAAAATTCGAATCATTTATTAATTTTATTGTTTACTTTGCTTTATTTATTTTATGTTTATTTGTATTATCATTATATTTGTTCGACCACGACTTGAAAACTTACTATACTCTTTATTCGCAATAGCTAATTAATCAACTACGACGAGCACCTATCTATGCTAGATGCTTTCAGAAGCAAGAACAAACAACTATCGCGATAATGTTTTAAAGTAACCGCTATTGAAAAATAGCAATATCGGATAACAGCACTTTCAATAAACCGCTATTGCTTTCATCACAAGTGTAAAGTTAATTTTGAAACAATTACCTTTGTTCGATACTCTCTCTAACTTCACCTAGAGTTCAGTGTTCCTGCTGATGATGATAGCTCTGCTATTGAAACGTACGCCCAGTTTAGTGCAGTTCGTGGTGAGGAGTCTAGTAGAAGTTTGCAGTATCTAACTGCAGTTATTAAAATAAAAAATTGCCAGCGTACAATTTACCGCAAATATGTTCCTGTAAGGTAAACCCACAACGTCACAATGGGAAATCTACAAAGTGCTCTGTCCTTAATCCTTTGTTTCAATCACAATTTTCTAGAAAGTCAACTACTGCTTGCTCTTACAGCGAAATCGGAGGAAAAAACAATTCGATCCATTTGCCAATATTACTTCTTTCGCTGCGTATTAGCTATAAAAACTTCTCGTATAAAGCAATATGTTTGAAACAGACGTAAGTAAGTATTAAAACTTTTCTAGACGTTGATGTTTCATATCGGAATGAATGCTGTGTCCTGATTGAAATTAATTGAACTTGAAAAATAATTTAAACAAGGAAAAGAAAATTAAATTAGCTAGCTCAAACGGATAAAATATAAAAGGGCGCAAAAGAACTATTACCTCAGTAACCCTCGCGAATTAAACTTGATCTAAACCACGAAAGTAAACTGTGAGTGAAAGAAATCTGATTTCTTATTACCCCAAAAATTGCAAAGTTTAATTAAAATAAAAGAACAGAATTTTAACCCAAATATGGCTAAAGTAATAATCAAATTTTTATTATACAAAAAGGGTTAATTACAAAATGGCAGAAAAAAAACCAAGAACTGAAGGTTCTGGCCAAAAATAAAAAATTGCACTTGATTCTAAATTACAATAGGACAATGCTATTTCCTATACAAAGCGAAAGATTTGGTTGTTCAGGAAGATAATCCAATATACCAATACAATCCACGTGGTTTCAACAAAATAAAATAAATTCGTGGACAAACACACGAAATTATACAAAATTGAAAACTAAATGCAAGAACAACGCTTCTACTCACCCAAACCGAGGTGACAGATAATTAAAAACGAATCAGCAAAATAGAAAAACGGAAAATTTAACTCTTAAAACTATAATGAGAGAATTAAAACTTAAATATATCTTCCTGCACGAAAATAATAAATGATCTTATACCTATAATGTGCACACATCAACATAATAACAATTATTATAAAGCGAATTCCTTGATGGACAGAATAAAAGACAAATAATGTGAATTATATTACAATATCAAAATGAAATATAAAATGGCAAACCCAAATACCCAAAAATACGTGTACTCACGGTAACAGACGACCAAGGAACTGCCTGACAAAATTCTACAGTCGTTTTTCTTACAAACGCACAATTTGCCGACAAAATCTAGTAGAACAAACATTAAATAGAACTAGCAAATGCTAGACATATTAAAAAAAGGAATTAATTTAAAAAAAAACTAAACACTTAATTAAATAAATTATACAATTAACTCTTTAACTGAATTTATACAAACTAAAATCTAATTATGATAAATTCTCGGTACAATGATTCAGCAAAACGGAAAAATCATGACAAATCACTAGGCAACTTAAAATACACTCGCGGTAAAGTGGATTGCTAACCATAGCGGTATTTTAGCTGAATATTTAGTATTTTGAGACATAGGTACGTTTTATTTTAAATTTACTCCGGAATTTGTATTGCCGCGAAGCTATAGAAGAATTATAGATATTCTATTAATCGCGTAATATTGCACAGTATTTACGACATTATAATTTGATTGTAAGTGATATAATTATATTAGTATACTTAGTACTACAAAATTAGATCTTTTGAGAGTGACCTTTAAAGCCATCAACAAGCAACAGTTCGTATTCATCTCCATTGATACTATATTCCATTGAAAATAGGAACAAAGGAAACATGCCAGAACATTGATTTTTACAATACCCGGCCATGCCAAATATACTTAATTTTAATGGACTGCCATTGTAGAAGTTTAATTAAGTGTCATTTTCTTATTCCGTCTATGTCGGGGTATTTAACTCGACTCCAATCTTCTACAGACGTTTCAATTTATTTTACTCATAATGAGCTAAAATATAAATGCACGCAGCATATAATAGCAACTAGATTAGATACGTTCTAACGTAACTGATCTGTTAATTACACAAGCAAATGTAGTTTCTATAGGTTTCTATAGTAAGGAAATGACATGTATTGAAAATAAAGTATAAAATCGTTTGGGCAATTTTTTTCATCATCTTAGAATGGTAAACATGTAGGCGAAAGTCGTGTACTTTGAAAGCATTGTTTTTTGTTTTTTACATTTATACTAATTGATATACAATAAATATTAAAAAAATTAATTTACATCGCGGAATGAATAGAGTCCAAAGTACTAGAGAAAACTTAAATTCGTGGAATCAGACTTTTTCAAGATATTTTATTTATTAATTAGTTTATTATCATTCTTAAATGTTTCATATACCTATCTCGGATCACCAATAACAAAAAAAACAGTGTAATATGACGTATAATAAGACCCCGAATAAGGCGTAATTCACAAAACGGTCAAGTAAATGCAACCTTGCCCCATGCGCGGCCTTGAGTCACAACAGTGCGGTTTTCACACAATCACTGCCAAGGTTTCAGTTACTTCTGTTTTAATAATACATAGAGTTTTGATGTTTTCTCGTCGTCCAAGGTCGTATTGAATATGCAGCGCTTCCACCAGTGTAATGTAATGAAACAGACAGAAACATATAATTATAAGTTAATACAGAGCGGATCTTTACATAAAGCGGACGTATAATTAATTAAGTATGACGGACGTGCGGGAGAGAATAACGAGACGAATGATTGACGCGGTGCTAAAGTTGATAGATGAATTTTCCGAGTTATATTATAACCAACAAAATCAAGTTGAACAAATTATTCCTTCTAGGTGTAACACTTCTAATGCCACTGAGTATATTAATGGATGCTGTATTTTTAGATGATGTCGAAAATAACGAGACTAATAGTGATTGTGATAGCGCAGTGTTATTCTTAAAATATAACTGCTTTCCGTGGAATGATGTTGGACATTATTAGAACAAGTCTTTTGGTGCTCGTCAGAAATTTTTGAATTCAGACGAGACACATAAATATTTTGAAAAGTTCTTGTGCCTTGCTACACCTGACGGCCACACATTACTATAAAGTGATTTCGATAAAATTTGTCCGAGAAAAGCAGCAACTTATTTCTGGGAGGCATTTAAAAGGAAAAAATGTATTAGCCACAGAAAAAAGGTTGTCAAATGTACTTTTAAGAAATGGTAAGACACAAATAATTTGTGACATGTTATTAATATTTAATTTTTGCGTAACAGTTGTTCTATTTCCTTTACCTATAGCGTCTTTAGATCATTGCGATTTGGTCAAAGCTATTAAAAAAACCGGCTGGAATAGAAGGATGAAACAACTTTCTTTGTAATACTGCGGTATTTATATATTATTTTTAACTTTGTGATTATAGAAATAAATTATCCATACTACTGGACACCATATAGCAAATAAAAATGTTTTTAGAAAACCACAAACCTTCTTCAAATCATTGAGGGGAAATGTGTATGTATGTGTATATTAGAAGGGTGATATTACACTGCGACCTAAAAGATCTATTGTGTCCCCTGTTCTTGCTGTTTTATAGCTGGCCTTCCAATCCTATTCCTTTCAGAAAGTGTAGGATATCAGAAGGCCTAAGTTAGGTAAGTCTCCCTCTTCGATTTCACGTGCTCCCAGGTGAACGCCCTTGAATTGAAACAGTGCTAACGCAATTTGAGGGAGATGGATGCCATCCTGTTCCCAATCTGCTCCAGTCGTTTTGCTTCCTCCCTTTGTTCCTTCTTGGGAGGTGCTCCCACTTTAAAAGTGGAAGGCTTCTTATGGAGGTCCTGCTCCAATTCCTGTTTTATTAGCGGTGTCGTCCCGCTAGTAAACGTCCTTCCTCCATGGTTGATCCCACGAGTGGCTAGGGAAGAAAAGGTCCACCTCCACAGAGCCCCGCATGCAGAGGTAAGGCTAAATACAATGAGTTGCGCCAGGTGCCCCAAGGTTGGACTAGTAGACTGGTCTTCTATCCAGCCACGCATCCCATCAGCCTAGTCCGCCACCTTAGGATTTAAGTTTTTATTGAGGTTGTCTCCTCTCGGTTCGTGCAGTTAAGCCAAGACCCCCATCCCCTTTCGGGACCTGGTTCAAACAGTTGGGCTTTCGGTAGCCGAAAGCAACAACTGGCATCGTTGAAGAACCCTGTGCAAGCCCTTAGCCACGACACGACAGCTCGGGTGAGGGGGAAATGGTTCACAGCAAGGGTCTTCATTCATCCTGTTCCGGTTTTAAGCAGAGAGGACGAACTTATAGCCGCCACTAACCATATCGTCTTGAGCGAACCCTGACAAGATGGCCTTTCCCCTATCCACTACCTCGGGGACGCGCCTGGTAGGTACTCCCAACCCCCAGGATTGAGGGGAAAAAATTATCCATATCTACTGGACACCATATAGTAAATAAAAATGTCCTTAGAAGCCCACAAATCTTCCTCAAATCATTAAGAGGAAAAGAAAAGCACTGGTTAAAGAAAACTAAAAAAGCTGCCGCCTTTTACGGTGTCCTGCAATGTATTAAAAATAATTTATTTTGAACTAAGTATTATTTTCAATAAAGCATTATAAAATAGCTTCTATATAATATTATTTCGTATAAGATAATTTGCCCATATGCACTCCCACAGAAAAGTTAACAAGAACGACCCAAGTAGTGCATAATATTTATATACGTTTTACATAAGTGTATAAAATAAATAAAAGTTATTGTTAATTAATTTCGCATTTCATGTAACGCTTAAATGTTTTAGAATTAAAAATTTCTCTCATTTAGCTTTAAAACAATCTGGTAGATTTGAAAAATAAAGAAACCTTAATTTGAATAAATTTTTTAACAAAAAAGTTATATTTGATCTTGATATATTTACATTAAATTTCACCAAATTTTCTCAGTATGTGTATCTGTCTAGCTTTTATTAACGCTGCAATACGCTAAAGGCTTTTAGTACAGCATTGTTTATTTGACATTGCTCCCGAATATATTAAAATATTAATTTCTCATTATGCTATAGTGCTATCGAGTAAGGAATATTCCATTACTATATTGAACCAGTATATTTTTTATGAAGTCCATGTTATTTATGTACTAGCATCACATTGCAGTATTTTATTCCATCGATAATATTATAAATAGCAGGTATTCGCCAACTTCAGTGCCTCGAAATCTTATCTCAAAATATTTACCTACTTACAGCACGTGAAGGTACGTATGCACAGTGGTGCCACATAAAGCAAAGAATGTAATCTAGCAAATATACACATAAATAAGCATCCAAGTTTTCAATCTACTTCCTCCAGTTATCCCAGGCTAGGATATACAACAGCATAAAAAGGTCTATGCCTTGAATCAACTTCAATATATCTTCGCGGAAATTCTCGACATGAACGAACACGAAGTAAAGGAAGAAAAGAAAAGCATTTATCTATATAATTCTTTCTCTTGTTGAATTGTTTATTCTTGTGTCACATTAGAATTAATATAAGAAACACGAATTACATTCGAGAAATGATGGAAATTCTTATTGTCCCATTTATGTAAACCAAAAAACCCAAACAGTTATACAAACAAAAATAGAAACTAACCTTGATATTATATCATTAATACCATTACTGTTCAATTAGATTTCGGATAAGCAACCATTTTTTTTTTCTTAAAATTCAACAATATTTTTAAAATGCGGCTGCAAACACTTTTTAGCCTTTTTAGAACTGCAAAAATTATGATTTGCATGAAAAACATGAAGCTTAGAGAGTTATGTAATGTATTAATTGATTATCTAATTGGGAAATATTTTTAGATCGCAGATTGCACTTGAGAATTAAACTCTGAATAATTAGCCCAAGAGGATATTTAGTGATTTTTGATGGTCCTTAAAAGGGGCATGCACACTTAAATTAACCCTAACGAAAGGCTATACGAAGCTATTAGTGAGTTGCTCGAGCCACACAACTTGCAAAATAACAAATAACTTGCCGTGTTTGGCAGGCATTTCGAGTTAAGAAATTGAAGAATTGAAAAATTCAGTATAGGTGTTGCAAGATGGCATCGTGTGAGGCTTTTTCAAAATTATCTTTGATAAAATACCAAAGAACTTTTATAAAACCTTTATGAAAGATCCATTTTACTTTATAAAAGTTAGCGCATTACATTATAAGAGTTTTTTGTCCAAACACCTTTTACAGTGCAATACCTGCCTAACGAAAATAATATTGCAGTTTCATACGCTCTTTTTCTGTTAATGGGACACCTTTGACATGGGCGTCCCGAAACCTAGCGCTCTGGCCTTTTTATATTTAATCTACAATTTCTTTTACCCATTAAATTATAGGAGCCATTCTAGGATCCTGGTACTTTGCACTAATCAGTGCAGGTCTCTGAGTGGTTCATCGAAGTAATCTTCTAGGTTCATTCATTGCTTGCCAAAAATTCCCTATCTTCTTGCGTTTAGAGCCTCGCATTCACACATGTTATTTACGAAAAGCTAAATAATTACGAATCATCCTAACTCTGTGCTCCACCTAAAGGTATTACACGAGGCTACCTATTCTAAGTACCATATGGATTCCATAATAATTGAAATGTTCCTACTCTTAGCTTAATAATTTCTCTATGACGGTTAATAACAACAAAAAATACATATAATGCAGTAGCCTCACAATTTTGTTATTACTGATTTATTTGAAAATCTAAAATATGTAAACAACAAAAAATGTGGCTAGTTCAATGAATCGCGATTCTACTATCTATTTCGCGCCACGCCAATTTAAGCTAATGCCCTAATTTCCGTACGTGACCGGGTACTTATCAGTGAGTGGACATTCAAATAAAGCATGTCCCGGTGTATCTACCTAACCGCATCCACAATGCGACTCATTAACTTTTCCAATTCTACATAAATATTATTTAAAATTACCGTCACCCGTTATTAAATCGATCGCCTGATACGACAAATTAACCCTCACTTTCCTAAAATGTGGTACAGTACCTATAAATTTCCTAGTCCACCTGCCATTTAAAAAAATATCCCACCTACCCTGCCAATCATTATACAGTTTATTACGCTTTTTTAATTACCCTAGCCGAAATGAGCACATACCTAATTATCGTACAATCCCCTAAACACTGCCTCTTTCGCTAATTACTGCCTCTCATTACCGATTGTACCTACATGAGCCCTAGTCGAAAAAAGTTTTACACCCCTCTCACGCAACATATCCCAAGTATCTAATAACAAACAGTCGGACTTTTGAAATTCCCTAACGCCTCTAATATAGATAAACTATCTGTTATAATTCGTATAAAAACTCACTCGCGCCTAATATAACGTACTGCCTGATTTATCCAACTAATTCTGCCTGAAAACTAGTGCAATGATCCCCTAATTTAAACTTTTGATTATATATTTCAATACCCCTATTATAAATAATAAAAGCCGCTCCTGTACCACCTTCCCCCTTCGACCCATCCGCAAAAAATTCCAAATTCTCTCCAAAAGTGCCTATAAATTTATCATAAGTAATGCTTTTTAATTCCCCGGGATGAATTCGGCTTAAATTTCGTAGGGACGCGAATAAAATAGGCCTTGAGGGTTTAATTATGGGGACAACAACGGGAATTTGATTAGAACCGGGCGATTTAGAAAGGCGAGTAGAAGTAGAGTACTCGCCTAACTAAATCTCCAGATTCTAATCTAATTCGGATTACCGTAATTAAACCCTCAAAGCCTATTTTATTCGCGTCCCTACGAAATTTAAGTTCCCTTAAATGTAAACCTATTGGTAATATACCCGAAATAACGCACGCCGCACCTGCCGAAATAGATGAATACGCTTTTGCCGCCCTAACCGTTAATAATCTTTACGCCCCGATTAATTTTTTTGTTTTAATTCTACACGCGCCAGTCCATATTGCCCCCCGCGTACAAAATTGTCGGTTTTAAACCCCACGTGACCCTAGCCGATGCTCTAATTTTATTACTCATTTCCCCACCTTTGCATACCAGAATGTGGTATGCGTTCCCTATCATCTCATTACACAGTCTGCAGTTAGTATCTCCAGTGTTGATTATGTAGGTGTCCTTTCAGTGTACAATGTCCTGTTACGTTACGAAGATGATTCCTATTGAGCTACAGTAGTTCTTCAGTTCATTTTTTATGGTTCCTTAATGGGGGTCTTCCCATGGATTTGTCTGATTTTCCACTGTTCTTTATGCTTCTCTTTGACCCAACTCCTTACTTGCTCTTGTCCTTTGTTTTTGGACATCCACAGCAAAGTGACTTTATTGCGATCTTTCAGGCTACTGAATTCTCGAATACATTCCCACAACAAATCAGTCTTGATTGTATATTGGGTTTCACTAGTCCCCCCAGTATCGCCTGGCTGTGTGTCACAATATAGATTTGCTTATTTTCATAAGCCTTCTGATTAATTTCAGTCCAGAGTTCAGAGTAAAATTGAATTGTATTTCTCACACCGCCATAGATTCCATCTCTAGTCCCGTTTTCTGTTTTTGATTCATCTGTAAACTAGATCAATTTTCTGAACCTGTCTCTCTAGATGGATTGATTCCAACTTATCTGGTCCGTGGTTTTCACCTCGAAATCTCTATTAAAAAGATGTGTCGAAATCATGTGGTCTGATCTCATTCCAAAAAGGTTGCCTTCCATATGATAGACAATATTATTTTATCAAAATCCCGCATATCTGCCATTTTGTAGTTCTTCCAGTCTGAGATGCCCTATTTTTTGCCGCGCCTATTAAATGGGGAGAAAACTTAGGCTTCAAGCGGCATTCCATTGTTCTTGTAGGACTAGTCCTTATTCCTTATGTTATTCATAAACGCACAAGCCTCTGTATGTTGCTAAGTTCAGTTATAGCAGTTTGCTGCTGCACTCCATACCATACCAGAGAGATAACGGGCATGACCACCGAAGATATGTCCAGTACATCATATTAGGTCTTAGCCCCCACGTTTTTTCATGAGTTCTTCTAGCTAACATTAGAGTTGTCTTCGCTCTGGTTTTAATTCTGAAGCTGTCAATTCCAAGTAAGCTTAAGGCTTAGAATGCCACCAAAATATTTCACTTTCTCTGACAGCTTTATTTCTACACTTATCTTTTCACGTCCCTTCTTTGTTTTGAGGGTGCAAGACTACCTACGTTCTTTCTTCTTGTAATGCTGTTACGGTCGTTTTGGCGGGACTGATGTTTAGTGTTCTGCATTTTATCCGGCACCACGCTGACCCTGGATCAGAATGGCGAGGTCAACTGCAAATTTTTATGTTCTCTATTATCTAACTTTACTAGTACCTCCCGGATTCTCCACGTTAGTTTTAGAATAATAAAATCAATAGCTAGACAAAATTGATTTCCAAATGGAGGCATGGAATTTGTGTTATTTTTTTATGTTCGTTGATAATACAGTATAACATAACGAGTATACTACTCAAATAGATTGATATAAAACCGAAAAGAACCGATATGAAAACTGATTAGAATGAAAAGGACGATATAAAAAGTATAGAACGTAACGCGAAACGAATATTCATAGACCGTTATAAATATAACTGTTTCTGGGCATTATTCAGTTCTCATAACTCTTTCATTCAAACCGATAGTAATAGTTTGAAACAGTTATTTTGGAAGCCTCTCAACCTGGTTATAACCCCATGCATTCAGATATGTAATTCTATATGTAAATAGGTGGACATATTATTCTTTATCGTGGGCCATCTGCCAACTTATCGAAAAACACTGTACAGTCTCTTGGTTTTTGTCGTAATCACAATAAAACTACTACAGAAAAATTCATGAAAGAACCATTAGGAAGAAAATGGAGCGCTACTAAAATAGGAGGTAATCGACAGAGTAGTAATATAATGATACTTTAATATGATAATGGTTGTTATACTTAGTTAAATCAATCATTGTAAATAAACTTACGTCCAATGTTATTCAAAAAAACAGTCGTCAAAATTCCATTAATTAATTCTATTGAATAAGTAGATCGTACGATAACATTACATCAGATGTTACACAATCAAATTAATTAATGTAACACGAATCCCATCCCGTACTTCCGTATGCACAAGCGAGCACATTACGCGCTAACCAAGCTTAACGGCCTTGCTGGTGGTATGTAAAACACGGTCCCGAATCCGTTACGGTAGAAGCGCCACTTCACGCAGATACAAACACCTTGACATCCCGCGGAAAAGTTAATTTAAACGATGCTGATTTCCGTTCAGAAAATACAAACAGATGCCCCGCTATTATTATTAATGACCTAATGACTTTGAACGATGATGGCACCACATGGTATCGCATAAATGATTAAACCTTGACTTGATCGTTTATTGTGAGCGTGCGGGATGAGTTTGTTTAGTTGTATGGTTAGGTTATCTAATACGCATTGGGTGTCGGAATACAGATAGTGTCTATCGGTAAATGTGTGGAGTTTGTTATAGTGAAAACAAGACATTTTTATAGAGATAGGTAAGAATATACAAAGTTCCCTGCTAAATATGATTTCCACTTATTGATTGTGCTATATGTTTCACATTATTGTAGTATTTTCTATGATAGTCTATTCGAAATGTATTCAGAGAATCGTGAATGTAAGGCGCACGGACGAACAATAAGTAAACAAACATGGCAATCAAGCTTTAGCAATTTTAAAGTTGAGTTTAGATAATAACTAATTTCATACGGATAAGTTCGTGACGGTATTTTTTGGCAAAACTGAGGCACGAAAGCTACATTTGAAATAGGAAGGTAAATTTATTAAAGATATGCGAAGGGTAGGGAATGAGTAATCAAAGAGCACTGGCTAGAATCACGCAGGTTTAACGATAACCTGTGAGGATTATTTGCAGAATAAGAACTGGCAATGTTAAACGCGGGCGGTATATGTGTACATGTGTAAAATTAAGGAAATGGTAGAGAGAGCGAACGCATATCATCGTATTTCAACGACACGGGTGAGTTATTTCGGGTAGATTTAAATTTGAGGGAATTAAATTTCGTAGGGCGCTAGTAATAGTTTGATGTTAGAGTAATGAGAGTTTAAGTACGCCACGAGAAATCAGATTTGAAAGGCGAGTAGGTAAAGGAGCGGATTAACCCGCAGAATTAAAGTATACTTACAAACAATTATATGCACTTTGTAGAGGGTTCAGAAATTTTACGGATGATCGAGGATGAGGGTTGTACAGGGGCGGCTTTTGTTGTTTTTAATAAGAGTAACGAAATATATAATCGAAAGTTAAATTAGGAATCATATCAATCATTCAAGCAGAACTAAGTTGCAATAAATCAGGCGATCGTTTATTAAAAAAATTGTAACGGTTGAAATGACATTCAAAAGATTCTCAAATAGTATGAAAAATAAGAATTAATTAATTAAATTAATAATTCAGTACTCCCTTACGCATTGTGTCCCGTAGTTGAACGTTGATAGTTTACGAGATCTGAGATGTCAATAGGTATTGATATCTGTCGTTTTTCTTGTATTTCATAATTCATTTTCCGGCTAGTGGGGCTAATGTCGAGCATTTCCCATTTTCCATTCCGTGCTACAGGCCTCGTGAAGTGAGTACGTAGTATGGCGTAATGAATGAAAACCTGTGAAGTTGCACTAAATTAGTGAGCTTAAAAGTTGGTGAAATTAATTTGGAGTATTGTGAAGACTTCTACTAAAAGTAAGGATTTGGCAACTTGTGGGGTTGTAAGAGACAACGGTTGTGTCCGGATTTTTGTGCAATTTTACGTTTCGACGCAAACGTGCTCAGAGAACCGTACGTTTTTTTTTTTTTCCCTGTGCTGGGCCTTCTAGAAGGGTACGTAAACTCGTAGGTATTTTTCCCCTTGTTTCAATCTCCTACATCTTTGCTCTTTCTCGTTTTTAGAAGGCGTTTAGTATTGGCGTAGTATTTGGCTTGTTGTTGGTGTGTGTGGCATCTGGATTGGTGTTGAATAGGTATGAGTTCGCTACATTGGCAGCTAAATCACTGGGATCGAGCATATATTTAGTATTGGATTAGTATTCGTATCGGACAACAACAACTTGATTCGAGAGGCATCAGAACAGCTGACTCGTACACTACTCCGATAGCATATGGGATCAAAGCCGCCACATCCTATCGCAACAACATTAATCAATAGCTAAGTACAAGAGCTGACAGCTTTATTATTTTCCTCTTTTTTTTTTTGTGTTATTAGTATATCAAGTGATCGTATTTGGGTTCAACTATTTTGTAGTAAAGGTTGATGAGATAATTTCCTGGTGTAATTTAACTTCAATCAATCTTATTTCTTTTACTGATCGGTATTCTCAAACACTAGCAAAGGCATAACCACAGTTTATATCTATATTGTATAGACCACTGTACAGGATGTCTGATCAGATGACAAATCTAACGATATTCGCGCATGGTGTTACTAGATTGTAACGTTAAGCGGCTACGCGCTAGTACTTACATTTCATAAAAACAACGCTCGTGGTTAAAAGGAGCAGCCCGAGGTATCGCTATTGTCTAGAAAAGTTTGTGACACTTATTCCAATGTTTAAAATTAACATCCTGTTGTTTTTCTCTCTATTTAATTATTAAACTACAATGTTTCTTATTGATATATATAGATAGTGCACCCACATACATAAGTTAAAGCTTTGTTTTTTCCTTCTTAGAATTAAACGTTTAATAGTTACTTGGCTTTGTGGTGTAACTTGTTGTCGTAGCTTCCACCCTGCTGTTACCATTTTAATCTTGGTTTCCGCCGGTTTTTTACATAATACGGGCGGTTTATAAATAAACCGTGGTGGCGCTCTTTTATTCTTGATTAATTTATTTGTGTGGGAGATTCTATAAAGTCTAATATCCCCAACCACATCTCCGCTGAACGGCTGGCACGCCGGAGATAACAAAGAAAAAGAAAGAAAAGGTAGGTGGGAAGCGTTTTAGGATTTTCACCCGCTCCCCCTTTTGGTTCTTGGCTAAGAGCGCCAGAAACACTATAGTGCTTTTTGCAACGTGCAATTTTATTTACTTTATGGGGTTGCGTTGCCAAAATCCGACCGATGTATGTTAATGAGATGCCCTTAGGCATATGTTACGACAGGGGGGAGTAAACCTTTTTTTGGACTGAGAACTCTAACCTTCAGAAGAACCAGAGATTCCAAAGATCTATAGCCAAAAAGTAATACCGGTAGCCAGTGTTCTTTAACCTTTCTACTTAGATGTCGTGGAACAGAAGGTCATTCCTAAATCCCTACGTATCACAGATCACATAACGGCTTCTCTGCTAATCATATTTAACCAACAGCAACTAGCCTCGACTTGATTCCGAGAATGAATTAGGCATACCGTCAGTAAGTCATTTCCTTCCCCCTCCCTTCTACGCATTTAGAGCTTCCCCACTAACCTTTTTAAGCTGACTGGAATCATCTAAGATCGATGACCTTTCAATGAATCCTGATAGCTCAAACAAACTGCAAATTAAAATCCTTAATCCTCTAAACCAACCCAAAACCGTGTAAATAACCACACTGTCGTTAAACCTTCCAGGCGATATCTTTCTGCGGTGATATTCAATTCTGCCAAAATACACTTCGTACCTAACCTGGACTATTCCTCCGAAGACATATGCTGACATAAGACGGCCTTGTAAGAATCTCCAGAAGTCGCAATCTTATCTATTATGACCTAAAAATCTTTATTCACGGTAACCTCCTACAAATAAACATCCTAAATCCGTTAAATTAGTCCTTAACATCTGAAATTCGAATCTTCAAATCCGTTGTACCTGCAAAGCTGATCTGAGAAACGCTATGCTGGTATTGAGCGGTAATAAGGGTGAATAGGAGAACCTGCCTTTACACTAAGATAGTTACTACAGATCCCTAAAACGTATTACTACTACACGTATTGAGCGTTCCATTTCAAATCCATAAAACTCTCATCAATTCCAAGTGAATTCCACAAATCCTTACTACTTAGTGATTTCAATGTAGGTACCCTAAAACTACACGGTCAACCCACATTCACAAAACCCAACGATCCTTTACATCCTAGTACCATCAGCCACCTACAAAGCTCTCCAGATACATCTCTCCGAGATCATCAAACGTTACACTGATAATACTGATTCCTTTATCCAAAACTCCAAACATTTCGTTCACAGATTGAGTAGATTCTCAGTAGATTGCTAGGATATATTCGTTTCGATGTGGAATCATTATTTCCCAAAGCCCCTATAGCTGATACTATCCATTTAATCCTTGAAATCTTCCAACCTCCAGCCAGATGACTTCAATACCTATCTACATCCATGGTGTTACCGACCATATAGAGAAAACCTTTTTGAACCTAACTACAAATTTACAAACTCCTTACTCGTCAGCGATTGTAATCTTTCGAAGCTCATAGTGTTTACCGAAGGGGGTAAGGTGATCGCTCGTGTTTTGGAACATGGGAATCGTACTCGAGGTTTGCACGTAAATAGATCTGCACTTGCTGAGCATACACTGAAAACGGGCCACCAAATCCAATTCAACTTTGCCCAAATCTTATCCCTTTATCCTAGCACGCGACTCTGAAATAACTATGTTTCTATGAACCCATCCCAGTATGCTAGTTTTTCAATTGCAGGTCAACAACAGCTGTAGCAGTGTACTTTAAAAGCACAACACTCCCACAAAAAAAAAAAACGTCCTTGGCATTTTTTGCAGTGTAACCGAAATGTTATAAATTATAGTGGTAAATTACACATAGATTTAATACTTAGTTGTAAGTTTGGAGTCTATGTTATGAAATAATATATTTTACAGTGATTTTAATTTTTGATTGTATCAATACAATCACCTTGAAAACATGATTATTACAGACTGCATTCCGTATTCCCTTTATTGAAAAAAAAATTTGCATAAAATTTGCATATTGAAAAGAAAATGTAGACAATAAAAAATTGTGGATCGCCCATATCCATTTTTCATAATAATATATTCCTTTCTAACTTACTTTCGTCGTGTTTTTAAAGCATGGTTAAATGAATCCTCCTGGCGATTGAAAATTTTTTTGAAAAAAAATCAAAAAATTAAAACGCAAATAGAAGATCGCAAATATTCTAACAGATTTAAAATTTTCAACGATAATATTGTTGAGTTTGCGGGGTTCAAATTATTAATACAGGCGATATATATAAAAAAAGTATTTATTTGTACACTAAACCTCTGATTAAAACAACATAATACTGTTAAAAGCTAAACTAATAATAAATAACTAAGCATTTATAAAAACACTTATTAAACTAAATTCATTTAAATAGTACTTATTTATACTCATTATTTATTTCCACTATTATTTATTTTTACCATTCGCTTACTTTGTACGTTACCCTCGCTCCCCCGCAGTCACCAATACAGACTGTCCCGTCTTCGTTTGCGCACGTGATTTTATTTGACGCATTTTCTTTTGGAGCAATCTACCTCTTTCTTGTACTTTCGAGTGTATTCGCTCCCAGAAATCGATTGCTTATAGATGCACTAAAGTCACTAGATATATAATGTGCCGCAATACATAAAGAACCTATATTAGAGGGAGAAGTACATTTTGAACCTAAAATGGCGGTTAGGACCAGCACATGTACACACACCAGTAAAGAATAACCTTACATTTGCGGTTGTGCTAGTCAAGTGTCATATTGTTGCTATTTCTGTTAATTGAATTTGATATAAGAAGATGTTTAATTTGTATTACGGGCGAGTTTCTGTAATAACTATGTAATTTAGCTTTAAATTGACATATTGATAAGTGTATGCAAGCCATTTAGAATTGGGGCCTTTTTTGGACCCAAAATGGATGTACATTTGCGGTACCTTATATATCTAGTGACTTTAAGATGCACGATACAATAACGCCCTCTATGAGGAGTCTGATTATCTACGCGATTAGTTCTCTAAAGAGGTAGCACCATCTGCTGACGCAAGCTGGAAATTCAAAATTCAAACTTTTAAAAATAGGCGCGCAATATACAATATGATGCCATTTCCTAAGTTTCGATTGTGATTTTAATCGGTAAGTCAATACTTATACTATTTGTGGAATATATTAATTGTTCATCTGGTATCGCAGTCTTGCGTGCGTTTTTGACGGCAGTCAAATCTTAAATTAAGACTGTATGCAGTTATTAACTGATCTATAATTGCGATAATTCAATCAGATTCGTTAATAGGTTCGTAAACTTCAAAAACAAACCCATAATTAACTTCCGCAAATTTATTACCTTTCTGAAACACCAGTTCCCAACCCCTATTTTGCCCTTCGTAAATTACGAAGGATAAGTTTAATTATTTAATCGATATCTGGGAATAGATTTTACTGAAACGACCTATTATATTACTGTATATACAAAGGGAACGAACGATTCCATATTTTTGCTTTCATGTGTATTAACAAAAGTTGCAAAGGTATACATATAATATATAATAATAAAGCCTATCTGTATTTCATTATTTATTTTCGTCGTGGTTGGTAGTAGAATTCCATCAATGTATACTAAATTCTCGCTCGTCAAATAAATGAGGACGAATATAAGTCGGAAATAATACTGCAGTTTATTGATTGAAACCATTGTAGGTTGTTGCGGGTTCATCTTTTTTTTAATCATGACCTTAATGGTGCCTAAGGAATTATTTAACTGGACATTATCACATCATATACAATGGATGGATATAAAACCTAGTAGACGAAACTACTTTAATAATGCATGTAATTTCACTCATAAATATTAAACTATGTCTTTTTTTTTCCTTCAAAGCTGTTACAAAAAGGAAATAGTGTAATTTAGGTGGACATGCTGCGTCATTTGCAAACGTGTAACAGCACGTGTTGCGTGTTGCAATATTGTAAATGCGAGAAGCCCATTACTTTAAGAACAACATAGAAGAATATTACACCAACCTATTGACAAACTTCAGCGGAATAAATCGGAAAACTGTGTGAATGGCCCATTGTTTCTGATTTAACGAAAAAGTATAGAGTAACGAAAAGTATCACCTCCCTGAAACTATTACTTTTGAGCGTCACTGCTGTGGTAGCTGCAGTGGCCACTACCAGATGGATTATTATTTCTGATTTAATAGTTATTTGAGAATCAACTTTGAAATATAGCGTATATAGCTGTCTTTGATTTAAGTTTGTTACACCAAGTGCGCCAATAGCGTGTCGAATTAGTGTGTTAGCACGAAAACTACCAAGAATAAGAAAATTAAATTTTCTGAATTTGGAGGATTTTTGCAATTTGATTTGTTTATGTTCATCACTACCTAGTTATTGGGTGTTACTTTAATCCGGATGTCAATAATATCGTTTTATTCCTGTTACTTTTTACCTATTTTAATTTACTAAAAATTAATTTCTCAAAAGAGGAGCTAACAGGCATGATATTTGTTCTTGGCGGATACAACAGAAATTCACTACTAGCACCAAGAATATATGCAGCGGAATATCTTAACTGTATAACGCCGGATAGTAGGCGCTTTGACAATTTATTGCCAAAGCTTCTTCGGTCGAGTTCGGCGAATTACACGAAACATGAAAGGACAAAAACTATGGTTAAACAACCGGAATTACGACTACTACATGTGAAGAATAAAGAAAAAACACGCGAATTTCACTCTTATAAAATTAATGTGACTTACTACATAAAAGCATATTTTGAAAAAAGTCTTGTCTATAGTGAATGGCTACTTTTACGAATACATCAAGATAAAGGTTTTTTTAGATTATGTGCTTTTTGCAGATGAATCACTATTTGCCAATTCCGGAATGATGAACAAAAAAAATTCAAACTACAATGAATTGTAAAGTTTAGCGGCATCTCCGACAGAATGATATTCCAATTCCATTAGGCCTTTCCAGGTAACTTTATGGATAAATTGTGATACCAACACGATGTCACGGCGCATTATGGATCTTATGTAAGAGACGCACCTAGGTATCGTATCTACTATCTACTAAAAATCTGATTACCGCGATCACCTGATCTCAGCCCTTGTGATTTATTTTTCTGTGACCTACTATAAGATGAAAAAAATGCATAAGAAATGCTTTCCTTCAATTGAATGAAGACAATATGACAAAAAATATAAGACAGCCCTAATATGGATTGTCTTCCATTTTCTGTCACATTATGCTCATACAGTTAAAGGAGATAGACGGTTGAGAATATGCATAGAGTGGAAGGAGAACATATTTAAGCATCTTTTGAATTAAAATTATTTTATTTAAAAGAAAATAAAAATGTAAATAATAGTAATTTTATATTACGTACAATTTTTTAAACGATAATTTAAACAGCTTACATAAAAGGGAACAAATCAATAGAGGTTTTTATATTATAATTATTTCCCATGAAATTGTAATATCTTCCAAAATAGTTACTGGAAATAAGTGTTACGTTATTTACGTAATGCTGTGTACTGAACGAATTAAAGAAAATGCAAAATGAATAATAACTTTTTTTATTTATATAAATAAATAAAAAAAAAAAAAAAAAACATAATTACAAATTTGCAGAAAAAAAAAAACCGTGAACTGAGGGTTCTGGCCTAAATCAAAACTGCACGTGATTCTAAATTACCAGTAGGACAATGCTAAACCTATATCAAAGCAAAAGATTAATTAGTTCAGGAAGATAATTCTTTTTTTTTTTTAAAAATCCACGTGGTATCAAATTAACACAATCAAGATTAAACGTGGACAATTTCTAGTAAAAAACAAGAATGAAAACTAAATGCAAGCACAATGCTTCTATTCATCCAACCCGAGGTGATTAGTAATTAAAATGAAACAGAAAAATGAAGAACGGAAAAAAAATAATTCTTTAACTAAAATATCTTCCCGAACAAAAATAATAAATGATCTTATATCTATAATGTGCACACACCAATATAATAACAATTATTATTATGCGGATTCCTTGATAGACGAAATGTATTCAATTACCAATTCTCTATATCAATACATTAACGAAATGGCAGCAAACAATTTAAAAATACATGTACTCACGCTGACAGTCGACCAAGGAACTGGCTCATACAATTCAACCAGCGTTTTTGTAACAAAAATCCTACTCTCGAATACGTACAACGCAGGCTGCAAAAAACAACACGCCAACATTTTAGAAGAAAAAGGCGCTAAATACAAAAGAACAAATAATTGAATTAGAATTAATTAAAAAAAACGAACACTTAAATAAATAAATTAAACAAATACTACTTTAACTAAAATGATACAAACTAAATATTAATTGTGGAAATTTCTCGATACAATGATACAGCAGTTTTAAACAAATTAAATATGCAACACAAAATACACTCGCGGTATAGTGGTTGCCACAGCAGTAAGTTTAGAAAAAAAATCTGCTGACCATATTGAAAAATATAGGTTCCATTAAAAAAAATCGAAAGAAAGCATTTGACAATTGAAATAAGTAAAGAAATACTTCGCAATTATAATTTTGGAAATGGCAAATCTTATTTAGTACATTTTAAATTTGTCGGCAGATACCGTTTCGCGATATTTCTTCTTCATTTCGTCTAAATCCGGCTAGGGCGTGGAATAATTATGAAATGCGATAAATAAAATTTACAATTTTCAAAATAATAATTAGGATGTATTTTTTCAGCTATTTCAACTTTCAAATTTACCTAATTATGAACGTAAGATCACCACAAAAAGCATTTGAATAAATGTGCTGCGACATATTTAATGAACTCAAGAGCGGCAGGTACCTAATACTTGCATTAGTGTCTATAATAGGGTTATCTAAAACTTTAAGTGCTTGTACCTCAGTTACGAAAGAGTTTTGGGCATATGTTCATTTGACATTTTTGTCTCCAAATTGCTTCAGCAATATATCCGTAACTCTGGCAGTAACGTCATGGGACACCCTATATGTATAATCTTTTTCTAACTTAAAACATGATTCTATATATCCAAAAAATAAATTGTTACATAATTGGTAGAATTTTAAATTTTAATTGTAGAAGGAAAAAAAAATTAATGAAACATGTAAAGTGAAAATTTTTCTTTAAATTTATGCGACATTGTCGTTATTAATGTTAAATATTATATATATGAACATACGTCTAGCGTACTGTATAAAATACTGATAAAATAAGTAAATGCAAGCTTGCAAAATACAGAAAATTTTTTCTACTTTTCCTCTGTAAAAAGTAACTCTAAACAACCTAACTATTCTTACCCCCCGCCGCACACTACACTAATCCAGTCGATTAAAAAAAAATAATTAGTTCCGTTTTCAACTAAATTCGGACCACTGTGAAATAATATTTTACGTCGCTACCAAAATAATGACTGAAAAATATGGCAATCCATTTAAAATAAAAAATTTGAAAGTCACTGCAGGAATTTGTAACACCTTGTGTTTATGTAAACAATTTTGCGAGATGCCCCATCGCATACTATACACGCACGCAAAACCTTACTTTTCTATCCTTGATAGTTTTCGTGCTAAATTTCGCCGACGCCTGTTGGCAAGCGTTGTAAGTTGTTACGTCGAGTAAGCGAGTCTTATTGTAAGTCCAAAGTAATCGTAACATTGGAATTGTTTCATTTCAATATATATAGGTCTATAGTGATTTCGGGCTGTTTTTAAAAACATACAAGTCCCACGAAAAGCAAGATTTAGCCTGATATCACGAAAGTAAAGAAAGGTAATTAATGTATAATGGTAATTTGCCCAACACCCAAAATTTACTGAAAGTTCTCAAAATCAAATCTCAAAATCTATTACCCTTTGGACTAAGATAAATATGGTTGATATGGTTCCTAATGACCTCACCTTTTTACCGTATGAAACTTTACATTGCTCTGCCAAACAACCTGTATATGCGTACTGACAAAATTACATAGAATCCAAACATACACAAACATATATGTAAGTGGCTACAAATAAAGCTTTAAATAACTATCTACGTTAAAAAAAAAAGTGATATAAAATGATATTATAGAATGAAGTATTATAAATAGAAGTACAAGTAAATACTGCGTTTCGAATTATATTAGAAATATCTACAAAAAGAACAACAATGTTTAAAGCGTGCTGTTTACGTATATGTTTTGTTCGAATTTTATCAAAGCTAATTTCTATCAATGCAGCTATCACCATAATAGACTTCCTTCAGTCGATTTTCGCTTATATTGATTGATTTTTGTAGATCAATTTAGTTTTGTTTATACATAGAAATCGTTATTTTCATAATGTTACTAATTATCATTCAGCTTTTGAAAGTATAGCCTTCTTAATATTATTCACATATTACGATAAATATGTTGACAGTTCACTGAATATGGAGTTTTTTGCGGGATAAATGAAAAATGATGTATTTTAGAGTGAAATTATATTAAAAACACAAATGACATGTTTAACAGAACATTGCTCTTATCTAGGATCGTATTGTTAATTAAGTAAACAGCAAGAAGAAAAAGTAAAAAGTTATATCGTTAATATATTTAATGTAGAAAAAATATAGCAGAAACGTAAAAAAAGACTAACCATGATTCTTCAATGCTGCAACATCGTGATGCAAATCTGATTACAGCAACTTGTGGTCAAGTTATTTCATAATAAAAAATCGTAACATTTTTTTTATACTTTGAGAACTCTATGGCCTGGATCAAAAACACGTCAGTTCAAATTTTTCACATATTTTAGACCCCTATCGGAATTTTATTTTTCTTTTAATGTATTTTATTAGTCTCTGAAATGCGTAACCTCTTCCTCTTTGTATCTCTATATGTCCAATATTTTCCGAGATAATAATGATGATCTTGTCAAGGTCACAAATATTTCTAAACGAGTCATTTGCTGACAATCATTAAGATATTTTATTCAGAACCAGATCGGGTTCCTTCACCTTAAGCTCCTTAACTGCGGACAGCCTGTATGTAGCTAACATAATTTCATACAATATATAAGACGAAAATAAAGACAGAAATTTCCGCAAGAGGCTTGCGTCACTTGAAATGAAAGACATCGTGAACTTGACCTTCTCTTGTCGTAAATCTTCACCACTTACCTAAAACCAGCGTAGATAACTGGCAGTTATCCAGCACTTACAAAAAATATACGTGCGTGGTATAAATGTAAAAGGAACAAGTGTTGCTTCCAAAGACGCGGACATTATGTACTCCGGTGCTTTTAGTTACCGCTCAAAATCCATAATGCTAATTCCACCGTAGTTGACGACAAAAGAATTATTAAGGAAAAATGTGTAACGGAACTATGGCCTGTTATGGTTATTAAAACACGTTTCGTGTGGAGAAACAATATGATAATGGTCACGTTTTTTTATGTATATGTATTCATATTATGCGGCATAGGTTGTTTATACTGATTTTGTCTATTATTGCTAAGAAAATAGCGTTTGAAGTTTAAGCATTAGTATTTTTCATATACTGCGGTGGTATTTTTTCGCTTGGGGGCCGAGAAATCCTAATGGATTTCATCGGATGTATACATGTATGGCTTTACTTAACTGAAACAGAATTAATTCATGAACGTTTCAAACTTTATTGTTAATTTGATAATTTGTTATCTTAATAATGACAAAACAACACAATCACTTTGTTGTTAAAAATAATGTTAAAAAAATCAAGTCATGCACTTATATGTAAAAACAAAGCAAACAGGTTTAAATTTTGCCCTTGTGGTTTAAAATTAATGATGTGAGTACAATTAATGTTGGATAAAGGAAACAAATTGAGAGCTAAATAATTAATAAGTGAATAAAATTCAATTTAATTTTGTAATTACTTATTGATTTTATGTCCATACATGCAAGGCTGCGTGGAAGATAATTAAAATTATTTTTCCAGAATATTTCAGGCAACAATAATACCCTCTTTCCGCCCCTCCTCCAAATTAAAAAAAAAAAAACGGCAGGATAGAATAAACTCTGCGAAATTATATAGTGTGTGCAATCCTTATATGATCACCTAAGAACATAAAATCTTAGCGTTACGACTACGGTCGTCACATTGGTGAGCATTAAAACTATGTTCATGGCCAGCAACTTTCATGGCATGCAACTTGTTATGAAGGAAAAGCGTATCAGATAGCGCAGCATATCCATTTTTGCTTTTATTATAATACTGATATTTGAATGTGACTTGAAATAGTTTTTACTGTCATTACCACCTCTCATGACTACGTAACAAGCACGTAATAACCGTACTGGGCGCTGGTAAATCATATTTGATCGTTGTTTCATTTGTACCGCTGCGGTACCGCTTCATTGCTCGAAGAATATCCCCGTAGCCATATATTTTTTTTTATTAGGGAGAGTAAAATATTTTTTGCAACAAAAAATATTGGAAAGTTACGTTAGTATCTTTTCAGTACGCATTTTTACTTTTCGTGAAATAATGTCGTACATACGCAATATACTATCTAAAAATAATGTCTTACATCACCCACTTGTTTCAATCGATCAACTACAGGGAATTTCGGGTTCTCTTTACTTGCGGTTATTGCCTTTTCTTTTTTTTTTAGAAGAAAAAATATATAATCCGAATAGTTCCAAGTTTCTATGGAACTATATTGCATATACTTTTATTTAAATACCTTTTTTTTAAATTGAATACATTTAGTAATTATCGCCAGAAACAGGATCCCAAAATGCATAAATATAAATGCAGGAAACATACAACTTAACGTACTAACGTATTATCATAATAATGTAGATAAGCTCCAGTTTTAATTTCATTTTAATGCATTCATAAGGGAATATAACAACATAATTTTAAAAAAAAAGGTATTTAAATAAAAGTATATGCAATATAGTTCCATAGAAACTTGGAACTAATCGGATTAAATATTTGGATTTGTTATTGCATTATAGATGAGCTGAAATCTATCCAGTTTGTAATGCAACATGTGCGTTAGACCGAAATAATTCCAAGGGATTATACAAGGTGGGCCACCACATTCCCGTCGGTTTATATACGAAAAGTTGAAACATATTTTCAATTTTTTTTGTTAAGGTTTTACAGGTTCAGAAGGAGCACATTGCAAAATTATTTTGAAGTATGCAGGGTGACTCAAAGAAAAGTTACACACCAAAGTTGTGAAAAATTAATTGAAACGGCCTGTATATTACGACATATTTTGGTAGTACAGACTAAATGAAGACACATTGGTGTTAGGTTTCATGTGGTTAACTCAACTTATTTACGAGATAATTAACTATCCTTCAAAATGTAGACCAATTGAAGAGGCATGTCATGCATATTTAAGCTAGATATTTTAAACGGTATTTATTTTTTAACTAAAGCATTAGACTTGATAATAAAACAAAAGTAAAGCAAAGAATTATACGGGCTGAACAAAAACATACTTTTAATTTTCGCTATCTTTAAAGGCAAGTAACTTTCTTATTTGAAATGGAACACCTATATTTATTGCCCTATTTAGACTCTAATTTTAATGGTCTTTAAAATTGTATTAATACTTCCATACATACATTAATACGTGCAGCGTCGAATAACCCGAGAAGCTGTCAGATGTATGAGCCCCTATATGGCGCGGCGGGGCAAGAAAACAGTTACCCAGTACATTACTTCTCGATTTGGCAATTTGGCACTTATACTTGTTCGAGATTCACTAGGTTTTATTGCTTTCCGATACATTACTTTATTTTTAGATATTACATCGTTAATCATCCCAAAGAAAGTACCAAATAAGAATGATAAGACATCAAAAAATAAATAAAAGAAAAAATAAATAATTAAAAATAGTCTAAAACAAAAAAAAAATAAACTAAAACTACACAAAAAATAGTTAATAATAAAAAAAATTAAACAATAATAATCTTGTTTGATATACATATGTACTCTATTTGTATTAAGTATAAAATAAAACTTCTTGTTCCTATTCGTATTTACAGGTGTACAACAGTATCATTTTGAATGCGGCTTTCCATTAGAGCTATGTTATTCCCGTGTATACGTACAGCATGTTCGTACAGTACGCTTCTTTTCTAATGTCTCACCCTTACGGCCATGTACCTATACTTTCTACTTGTGTTGTGAGTTTTCCCGAATTTAAATATTCGTTAATTCCGATTCGGAATTGAATGATTCTGATTTTTTTGTGCAATTACTCCTCTCACGATGTCTATGAAAAAGCAGATAACTTTTTTTTGTAATTTTCCTAGAGCAAACAACCTTTTTTTTTTTAGATTCACATCTCCAATATTATTCCGATTCGATTATTCCAATTATTGAAATCATCCAAATATGTACAACTTATACAAGTATGTCGGGTTTAATATGGAATCGGAACATTTCCGAATATCATAGCCTTCCCTTCCGATTATTGAAATCATCCGAATATTTACAACACTACTTTCTACCACATGCTTTAAGCCGTGCGCTTCGGCTATTTTCGAATTCAGAGGTGGCAGATTTGAATATTATATTATATATTTACCTGTACTTTAGTTTACAATTCATAGATAAATAGCCTATCGATGTGAGTGTGCTTTATTACACTATTGTTATAAAAATAACCCAAGTTAATAGGACGTGCAGGTGCAGCGGTGCACCTGAATTCGGTCAAAATTGTTTGTCTCATAATGAGGAACCCCTAGAAGTTTTCGTTGATATAAATTGGTAGATATTAGAACAGTTATATAATTAACGACTTATTATCTGTTAACATTTTGACCTCAGTTTCGGTTTTTTCCTATTTCGTGTTTTAATGTATTTTGTATTTATGTAAACCAAATCCTACATTAAACAACAGACCAAGATAGTTATAATCACATTATACTTATAATTAAGTTATTGTGTGAAACAAAATTATATTTTGTTTTTTAAGAACTTGTTCACAGATTACTAATCCGATGACTTTCCTTATCCATTCTTATTATTATTTATTTTATCGTTGTTTTTCTTTTATTTTATTATTTTTTTTTTAGTTCTGAAAGTTAACCTGTTAAATATTGTACTATTTTTTAACAGTTCTATACATTTTAAGTAGCCCAAGGCTTTTATTGTGGTTCTTTCTAACTATTTGAGTTGTATTCAATGTATTGAGTGGTTATTTTCGTAAAAACGATTTACGAAGACTAACCCATACTCGTATCGATATAATAATATATATTAATCGGCCCCATTTAGCAAGTGTAGATATAATAATATTTGCAACATATATACAATATAAATGAGAAATAAATGTATACATTAAAAGCTGATATGAAGGAACAATACCAAGACAAATTCAAATTATAAGGGAATAGAAACACCTGCGGTTTAGTGAACTTCCGATAACAGCCAACAAATTAATATATGCAAATGTTTCATTGGTAAAATTCCTTTGTCCTTTCGATATGTTAAGAAAATATAATTACATCCTGCTCAAGAATAATAATAGCCCCCCCCCTCCCCCTCTATGCTCCTTTTCTACCTGCGAATCCGATCTGAGCCGAGGTACTTGACCTTGCTATGCGGAAAATAGTTTCGATATTTAGTCGTTGCAAGGAGAAGACAATAGATCTGGAGGGCACTGTACTACATACTGCTGTGAACTGATGGTACCAGCATATATGAAAAGTGAAAATAAAAAAAATTAAATCAACTAGCTCAGTGGAAAAAACTCTAAAAGGGCGCAAAAGATTCTTAGAATTCAGGGTTTACTAATCTAATCAAGAAAAGTACAAAGTGGGTGAAAGTAATCAAAATTTATTATTAAAAAAAAAAAAAAAAATATTTAATTACAATTTGGCAGGGTAAATGAAAACCATGAATATAAGATTCTGGCTGAAAACAAAACCTGCATGAATCTACAATTAAAAAGGACGATGCAAATCCTTTATCAAACAAAATGGTAGATATGTTCCAGAAGAAAAACCAAATCGCACAAAAAATCCACGTGGTTTCAAAATTTTAAACCAATAATATAATATAATTTAAACGTGGAGAAACAAGTATAATTTAAATTGAAATTTACATACACGCTCAAAGCTTCTCTTCACCTAACCCGAGGTGATTAAATAATAAAATTCAAAATCAGAAAGAAAAGAAAACGGATAATTTAAACTGTTAAAACAAAAAAACTTCTTCTAGATCAAATTCAAAATAACGGATTTTATATCTAAAAGTACACAACAATATAACATCAATTATTTAATTGGAGTTCCACGATTAATTCTGAATTCAATTTATACGAACAAAGTTTTAAAAAGATGAAATCACCAAAAATGGCAACCAAGCAAATAAATAACAAGTACTTACTTCACGCATCAATCTATGGAACTACCTTAAAAGAGGCCCTACATCGCATACATATATCAGAATAACAATTGCGCGCGCTGCAACTAACGCACAAGGATCATCGAAGATACCTTTTAAGAAGGACATAAAACAAAATAAACAAATGCTAAACATATTAAAGAGTGAGAATAAATTAAATGACTGAACAAATAATTAAACAAACAAATCAACTAACAAAATCTTATCAAAATAAAACAAATTAACTTCTGAGAGAATTTTCCCGAAGCGCGGACAAAAATCACTGAATTTAAAAACCCGGAGTGCCAGTCCACAGCAATACGTACCTGTACGAATATCTTTCGAATGTCACGTATCCGAACTACACGTGTATCTACAGTCACAGTATAGTATATAGGCAGTAGTGTCAAGAGCTGTCGGCACCTTTGAAGTTTGTGAGTCTAAGTTTTTCTCGCGCACCCTGCCCAGCGCATGAAAGCGGCATTCTTTACTTACGACTCGGGCCGAGCGGTGTCGATTAGTGTGCATTTCTTCGATAAATCATGGCGGCATTTAAGTTTAAATTTAAATAAGAAAGTAAAGAACAATTAAAAATAATAGTGCATAAATAAACCGGATGCAACTAGAATGTATTTAAAAAAAAAACGTAAAATTCAGAATCTACAATTATTTATACAATTAAAGAAAGGATAAAGAAGAAGTTGAAATCTAAATACCATTGACTTTTTTTTCTGTAACATATGCAACTATTTAAAAATAACCGAGAACAGATTATAAAAATATAGTAGCTACTGATTAATATACACTTAGAAAAATAATTACTATTTTTTTTTAGGGTTACTTTTGAGTAGTTGAGGATAGTAGTTGTTCTTTTAAATAACTTCCATTTCAATACTTTATATGTAAGGAGAATTGTTAGCTTAGTTAAATTTTTATTTTGCCTGGTTCGTGGTAGAACTGATTGTCCATGACTTTCAAGTAGACTTAATTTTAATATTGCAAGCATACACACTTGTTCCTACGTAATCTTCTACTGTGTTTCACATCGGACCAATGTTCTACGTACATCCCCTATTTCTTTAATGTGCAAGTATTTCAATAGAATCTAAAATCTCTGATGCTTGTGACATTCATAATAGTTTAAATTACATTACAGAGTTTGCATATAATTTACATTAGTCTTGCTCGTAAGAATTTATTGTAATTATTTTATGTAATTTACACGTGTAATATGTACGGCAGATGTGCACATTGTATTTTCTTGTAATTGGGTTTTACCTCTCGCAAAATAAATCATTATTATTAATGGTAAATTGTAAAAATACGCAATGTTGCACAAAAAAATATTTATTTACACGTGTCAACGAATCAAACACAGATATACAATAAAATCCGTGCTGCAACAAAACAAAATGTTACAAAATGAGGTTATCGCAGCAATTTTACAGAATCCAGTCACTGTAAAGAGAAGTGGGCACAATAGAACTTTTATTATCACAAATCAAATGCAGACGTAACAAAAAACTACGCTAGAACAAAATGTTATGTTAGAAATGAGGTTATCGCAGTGCTTGTAGAGAATTCACTTATTATAAAAGAGTCAGCACTGGAAACAGGAGAATTTTAGTGCAACCAGACACAGACGTAACAATAAGGAACGGTAAGCTAAGAAACACTACAACAAAAAGTAATTGTTAAAATATTACATTGTTTTAATGACTGATTTACTTACCCTAACAATTTCCAATGAAGGTAAATCAGATATGGAACAGGTTACAGTTAGAGCTGTATCTCCGTACAACAAACAGCAATTGTAATTGCCTTAGTATCAATAAATATAATAAAAAATTAAATTATAGAAATATGTTAAACGCCAGCACAAATACAAATAACGCCATATTGCCGCAGCGATTTACGGCGCATTCCATTATTGCCTGCTTGGCGCAGCTTTCAAAAACAGATACAAATATTCCCTTTCTTGACACTACTGGATAAACACTATACTGTGCTACAGTACTGCTGTAGATTGGCACCCCGGGTTTCGGAAATTTAAATGTGTATTTTTATTTATTCCTAATCAGCCTTGTCAAAACAATGATAGAGTTTGCACAAGTCATTTAATTGTTTGTATCATTTTATTTGGTCAGTTGTGTATTGTAAATTTCATTTATTTGTACATTTTGCGTACTCCTGTATATAGTTTATATGCTAGTTTTTCCTTTCCTTAAATTTCGTGACCGCGTGGATATTTTTTGTGGGATTGAAATTTATCTTCTGGAACAAATCTTCCATTTTGTTTGCTAAAGGATTTGCATTGTCCTTTTTAAATTTTAGTCCATGGTTTTTTTTTACCCCTGTTAATTGTTATTAACATTTTTTTTTCTTTTTCAATAAAAGTTTATGATTTTAAATATCACCTTAAATAGTTCTTTTATTTCTGAATCAGCCATTTCAATTTTTGGGGATTTTAAAGAAAGTCAATTTTCAAAACACCCACTATTACTTTTTAAAAAAGTTTCTCTGAGATTTAAGAATCTCTGGCGCCCTTTTAAATTCATTTTTGCTGAGCTAGCTAAATTAATTTTGTCATTTTTATTTTCTCTTTACTTATATGCTTGGACCATCAGTTCACAGCAGTACGTACCGTACGGGTATTGTTAATTCACGTGAAATCCGTATCCAAGAGTTCGACCTAAGCGAACGGTTTAGGTCTGTAAGTACAGTGGATTTCATACTGTCCGAACGCCGAACATTTTTGAACATTGTACCGTACGGATATTATAAGATACGTGTAGTCCATGTTTGAATTCACGAGAGGTTTGATGTCCGTGCTTTATCACGTGAATTATAAGGCGTTCGAACGTTCGGGTAATTCGATTCACGTCTCAAAACCGTGGCTCTACTTTCAATAGAATACTAGTAGCACGTTGTCAAATTGTATTGATCATTTTTAAGGGAATCATGCGACGCGTTAGCTCCCTCCACAATGGTCTACCTAGCCGCGCGCGGCATTCAACAGTCCGCTCTCACGAAGTAAACATAATTTTAGAGATTGCTACTTGGGACACTTTTACTGATAATAATTGCACCCCATTCATTTTATATGCTACAATGCATACTTTATAAATACTTGTAATATTTATAAAGTACGGAACTAAACGCTATTATTCTTTTCCATACTAGGGTTTGTTTAGTAAACATGCCAATGTAGGAAGAAATATTAGAATTTTGTAAATATATTGTAGATCTCCAACTAAATAAACTTCTGATAGCAATCAATACAATTCGCATTGTTCTAAAATAAAATATCCTATAAATACATCGAAGAACAATTTAATCAAGAAATAGCCAAGCAATACAAGAATTACAACACCAAATTAAAGAAGTTAGGGAAGGAACAACAAAAACTTATCTATCAGGTGAGGTGTAGGCGATTAGATTTGTTCCCGATTTTATTAAAATTAAAACTAACATGTTTAATTGCAAAATAAAACAATTGTTAAAAAAAAATTATCAATCAAAATTAAATATTCATATTTCAGACACTAATTACAGCAATAAAAATTTGAAAAAAGAAATACATCAACTTAAAAACAATATTACAGAATCACATCAAATATCAAAACCGTTTTTCGAAACAAAAATAAAAAACCCACATAAAAAAATCAAAATGTTAAAGCAAAATCAAATGCATAAATTAACACAAGAAAATAATTTGCCATCAATACAACACAATTGGATACAAAATTTGACCAATATGGATATCCCACATGATGTTACATTAGTCCTTAGTTTAGGACCAAAATTTAATTACTATAAAAAAGAAATACCGATAATGTAAATTATTGTTAGCATTGAAACAAATCTAAAGAATTTTGAAATTGTGACACAAAATGAAATTAGATAATAGTACATACACTCACTAATTTTAAAAATAAAAATTCAAATAAAATTCAACACAAAATTAAGAAAACATCCATTATATCAGGCAATAACTAAAACAAGATCGTTCTTAAAAAAAACCATCCCGAAATTTACATACTTAAAGCAGACAAATCAAATAAAACAATATTAATGTTAAAAAAAGACTATCAGAAAAAATGTTAGATTTAATAGAAGATGAAAATACTTATTTGAAAAGCAATAATGACCCAACACAAAAAATTCTAAAACAAGTTAATAATCTTATAAATATATGGGAAAAAAATACATTAGTAAAAATCAAGCTTATAAACTGAAAATTAACATTGCACATGCCCCAAGAATTTACGTCTGCCAAAGCTTCATAAAGAAGAGATTCCATTGCGACCGATAATATCTTGTGTACAAGGTCCAACATATAATTAATCAATTTTTTTAACCGATTCATTAAGTAAAATAATTGGAAAAACCAAATATCATAAAAAGACTCATGGGAATTTGTTAAATTTATTAAAAATTAAAAGATACCCACCAACTATAAATTAATTAGTTTAGATGTTGATGATTTCACTATATATTAATATTTCCACCGATTTAGTAATAGAAATAATTAAAGAAAAATGGAATGAACTTAAAATACATACTCCTTTACCATTAGAAGAATTTATTAAAGCGACAACTTTATGCATAAACACAACATACTTTAATTTTAATAAAAAAATATTACACACAAATTTTTGGAACTGCTATGGGTTCACCAATTTCAGCTGTCATTACCAATTTAACTATTTTAAAAAAAAAACTTTAACTAAAAACTTGAACAAACTATTTTAAATAACATTAATTTAGATATTCCATTTTTTAAAAATATGTTGACGTTTGTAGTTTAGCTATACCAAAGGATAAAGATAAATACATTCTTAAAAAATTTAACTCTTATCATCCTAGATTACAGTTCACGTTAGAAAATGAGATAAATTCAACCTAAATTTTTGTAGATTTGCAAATTTCACTTAAAGAAGAAAATATATACACAAGTTAGTTTATTGAGCCAACCCATTGTGGCAGATTTTTAAATTATTATTCACAAACTAAATACAAAATTAGTACCATTAATAATTTAGTAGATCGATGTGTTGCTTTTTCAGAAAAATTCAATATAATACAAAAACAGAAAAAAATCAAAAATATATTAAAAAATAATAATTAGCCAAACAATTTCATAATAAACACATAAAAAAAAAGAATTACACAACTGGCAGAGAGGGAAAAACATAAAAATAATAAAACCAAAGAAAATAATGAATACATTGCCATACATTATATCCCACAATTATCAGAAAATTTACAAAAATTATTGAAACAATATAACATACACATAGCCCATAAATCAAATAATTCAAGCAACTGATTTCTCACAAAAACTAAAGGGCAAATTCGAAGTAATAAACAAACTAACACAATTTACAAAATAAAATGTAAAGATTGTGAGGGAATCTATATTGGACAAAGTAAACAATATATATAGAGGAGTTTACGCACACAAATCTAGTATAAGAACAAATACATGTGATGCCACTGCTTAACAAAACATGCAATAGACAAAGAACATATATTTAATTTTGATGAAAAAGATTTTAAATACTGAAAACAATTATTAAAAGAGACTTTTTAAAGAAATGTGACTTTTATTCCGATGGTATCAGCTCGTAGTTTCTGTGGTCTATGTAAAGTTGTCACAGCAACACCAAAAAGATAAACTGTTCGTTAAATGTAATAACTTTGTGAACGTTTGAACTCATTCCGATACATAGTTCTTCATATATCCCTAACCTCTACCCAATTACTTACGTATGTTGACAGCTTTAATTGTGTTACTTTCCCTGTTTGATTCTTGAAAGCTATATCCCTCTTGTAATAGGTTATCTAGGTACATGGTAATTCTCTAATGTTTCTATAGCACGCTATAGCGCGTGCATATGTGGAGCTCAATGGCATTAGGTTTGAATATTCTTTTTTCAAATAAATGCCTTTCGAGGGTTGATAAATTAAGAGTTATAACTTTCGCTAATTCTGTTTTGATTTTAAAGATGTAGAACGCATTAGAACCTGCACTTCGAATGTGCAAACAGAAATGACGTAAATGTGATTTGCATGCTTACACATACAATACATACATACAACATGCATGGTTAAGCATTCTCACTACTACCGTAGATTTTGTAAGCGTTTTTAATCGTAAAACTTTAAATGAAGTTTTTACCAAGAAGTTTGTTTCTGAGAAAATTGTAATCAATAATGAAGTAGTGGATTTAATAACGTGCCTGCTTATCTATAATAGTAATCTGCAATAGCCATAAAATTTAATGCGACATACAGGAAATTTTCCAGACTTTTTCTCGGAATACTTCTGTTGATTGAACCTTCCTTATTCTTTCATATAGTCATGCAGTTCTTAACGGAGTAAGTGCCGACCTTTAAAGTATACATATCTCGAAAACGTGGAAGTACGGAATTACGTATAACATAAGGACATTTCCCGTCAAGAGCACGTCTCAACCATAAAACCGTCCCCGAACTTAATATCATAGCCTGCCGCATATTTTTAAGAAAGAAACGAATGCATTCAAAGCTCTCCGCATAAAATACTTTTATTGTAATACAAAAACAGTTCAAGCAATGCACAAAATGCTACGTAATAATTAAGATCGAAATTTTCATTATTGCATGGTCTGAGTTTTCGTAGAAATTGGTTTGGTGTCGGTATTACTTACATTAGAATAGCATAATGAATCACGCTAACTTCTCAATTTTTTGGAAAAAAAAACAGAATTTTAGAAAAGACTTCCTGAAAAGTATAACAGAAACGGATCTATAATTTTTATTCTTTAGGCAAGTGCAATATTTGGACGTCATGGAAATATAAATATTTTTATCAATATCTACAACATTCATTTTTTTTTAGCAAAATATATGTAAAATCGAGTTCGATATCATAGGCTGCTTTAAATAAAATTTAATTGACGACATTGTTTCGTTACTATAGAAATATAGAGCATATAAAGTACAACAATAAATTACTTCAATGAATACATGCTAGCAATTATTAATAACCATGCTATTACTTAAGAAATTTAAAATAAAAAATGACGCTTGAAGTTGTATTAATATATGAGTTGTTCATAATTTGCAAACCCTAAAAAAAATAACGCAGATCAGCGGTGTTCAATCTGCAATTTACCTCATTCATTCATTCATTCATTCAGGTTAGGGTGGGCACTTGATATCCGGGCACTTGAGCTTGGTGCTCATTGTACCATCCCTATTGATTCTCTTATTTCCACTCGAGCAGCTTGGTGTTCTCTATAAAGCCCAGTATCTTGCCCAATGAAAACTTCAGGACTTTCGAGGGCTCCAATAGATCTCTCCCGAAATATTTCTGCCTGAGTACCTTCAGTTCCTCACATGTGCAGATTACATGTGAACTCGTTTCCTCCTGTAGCTCGCATCTTCTACACCACGGTTCGCTTACACGGCCTGTGTGTATAGATGCTTTTTCAGAGGGGCAGATTCCAGTTACCAACCAGTAATGGTTTTAAACTTCTTTCTTACTGCGCTTGAGTAGGTTATCAGAGAAACTACATCCCCATCCCCTATCAGCGTTTTGGTATGGAGTTGACCTTCAGTCGACCTCCATTTCTTTGTACTTTCTTTATCTAACCAGGTCCAGATTCCTTCTTGCGGAATCCTTAGTAATCCCACATACGGGCTCTGGACCCATGAAGTGTCTCTTAGAGCCCTCCTTGGCTAGCTCATCAGCGATTACGTTGCCCTTTACATCCTCATGTCCCGCCACCCAAATTAGAGACACCCTGTTGTCTCGTGCAGTGCATTGAAAGGATTGTTTGCAGTCCTAAACTAGTTTTGACCTAGTTACAGGGTTTGAGACTACCTTATGACAGCCTGGCTGTCGTCATTATGTAATTTTCCTCCTCATGCAGCCCTTTTGCAATCATTTCTGCACAGGCTGCAAGGGCGAATACCTCTGCCTGCAAGACCGTTGTATGTTTCCCCAGGCTTATGAATATCCTTTGATTACGACTGGGCCCGCAAATACCGGCTTCTGTCCCCTGGCTGGATTTGGATCCATCGGTGTGCCAGTTTTCGTTAGCAGTGATCTCACTACGCGCCTGGTCTCTGTTCGTATGAAGATTTTCACTTTTCAGTAAAGATAATTTCGGGTGCCATGCGGTCCGTGGGCATTTGTAGGAATGGCCCGTCAGCAACGTGCCCGTAGTATAAGTGTGGTCCTCCCACCTGAAGTTGGGATGCCACAGGTTGTTGGCTTTCAGTCTAAGGATCGCATTCATTGCTCCGCCTCCACATAGAGTTCCAGCGGGGGGAGGCCCACAATGATCTCCAAAGAGGCGGTCCCTGTACTGTTAGTTGCACCAGTGATACCCAGCAACGCCTGTCTCTGGACAGCGGTCAGCAGTCTGGTGGAGGAGGACACTTCTGTCCTCTTCCACCAGACTACTGCCCCGTATGTTATCGCTGGTCTTATCACGGCAGTATATAGCAATGAATCACCTTCGGCTTTAATCCCAGGTTTTGCCAGCAACTCTCCTGCAGCGCCAGAATAGTTGCGTGGCCCTGGTCGTTGTGTTAACTAAATGATTTTTCCAGCTCAGTTTTGCATCAAGGGTAACACCCAGATACTTTACTTCCTTGGTTAATTGTAACTCCTGCCCAAACAGTCTAATGCCGCCTAGGTCATTGAGTTTTCTCATGTTGGTAAAGGCAACAACTTTGTTTTTTGTGGATTAACTGAGAGTCCTTGTGAAAGGCACATTCCTCCACCATCACAGTGCATTACGCATGATGCCCGCCACCACGCTGGGACTTCGCCCCTAGCTACGATGACAATGTCATCAGCGTACCCCTGCGTTCCATATTCCTTTGTCGTTTAATGATCTGCCGAGAATCTATCCACGACCAAGCTCCACAGCAGTGGTGACAGTACTCCCCCTTGAGGACACCCTCTGGTGGTCCTCAAGGTCCTCCCCCCGCCATCAATTTACCTCGAAATGTAAACAAACATGAATCGTTTTACCTATAAGTAATTTGATAATCGACAAATATTGGCTTCTAAAAATTACAATAAATACTACATTATTATATACGCATACACAATCTTTACACCTTTAATTATAATCTGTTACTTATGGAATATAATCTAATATATTTTGATAAAATATATTAATATGGCTAATACTTGCACTTATTTCATAAACTAAAATGCTATTCGACGTACTATGGGACATGTACACAGGTTATTGAAGTATATACATATTTTTAAAGAATCTTATCTAATATTTTACAACATTTAACAGATCACATTGAAAAACAGGAATCAACACGTCAAGCTTACTAACCTGCGATAGTTTGTCATTCACCACCGTAATTTCATCACCATGCGATAAGATCCAATCAATAATCAGTAGTGCAGTTTACCGGATCCGGATGATTTACTCTACGGATATCCAGATCTAAATATTACCCCAGATCCGCTGTCCGATCCGGATCCAATATCACAAACCTCAGATCCGCATCTCCTATCGGAATTTTCGGATCCAGATCCGCTATCCGAAATCTCTTATCTGGTGCAATAATCACTATAAGATTTGTTGAACACCTAGGTAATGCAAAGTAACAAGTATAGTATGTACACTAATATTGAATTAGTCTTTTCCAGATCAAGCATGTATGTCAGTATGTATATATTGCAAGGGTGATATTACACTGCGACCTAAAAGATCTATTGTGTCCCCTGTTCTTGTTGTTTAACAGTTGATCTTCCAATCCTATTCCTTTCAGAAAGTGTAGAACATCAGAAGGCCCCAGATTAAGTAAGCCTCCCTCTTCGATTTCACGTGCTCCCAGGTGCAACGCCCTTGGGTTGCACAGTACTACGCAATTTGAGAGGGGATGGATGGCGTCCTGTTCTCCAATCTGCTCCAGTCGTTTTGCTCCTCCCTTTGTTCCTTCCTTGTGAGGTACTCTCACTTTGGAAGTGGAAGGCTTCTTATGGAGGTAATAAACGTCCTTCCTCCATTGATCCCACGAGTAGCTAGGGAAGAAAAGGTCCACCTCCACAGAACCCCGCATGCAGAGGTAACGCTAAATACAATGGAGTACGCCAGGTGCCCCAAGGTTGGACTAGTAGACTGATCTTCTATCCAGCCATGCATCCCATCAGCCTAGTCCGCCACCTTGGGATTTAGGTTTTTATCGAGGTTGTCTCCTCTTGGTCCGTGCAGTTAAGCCAAGACCCCCCATCTGTTTCGGGAACTGGTTTAACAGTTGGGCTTTCGGTAGCCGAAAGCAACAACTGGCATCGTTGTAGAACCCTGCGCAAGCCCTTAGCCACGACACGACAGCTCAGGAGAGGGGGGAGTGGTTCACAGCAACGGTCTTCATTCACCCTACTCCGGTTTTAAGCAGAGAGGACGAACTTATAGCCGCCACTAACCATCTCGTCTTGAGCGAACCCTGACAAGATGGCCTTTCCCCTATCCACCACCTCGGATTCGAAAACTGAATAGTAGAATCCGAATCTAAGAACCGGATAGTAGATTAAATAACGGTTTTGGATATCCGGATAATTTTGGATCCGGATATCCGAACTTCAATTATCGAAAACCAATAGCACTAATAATTAGTTCAACAAACGAATGGCATTCCCCATACGCACAAACATGTAACCCACTAACCAATCACGTAGCAGCGTGTGTTTTTTTTTTGGTTTTTTAAAATAGTTTTACCAAAAAATTCAAACAAGGCTAACTATGCCTACTAAAATTATATTTAAGGTGCAATAAGTTCCCGAAAAGATTGACAGCCTTACATCCTTAGTAAATTATAGTAGCAAACACAGAATTTTGAGTGTTATTCCAGATATCTTTTCTTTGCATTTTTGATGAATTGGTAATATTATATGTAATAGTATTGTGAATTGCCACAATAAATAGTGTAAACTTAGTTTTTATCTAACAAGGAGTTACAATTATTGCATACAGTTAGCCTGGTTAGTGTGTATTTGGTACAAACTGTTTACAATCATTTAGTGTGCATTTGTTTTAGCAATACTTGTTGAATGAAATGGATATACTTTTCTTCATACTTACTTTTCACTCGAAGTAAGATTTATGCACTAGTTTAAAAGTTCATAATAAAAAAAAACAAAAGTAGTTCGCATCAATTTAGCAAAAAGACAATGCAGAAGTCAAAAGGGTTCGCAATCGATTATTTGTTGGTAACCACACCTGTAATTCTCGAAAATAGAGAAGAATAGTACACTGAGAAAAAAATGTATAAATAAAAATACAATTATCGTAAGTAAAAAGTTCAACTGAATAGGGGACAAAAGCACAGATTACTTAGCACTAATAAAGTAGAGATCCTAAACACTGATACTAATAAGAAGTAATCTAAGTTACTTACGGTCTGCTTCATACCGGTAACTTATGAAGTTACTTATGATAATTGAACTGAAGTAGTTAAGCCAAAGAATATATGTAGTTGCAGTAATTAAAGATTTGCCCTTGTCAAGTACTAGGTGTATTGCTGTGAGTGAAAAGCTATCACACGTTCATAATTAATACAAGCTATTTGGATTACTTGTGATAAGGAAAGAGTATCATTAATGCACGTTCACTAAATACCTGATATATAGCAGGTAATGGTTTGCTATAAATATACAGTATACTTACCTTAAATTTGTTGGTCAACTATAGGTAGTGTAGAAAACGAGGAAGTTTAGTGAATATTTAATATAAATTTAAATAAAAGCAGTATTATTAGTAATAGTTTTATTTTGTATAGGACAAATACAGTGACTACCTGATATGAATGTAATGTAATGCTTAAGCTACCTAATAATAACAATGAACAAGTAAATAACCGAATAACCTGAACAGACCTTTCAAAACAATACCCTTTAGAAGGATAACAGTTACTCCAAGTGATTGAATGTAATTTTTAGACAACTTGTCGCTTGCCGGTACTTTAAATGATTAATACATTGTAGTATATTGTTTACCATTTTATGAAGGACAAATAATATACCTAGGCGGTAAACTTGCGGTTTCTGTTGGTTCTTTGCGCTGGGCGTTGTCTCGGCGGGTTGATCCTCTGTCGGCGTACGTGGCGGTTATGTCCGGTGATCGCCTCGAAAACGGCTACTTCGTCGGGGTATCCCTAACTGCAGGTGGCACTTGGACTGTTGAATCACTCAGCCAGCGACGACATCCATACTTTAACTTCACCAGCGGGCGCAGATATCATCACAATGATGGGGAATTCAAATATCCCACCACGTGGTTTAAAACTGCAATCTCGAAACATCCGATTGCTTATAGGCTCGGTGTTTCTTCTTTCACTGGGATTCTTTATACGGATGGGGCTTTGAGTTAACCCACCCGGTATTTTTAATATATTTGCGTTCCAACTGGCCTACAATGGTCGCCCCATGCTTGAAGCTAGCCTGCTTGCTTCTGTTCGCCTGCGTGCGTAGCTGTCTCGGGCACTATTTCATTACTCCGCCGCATTAGCCAATCAGGAATAGTAAGACAATCACAGGGTGGCAGCAAAACTCAAATAATCATAGTTGTGGAAATTTGTTACCTATTTAAGAAAATACATGAGTTTAATAGCCATCAGCATTGTTAATACTTCTACTAAGCATGTGCTGTAGTTAGATACAGTAGCAAAGTAAAAGTAACGTAAGCAATACGTTACTTTCCACAAATTTGTCAGGTACGCTGTGTAATAGCCGTTAATAAAGGCACTATTTTTACAGTAACAAGTTACATTCAGGAAACTGGGTTTAGTTGCAGGCATTAATTAACGAGAATAGTTCCAAGTAAAACTTTATCTATTGTAAATAATTTTTTATCAAGTAAACACTTTACTTAGCCCATTTTTGCATCACTTATGCATCTCTAGTATGGACAGAGGTGTATTTAGGGATAAACAGGTCCAATGCAAAATTACTCCTACAGCAGCAATTGAATGCCTACTAGACTTACTTCCTCTCCACTTGGTAATAATGGGGGAGGCAAGAATGGACCATCTCAGATTGTAAGAACAATCAAACGGCAAATATGCACGATTAAGACATAATAATATTGTTTATCATGTGGAAGGTAAGCTTTTCGGATTGAGATCAAGCTCCATGAGTTTGACATATCATTTTAACTGAAATTTCGAGGAGAAAATCACGGATCGGATAAGCGGAAATCAATCCAACTGCAAAGATTGGTTTGGGCAATTGATCTGGTTTTAGACGGATCAAAAATCGAGAATGGGACTGAATCTGGAATTTTGCAGTAGTGTTAAGGATATAATGACTACCCTTCCTCTAGAAAAAATATGCTATAGTCTTTTAGGCAGAAGCAGGTGCAATACTGCATTGTACAACTGAAATCAATCAGTCAAACAGATTTATATGGCCACAGACAGCAGTGTGATACTGAGAGCACTAGTAAACCTCAAAGTACAATCAAGACTCATTTGGGAATATATTTGGGGACTGAATTTCCTAAAAGGCTACAATAAAGTCACTTTGCTGTAGGTACCCATACATTCGGCAATCCAAAGAAATGTAAAAGCCGATGAGTTAGCAAAGAAGAGATCATCGGCCTTATATATTAGCCCAGAACCTGGCCTATAAACCAGGTATATTCGTGCAAAGACCTTTATTAAGGGACCATCAAAGGAGAAGACTGAAAAACTACTGCAGCTTACTAGGAATCATCTTGGTATCGTAACAGGTTTCCTTATAGGCCACTGAGCACTAGAAGCACATTTGCAGAAACTTGGGGTCAGCATTGGAAATTCGAACTGCGAACTGTCTAATGGAATAATGGAAACCGCTCACCACATTCTGTGTGAATGCGGGCGCAAACGAACAGTGAATTTTTGGCAAGCCAAAAATAAACCCAGAGGATTACTTCGATCAACCAGCCAGAGACCTGTACAGATTAGTGTATGAAAAGACATGGGAGAAGAAATATAAAAAGCTAAGAGGTTGTACTGTTTCCAGACACAAAAAAATTAAAAGAAGCTAAAGGAACGAAAAGAATAAAGTAAAAACTATAGGTATTGAAAGAAAAGGAAATCAGCATACCGTACTTTAACAATTTTTCTATTATAAGTTTAAAACTTTTCATACAATTTAGTTGAAAAACTCTTCAAAAAAAAGTTTGCAAAGAGACCTATTTTTTCTTAACAACTAAGCTATGCACCGTGGTGTAAAAATCCGAGTCTCTCTAAAGCTTTCATTTCTTAATTGAATTTCAATACTCATCTCCGCAATTTTCACCAAAGCGAAGAAACGCGGTTTGAACACTTATACTTTGCGTGATGTCATAGCGAGGCACTCAAATATCAACGGCAAACTTTATTCTGGTTAAGTTATTATTTCGTTCTCTTTGTTGCCAAAAATCTTTTTTAATTTAACTTATAATTGTGACACCTAATAAGGATACAAATAACTTTATCAACAAAACGAACATATTAGATTTAATATTGATTTACTCGACAATATAAATAACATAGATACAAACAAGAAGGAAAAGATCTGTGTTATGCAAATTGCTTAATAAAACTCTTGGTATATAAGTTTCTTAAATTTCTCGTAAGTGTTGTGAAGCTGTCATTTGAATGCTTTTTATGTTATATAGTAATATTTACTAATTGTTTGTCTGATGTTGAATTTAATAGTTACGATTTTGCTAATATTTGCTCTTGTAATTTCAGGGCTCTAAAATTCCTGTGTACAACAATCATTTTCTAGCCAATTTGTTTATATTACCTATTCTAAAAACATAAGTATCTGAAACATCATCCGGCATCATCAGCGCTCCTCCGAGTATATAACCCACTTTCATCGCTATCACATATCAAGTACAATAGATCATGAACATCTGATCGCATTCTATATCGGTACATAAGTATCTGTACAATTTCATCTTCTGGGCCTAATATCGATCCTATAGGTTGAGTAAAGCAAATTGAAAATATGACAGATTCGACTTATGTACAGCAGCTATCGAACGCTGCATCAATGACGATAACTTTGTAAAAAAAAACATTTATACACCGACGCATCCTCTTTCGTGTCGGACGGAAGTCACAATCTCTCTGCTGCACGCTATTTATTGGTCTAAAGAACATCAAGACATAACATACAACGCTCGCACTTAATATGCTCAAAAGGTGAATGTGAGGGCAGGTCTTTTCGGAGGCCACGTACTTGACTCCTTTTTTATTGAAAAAAATTTAAATGCGGAGACATTTACATATTTTACAATGATGTTTACATCTTTTTTTACTGTTACCGCATATAGGAAACCATCCAAACGTCGTAATGGACGATATTTAGTTTCAGCAAGACGGGCTCTCCGGCTCATAATGCAGCTATCGTATGAAGGTACCTACAGAAAATATACGAAAATCGGCTGATCACCATCAATGATGGAGGTTTTTTTCTAATGAGGTTATGTTAAATCCCCAATTTATGGCGTTGAAAGCGAAAGAGCGCATTCTGTTGAAGAGTTTCCTGAAAAGATTATAGATTTCATGCGAAACATCCAACGACCGTAGAAATTTTGTTGATAGGTTAAGGTATTGCGCATTTTAGCTTGGAGATTGTTTTGAGAATTTATTATGTTAAGTTTCATTTTATTCTGGTTTTGTACGGAATCTCATTTTTTTTATTTTTTATTTTAAACAATATATCTGACTTCTTTTTTCTCGATAAAGCAGTTTATATCATTATTGAAAGTGTTTTATTTTTGGAAGGAATAAATATATTTAGTATTATTTCCCTTATTGCTGAAAGCAGTTTGTTATGTTTAGAAGTTCCATAATATTAGAAATTATATATTGCATCGTGTCTTTAAGAGTGTCGTTTACACCAGAACTTAGGGCATCTACGGCGGCGCATGCGCGTTCGGATAATATCAATTGACCCTAGGATGGTCGAAGGTACTGTATAATAATTATTAAATTATATTAGAATTATGGTTCCGTATTATTATGCAAAATATTATTCTGCACTGAAATAATAATAAAAAGAAAGTAACATTCTAAAATAAACTGATTTTAAATAACTGTTAGTGCGATATTTATTTTATACCAATGTAAATAGGTATTAAAAATATAAATTAAATTTAAAATAACTAATAATAGTGAAATGAATGAAAGCATACACGCAGTACTGTAGATCTAATATATTTGCTCCTTATATGATTTACGATTTCATTTTTTGTGACTTTAGGTGAAACTGAGGAAAATATAAAACGAAAAACCGATAGAACCCAAAGAGAAACATAATAATTGAAAAACCATAAAAGACCCATAAAAGGGATATCACAGAGAGGGAAACGGCTGTGATATTTTTAACGACATCACGAGGTTGCAGTCATTTTTTTTTTATTTTTTACACATCTGCACTATACTATCGCCCTATCCCTCTCATGTAAGTAGGATGCAATAAAAACTCCTAGCCGTTGAGAAAACGCATATGTAAAGGAACTTATTTACGACAAGTTTATAGCTCCAATTAAAGACTTTATTACACCGATTACAAAATTCTCAATAGTTAGTATAATAAAAACAGTGTGAAATCTGCTTTATGGATGCATAAAATTTTCATAGAGATTGCATTCGAGTGCATGCACTTTTACTGATATAGCATTACATAAAATATTCATTACGCTTTATTTATTGTGCATGCAAGTATTATAAGATTATTATTTGCTCAACTCAAAATGGATAGATCATGAGAAACGATATCTAATAATTCAATTTCTATTACCTTCTTTAAAAGTACCATTATGTAATGGTAAAGCAAGTCTCTAGTTAAGAAAATGTACAGAAAGACAGTCATGCTATAAGTATCTAGATAGCAAATCTCTGCTGACGAAAAAAAAAAACCAAAAAGGATTTCATTACGTATTAAAAAATGTAAATCATACTGAAGGACACACTCAAGTGAAAGGAGCAATTCAAAATTCAGCCCTGCCAGTAAATAGGACTTAGGAATAGGAAATTTTTAAGACCAACATCGGCTATTAAATAAATTTCTAACGGGAATCAAACTGAACAAATTTGGGTCATCATAATTTGTGAATGTTACCAAACACTCATACTCAGCTGATTGCCTTGATCAATATGGTAGGTTGAAAGTCGGTGACAACTTCATTATTTCAAAAGTTAGCAGAATCGTATGTGATGTGCCTTAGAGTTCGGTGAGGCCAACGTTAGTTATAACAATACAGTATACTTTGAACTCTCTTTGAAGCACGCATGAGAGATTGTCTTGCTTGCTGGGGTATCACCATAACAAGTTTAATAAATTAAAGAACAATCTAGTGGTGGACAAGTCGTTTGTTGACAACACTGATATATTGATTGATCAATATATCAGGTTTACAATTACCGACTAAAATTACGAACTTGATGTCCTTGGGTCCCAAATTTGGGATTGTACCCAAAAAGTCAGATATCAATTTAGGTAAATCATTATCACAATTAGAAAATATTATTAACATTTCTCCACACCAAATCTAGGGATCCTTTAAGGTCAACTTTTTTCTGCACAGCGGTCAACCATCCCATCTCCAAGTACATATTGAAAATCAGTTTCAGAGATGTAAACAATTTCTGAAAACTAATAGGAGTGACCCTATTCTATTCATGCCAGCTGACAAAGGACATATTATAGTTGTGTTAAGGAAATCACAATACATATCGAAATGCTTAGAATTAGTGAACGATACTAGCACCTACAAATTATTGGACAAGGACCCTACTAGCAGTATCAAGAATAAAAATAACAGTATCATTAGACAACTGAAACGCAAAGATAAGTACATGAAATCATACATAAAAAAATAGTCTGCTACAACGGAATTTGCCCAAAATTTTAGTCTAGTTAAAGTCCACAAAGCCTGTTACAGGGTTCGCTCGCTCTCAAGCGTAAAGGTCTTGGATCGAAATAATTTAGTTCGGCACACAAATTTTTGGATGACACTGTATATTTAACAAACAAATTTGAATAAAGAAAAAACAAAAAAGTATTACAATGAATTACAATAAAAGCAACACTTAACCTATGTTACGCGGCCGATATAAATATTGATGTTCGGTTTTAGGCCTGTATACTTAATATAAAATAAATTTAACGATTACTTATGATCTAATTCCGCACTATAGTATAAGTTAGGCTTAATATCTAGGTTTAATGATATTGGCCGGAAGGTTTATGTCATGTGATCGGATCGTAGCAAGAGAGAATAAAATTAAAATTATGAAATATTGACTTCGGTGTAAAGAAAATAATAAAATTATAATGTACGACTTATCTGGTACTCGGAGTTTCGGTGTATTGCGCCCGAGTTGGTGGTTTAAGCGCGTTACGCAGATATACAGGCGTTGCCCCTTTCGAATTCACCGAGGGTCTCCCAAAAGTAGGTACTTCGTTCACCTTCTTGGTAGCCAAAATGACGTAGTCGTGGGGGTAGATAGTAGAGAATAGTCGTAGATAATATAATATGGTTGTATGGTTGAGGATTAACAAGAGAAGAAGTCCGCTTACCAGTGACCTAAGATGACGCCATTAACAAAATGAAATGCCGGCTTGACGCTGCTGTTTCCAAAACCCTTTTGTAGGGCTATCGATGCAAATACACAAATCTCCGGGCTCCCCCGGTAACACGAACAAAAATGCACTCGATAAGAAGTTGTTCCGCGACCAAAATCCCACCACGTGGTAATATAAATTTAATGTGCACGGAGTAACTCTAACAGTCGTCTCTAAGATGGTGTCTCGCCGTGCCTCTCCTTGCTTTAGCTAGCGACAAGGCGGAAGTCGGGAAATCAACGTGAATCAAAATAAGTCACTGACAAACTCAAAAATGCGGAGTAATTTGCGCAAAAGAAAAGGTTTTAATGAATGAAACTTGGACTAATGATTGAAGAATAAAAAGCTAATTTAACTAACGATGAATTACTAATTAATTTGGAAAGAATAGCGAAAATGAGATGTTAAAGTTTCCTCTATCGCGGTAACATGCGTTGTGACGACCAAGGAGTTCGAAGCCTCACTGCTAGATGGCGTTGCAGGGTCTGATTCTTAAATTAAATGACATAAAAACTTTAAATAAAATCTAAAAATGAAGTGATCGCAATCCAACGGCAACAAGCCAACTAGCCTGTTAGATCTATAGTATCCCTTATTGGATGTCCAACCTACAATTTCTCCTCCTCCTATATTGCCAAAATTTTAACTAATGATTTTTCTGATAAAATAAATTTCAATATTAAAGACTCATTTGCTTTTACCGATGCTGCAAAGAGATGTTCACTCCCTCCTAACCATGTACTACTGTCACTTGACGTAGTCTCTCTGTTTACCAATATTGCTTGGGATCTTACGTTGCAGATAATAATCGGAATTAGGATCTTGTCTCCCCTCATAACCACATTACATTGTGCTGAATTTCTGGACATCATCAAATTCTACATTTGCATTCAATAATAAATATTTTAATCAAGTATTCGGAACTCCGATGGGAAGCCCCTTGAGTCCTACATTAGCATGTATAATAATCGGATGAAATTACTTACTATCAGTATCTCGAAATCCCATTTAATTCACCATTCTTATAGGAGTACGTTGACGACTGATGTAATAAACATCGGTACAATTGGAACATACTTCAACCATACTTAATATATTTAATTCATTTAACCAACATTTGAAGTGTACCATAGAGGAGGAAACTAATAATTCCATTTCCTTTCTTCACACGTTGGTGACCAGAGATCATCATCAAAACATTAAGTAAGACCACCAAACCGACCTGCTCTGGTAGTTATATGAATTTTTTCACGTGTTATACTATTAACTCCAAGACAAATCTTATCTTATCTATGAAAAGCAGAATACCGAAACATTCAGATAAATCATTCCATCAAAAAAAAATCTAATTCGCTTATATAACATTTTTGTTAATAATGGTTATTTGCACCTTAAATTGGTGAAGAATATTGTTTACAATTCCTCAGTAGTCGGCTTTAATAACAGTGAACATCTTACAGTGAGTACTTCAAACAGGCCCACCATATAGAGTTCATCATTGAACCGGATGATCATATAGTTCAAAGATACTGTCTTTTTCCCTTCATCAATGAACTTACACCCAAAATATCCGGATTATTCAAGGAAATTTCCTATAATGATAGAACTTAGCTTCTCTACAATGATAGAACCTTAAATTGTCTCTCTGTAAATCTCCAACTCCGTTAGAATTACAATCGAATGTCTGACATATCAGTATTTGAAAAAGAGAATTAGACAACACATTTTAGATTATGAACACCTTAGCACCAAAACAGCTTTATCAGATCATAGTGTTAATAATAAACATAAATTTGATTTTGAAAATTTGACGATATTATGTAGGGACAGATATTTACAACAACGTATTTTTCTTGAAATGTTTTACATTAATAAAGATCATTTGTCTATTAACTTCAGAATGGATATTAATAATTTAAGAAACATATACAGTTATACCTAATATACCTTGATGAAGGTATAAGGTAAGGTATTGACTTACATTTAATTGTTTCACTTCACTGGATTGTTTTCATTTTCTATTTTTTTAAGTTTATAGTTCTTGTACATTCTAGTACGTAATTAATCAGACCATCATTTTAAACCGCAGTTTATAATACTTTAGGGTATTCTCTAGTTTTAAAGTTGTATTTTATATTTTTCATAAGTTGGCACTATCGCTTTCTTATTTCGCGGGCTCACTGTTTGACAGCTTTGTCTTGTTAACCTATATCACCGTACGTGGCTCTATATTCCTGTTGTGGGTGTGAATTTCTCTATAACTATATATTTTACACAAATTAAGTGTTCGCGGTTTCATTTTTCTTATGTAAGTTATTATAATCTTTATTACTGGACATATTATCTTCATAGATGAAATGTTTTCTCATAGAATCTTGTTTCACTGATGAAACTGAAAATATACAGCGAAAGCTTAGAATTTATGCAAAAAAGCAATCGTTTTTTCATTAACTTTTGGTTGATTTTCCCAGTATACATCTTTAACCGTGACCAGTATCCTGCATTTATATTGGGTCTTAAAATTGAATTTAAGAAAAAATTAAGCAAAATTAATTCAATTATTTTCTTAATTACATCATTATTAGCAGTAAAAACAAGAAGGTAGGTCTACTATTATATTAGAATCCAATACGATTGAATTAAATACGATTGCCAAAGGTGACAGAAACTAATCATATCTCTACGACACAATTTATTTTCGAACAAAGAACATTGAATTCCGCAAAGGGCGTGTATTGTAAATTGATTTTCCCGGGATTGGGATAAGTTTTTTTTTTACTAATAGAATAAAAAGCGCCCAGAGAATTCAGTTAAGCGGTGTTCATTTTTCAATTTCCCTCAACTTCGCCTCCACGTCTCTAGATATGTATACAATTTCAAAATTTAAGGGAACGGATCCCGCCTACAAAACAACAAAAATTCCTAAAGTTCTCACTTACAAAAAAAGTTTCCGGAAAAAGATGGAAAGCTGATACGCGAAATTTTGCTGTAAAGTTTCTGTATAAGCATTAAAGTTTGAAGTGAGGGTGGTTGAAGGTTCCTACAATATTCCTTTGCATATGCCTATATTGATTAATCGCAGTAAGTACAGAGGGACACAATCTTGAATATTTGTATCCCCAAATGCATTTCCGGATAAAAGGCAAGATTTGGAGTATTTACGTACGGGCAGGTAAGGAAAGTAAATATACAGTGATTTACGTCTACTCCTAACATAATTTCGTTACGATAATTCAAGTTAATTCATGTTTTTGTCCTCATCCAATGATATTATATTTACCTACACTATATACCCACTTTATTATGAATATAATTACAAGTTAGGTTCATTAGAACTTTCAGTTCTTAAGGTCACATTCTTACGAATATATCCGAAATGCATAACTGGTTATCTATGCTTCAAAAAAAATTGGAGGAAATCATATTTTAAAAAATAGCAGTATTTCAGTCTGATTCAAATATGTATATATCTGAAGTATTTAAAACTATGTTTATGTAATTAGTTAGTTCGAGAAAACTTTTTAAAATTCCAAGTATTCAAAACTAATTTCTTTTACGATGAAGACTCATAAATATATAGATAGTAAAGTAGAGTTTTATTGTATAAGTAAGTCAGTATGTATTAAAACTGAAAATACGTGATCAATTTATGATCTAGTAAGTATCTACAATTTAAAAAAGACGAAATAAATAAACGAATAAGAGTTTCTCTATCCTTTCCCCTATTGTCCCCATGGCCTTTCAAGCATTTCAAGAAAACTGCTTGATTATTAAATAAATAACAAAGTAATTCAATGATCTATATTGCTATGGAAATGTTAGGTTTCAGTATTTAAATTATTTTAAAGAAATTAACACTCATTTAAAACAGGTTTCAAAGCATAATAAAGAATCATTGGAAGTAAATGTGCATACCTGGTTGCATACCCTAAATCTCAATTCTTAAATTGAAAAAAAAGACCATTACAATATACCATACTAGATCGAAATGTTATTTGTACAATAATAAATACTCTTAACTGTATTTTACTTGTTAGTTCCAGCTTTCCTGGTATTTTTATGAACATTCTTCCGGAAAATGTATCAGTCTTCGGGATGATATATTTTAGTTTTATTAATTTTTAATTTATTATATCATTATTTGTATTCCCCTCGATCTAGGATGAATGATGGTATCTTAACGTCGGTTATCGTGATCTATTTAGATTTATGTTGACTCTTCGTTTGTCACCGATAACAATCGAAGGGAGATAACTGTTAGCAATAGTTTAAATGAGGCATTCTTCCTGTTGCCACGGCAAAGGACGGCTGTTACGTTCGCTGCTCTAATAATTTTAAGCCACTCGTTAAGAAATTTACCTGAATGACCTTCGAGATTTTGCTACATAATATCCTGAGAAGAATCCCGATTACCATACCTGTACTGAGCTGTTCCTATGTACCCTGATATCTGATATATATGAATATTAATTAGTTTTGATTCAATTTTAACCAGTAAAGTATATTTTTACATATATGTTTGCAATCAGTTTCATTTTGGCGCTGAGTTTGTAAGAACATGCATTATTTTGTAGTTCGTAGGAATTTGTATTCATTAACCAAATTTATGTTGGCATAAATCGATTCTAGTATGGTTTATTATAGGAGAACTCACATTTATCAATACATATTTTCCGCACTGAAATGATAGTTTCCTCTATTCAATTAGTTTGGCTGATGAATGATAGATGATTGTAGCGGTATGACTTTAAGCGAATCTACCTAATAATTATAACATCTAGAACAAAATATTTAATTAAAATATATATTTTGATTGAAATAAAGTTGTTTTATGTAGTATATGAATCCAATATAGGTATCCACGATAAAAGAGTCTCACATTAATAAAATAAAGGCGTTTTTATAAGGAAAAATTCTTTTTAATTTTAAAACGTTCTTTTAGAGCACGATCGTGTGATTTTACAACGATATTTTAAAATAGCATTTATCCAACTTTAAACAATCCAAGAAGGGGCTTTTAGAGTGCGCAATTTAGGTAAGAAAACTATTGATTCGTTAGCAAGCAGCTGAAATGCTAACTTGACAGTTCATTTGGCGCTTCCACAATTGTCCATTGCAACCTAGCAGATAAAAAATCACTGGTCACGATGCTTACTTAAGATATCAGAGAAATCGCTAAGTAAAGTAAAACAGCCAAATTATCATATTTATTTTTATTAAAGTTTGGAAAATAAAGTAATTATAAAGATAATTCAATTATTGAATATTAAATAGAATTATAGATATGAAAAAATAGTTAGACTATTCTATATCACATTAGTTAAAAATGAAAAAAAAAATCCGAGTATTTGTGCCGAAAACAGAGCAAACTGTGCAAAGGAAAAAGAGATCTATATCTCTCTAATGGTTGAAGTTTTTCTTTATTTTCTGGCAATTTCGCTTGCTTATTGTTCCTTTCATTTAGTTCATATTTGCACTTTTCTGACATTTTCCTTCATGAGAAGCATTATCTTAGTATTTGATTACGTTGTCACTTTGGAGTAAAATGACTTCATCTATATTATCGAGAACAATTGTAGTTGTAATTATGTGACTTTGCTTAACAACAACTTTCCATAAATAAATCACTTTTCCTTAACCACGTGCTGTTGATACGTATTTCTTTTTGCCCACTGAGAAGGAAATATAACTTATGTGCTCTGTCCATGTACACCGCTGACGTAGATACTCTTACCATTTCCTATAGACTATGCTCAATCCTCCAAAGAACCAGTGACTCTACAATAGAATAAACAGGAACCCACAATTACCTCAAGCAATACATGTTACAATATTGGCGGCGTCTGACGTATTATACCGCTCGTAATCATACTTCGCTTGAATTGGCTCGTGCAAACCGCACATGATAATCCTTCGGAAATCTTCAAATTTTGAAAACCAATTAACCGATTTGTCTTCAAACCGGTTTTATTAAAAACGATGAATCGATTCTCAATCAAAACAGGTTTTAAAAATCGATTATGAAATCGATTTTTGGGATCGACTTCAAACCAGTCTCCTAAAAACGGTTTGATTTCTAAAATCTATTATAATTCTTGTTTTGTAATAGCCGAACAAATGTTTTAAGGGGTTTGGACTAGTGCGAGGAGCCGCGAATCGAATCTTCCTGCGGTCAGTTGCGGTAACCATTTTCTTTCCGGAGGCGTAATAATAAATAGCAGGCAGATTTTGCTCTGCGGAGGTGCCTGATAAATAAAGGCAGGATTTATATACACAAAAAATATGAAAATATGCATTAAAATGTGCTTCTAAGAATATAAAATATGCATTTGAATATGGAAAATATGTATTACAAAATCACTCTCTGTTTTATTTAAAATTGATGCTAGGAAAAAAATATTTATTACAGGAGATGAGCTGTAAACATATTTAGTGTGAATAAAATAAATATAGTTTTTATTTAATTATTATTAAAATGGTAAACAAGATATTTTTCTAAATTTTCTAGAGTAAATTTTGTTTCCTGTAAGATAGAATATTTTTAATGTAAAAAGGATCGTTTGACATCACAAGTTGTTACTGGTGCATATTCCTACTGTGGTAACTTTTCTACTGCTATGGTGCAGTCATTCCAACCAGATGCATTCAATACTTGGGATATTTCGTATAAAACGGAAAATGCCGGATTCGAGGCTACAATAGCTTCAAGTTTGGTATAGGCTTTTAGTTTAGTATATGTGTTTTTAAAAGAATGACCGTTATCCTTTAACGGTTCTTTACGAGGGTTTCACCTGATGCTTCTAGTGCTTTAATTGTCTGGACCAGTAGTTTGAAATGAGTGACAATATACGCTAATTCGCTTTCTATGTAGGTGTTATTAAATATTGAATTATATTTTTTATTGGTGTGATCGGCAACCTGGACCATGTCGACACGTGTTCCAATTTCAAAAGCGGCATTTATTGGAAATGGCCAGAACTGATGTGCGCCATACTACCGTCTGCGAAATTATTAGAATTTTGGAAATGACAAAATGTACACAATTACGCAAATTATATGCATTTATTTCAAGAAATATGCATATCTACTAGTAAATATGTAATAATATGGGCGACAAAAGTTATATTATTTTATCTAAAATTGTATGAAGTGCTAAGACAACTTTAAATTAATTCAAAGCCGTTCAGCAAAAAAAATATGCAAATGCCTATAAATCTGGCCTTTACTGAGCAGCAATAAATTGAGGTGTTATCCATCCCGAAAAAAAGGTTATACAGTTTACATAAATTGTTTATGATTACTAAATCAAATGTAACTGTAAAATGCCAAAATACGCTTAACGAAAGGGCGACTGCAAAATGTACCATTTACAACTAATGAATTATTAATTGCATTATTAAGATACTTATTTTGTAATTTAGCTTGGTGACGTTTAAAATTTTGCGTTAGTTCTCTTACATACATTTTTCACATCTTGAATATCTGAAAATACCTATATTCCAATAGTGTAGGATACATCTTTGTTCGTATTCATTTTTTTTTTAAATTACTAAATTTTTAATTTTATTAATATTTATAAACATCTGTCAGAAACCAAAATAGATTTTCTTTTACTTCTTCACTACGGTCTGGAATATATAAAACCAAATGGTGTTCTTTTCAATTCTTCGCCATGAATTTTTGTTATTGTAAAATGGTGCGCGCACTGCATAAATGTGCGTTGAATCAAACCGAAAATGTCAAGTTTTAACATTATTTTTTCTTTAAAATGTATTTTAATTTTGCGTATTGGTCTACTTATATCAATCTAATCATTTATGGGATTTTTTTTAAGTTTTAATTTAAATATTATTGTTTATGATTGATACCGACAGTTTTAAAATTGATTGAATGATGTTTACACCAATCATGTTTTTTTTTTGTACGTCTTCACAAACAAATCGCCGATCTGAGGAAAACTGGTTTCAATTCGCAGCCCTAGCGCAATGGCCCCAGTAACAGTAATCTAAGTGCATATGGCTAGCTGCTCTTCCCAACCAAGGATTCAAAATACATATTATTTAAGAAAAGCTACATAATTACACTTTATCCTAAAAACCGTTCTCCACCTAAAGGTACAGCACGCGGCTCTATGATTATTAATAATAATAACAAAAATATAATAAAACGGTCGGTTATTAGTGTTTTCGTTCATGGAACGACTTTAATTATCTCCCAGCATTTGCCAAGGTGAAAGGGAAAACCATGGAAAATCCTTACTTTGAGAAACCCAAAATACAAGAAATAATAAGATTTTCTTTAGAAATGATTAAGCTCGTGTGAGCTTGTAGAAGTAAAGTCGTTAAATTACCCACTCTGTCCTTAACACTTTCTGGCAAATGATTATTTCCTTGTTGAAGGTAGACATATAATCAGCAAATTACGAAAAAGGTGCCACAGAAAGAGCTACACCCAGAAAAAAAGGCGTAATTTACTTCGAAAAACATAAAATACAATGTCAATTTACGTAATGAATTCAAAGCAGACGGAGCAGACGTACAACAAACGTAAAATGTTTAAAATGGAGTTGAAGGTGCCTGGATTAAGATGTTTTTCCATGAGGCAAAGAAAAATTAGGCGAAGGTGTTGTAGAAAAAGCGAAAAAAGAGAGAAGATAAACTAAATACGTCTGGGTAAAATAAAAGCGGCGATTTCAACACTCTATCCCTAAAAAGAAAAAAAAACAGAACGAATGAGAAGAAATCTGAAACGTGTTTCAAGATTAAAAATAGGCGGCAATAAATATAAGCTGCAAACGTATGTGCCCTAAATTTAGTATAATCTACCATTGACAGTCAAAACAGGTTGATATCTACGGATGTTAGATACTTAATCCAACAGTTCGAATCGTCTTGTGTAACTTCAATGCATAGCGGAGCGCAGATATCTATCTATCCATCTGTCTGTTTCTTTTTATTGGAATCGTCTGCACAAACATTGAAAATGTTTTGGAACGTAGTTAGAATCTACATATGTATGCATAGCGTACATACGTTACATACATTTCGCGAAACGTAGAGACCTATTGAATAGTTTAGTTACTGCAGTGTAGAGTTGGCACTGCCGAGTCCAAATGTATGAGAGGCGATACGTACGTGACCTTATAACGTGTTCCTGGGATAGAGCTTTTAATAACCCGGATTTTTTATCATTCCTATTCTATAGAAACACGAACTACCTAGCCTAGGCGTTGCGTGCCCATTGATTTTTACAAACCCACAGAATTATAATCTTTGCACTAGTCTATAGTCGAACCGATATTAAAATAAAAAAAAAAAATCATTTACTATTTGCGTTTTAAAAATCGGGTATATTTTATAAAATACACCCGAAGAATGAAGTGATGGGAGTGATATGCTATATTGGTCGCATAAATCGGCGTGATGAAATGGAGAAAAATCTAAATATTAAAACAAATGATGAAGAATTTATTAAACCGAAATGCACAATTAAACGGACAGGTTTTAAAACATTTAGTGGGGTATGTATCATATATTAGATATATATGTATATACATATAACAAAAGGAAAATTCTTTGCCAATGCGTACAATACCAAAAGAATTTAGTTTCTTGGTGTTTGCGGCATCAAAAGGAATGAGTAATAAAATAAAACTAAACGTTTCGTATATATATATATATATATATATATATATATATATAGATGCAGTGCCTTCTTCGGAAAACTGAACGACCGTTCTAAAATTTTAATTTACTTAATTTCAAATTATTGAGAGTTGTGTAATAACATTTGCAAGTTTGAAAATTATTATACATTTTCATCTTGATTTTCAAGTACACTATTGCAAAGTTAATAATATAATTTCCAAACTTGTAAATTTGAATATCTGAAAATACCTATATTCCAATAGTGTAGGATACATCTTTGTTCGTATTCAATTTTTTTTTAAATTACTAAATTTTTAATTTTATTAATATTAATAAACATCTGTCAAAAACCAAAATAGATTTTCTTTTACTTCTTCACTACGGTTTGGAATATATTAAAACCAAATGGTGTTCTTTTCACATTCACCATGACATTTTTAGTTATCTGTAAATGTGCGTCTAGACCTGCATAAATGTGCGTTGAATCAATTCATTACACTACTTCAAAAATGTAAAATGTAGTTTTATTTTATTATTAATTTCTTTTAACGCCGCAAACACCAGGAAACTAAATCTTTTCAGATATGTATTCAAATTAGGTTCAATATTAGTAACTGTTCATATTTCAGGCTGATTGTGCTTTGAACGCCATGTTAGACTATTCTGATTCAGAGTCTGAACAGGCCAATAAAAAAGAAAGGAATTCGCACAGCATAGAAAGCAAGTTCTTGCAATTGAAGAAAGGTGGCCTTCCAGATGTATCTAATACGACTTTTAGCAGAAAACCCTGGCGCAATTCGACACAGGAATACTTAGTAAAATCATTTTGTAATGGATATTGTAATGGGTAAATAATAGTGGATTGAATGTGATAATCAATTTAATTTAACGTAATTTCAGAAAGCCTGTTTGCAATCTGACTTAAGGGAAATCGTCCACTTCTGAACATTAATTTGATTTTATTTATTTATTTATTTATTTATTTAACATATGACCAACGGGAAAACTCCCAGAAAGGTCGCAATACAATTTTATATATAAAACATATTAAAACTAAATTAGAAAACTAAACCGAAATAAAGAGAAAAAGAACAAAAGAAAAATAAACTTAACTCTTATTTAACTATTTGATTATGGCTCAGTGACCTAATCCGGGTGGTGAATTGCATATAACTTAATTCAAATATGTCAATGGAATTAGGTAGCAGATTCAACTCCCTAGCAGCCAAACTCAACGGACAGTTATAGCCATAAGAGGTTCTGTGGAAAGGAGGAGCGAAGAGATCGACATTACGGGTGTGTACTCCTGGTATACGGAAACAGAATTGTGCAAGTAGATCAGTACAATCGATTATGTTGCGTAAACATTTATATCCTAATTTGAGCAGGGCTATTTTACGACGGGCGGAAAGAGGTTCGACATTTACTAGATTTAAACGTTCGGAATAAGTGTATGAATCTTTCTTTTAAATAGATGGTTTTCAATAGGATAGCAAGATAAAGTTGGCAAAGCCCCAAAGCGATTGACTTCATCAACAACATGATGCAAATTGTGGATATTCATTGTTACACTCCTAAATAGCCTGTAATGGGTTTTAATGAATGTATCGAACATTTTCTGAGCGATTATCAAAAAACGGCGATAATAGTTCGTCGAACAAATAGTGACAAACAGTTCGTTTATGGCACAATCTGACCATTTTAGTATATTCATTCCATTCGTTCCATTTTTGTAAGCTGCAAGTAATTTTATGTATGTTCCACTTCGTTTTATTTTCCTCCACTTAGCTTTTCCTTCCATTTTAAACGTCATTTTTGAATATCTTTGGACGTTAATCGTATTTTCAGGTTATGGAAATTATATGCAAATGGTTGGCGTAAAGCGCTTGCAAATTATGTTTTCACACAATGAATTGCAGGCTATTTAAATAAAAATGATATGAAGAGCTTATGCAGGTATTAGTAATCTACAAACCATTATGATATGTTAGGGAAATGTAGACCTCTTACTAAAGACTATAGGTATGCAAAACATACTTGCTTCTTATTTGTCACTAAATGCCTTATGCAGATGCTCCCCGCAATTATTATCAATATGCAGGTGATATGCAGTGTATTTACAGGTCATCTAATGTTGTAGGTGATGTGCAGATTAAGTCTGCTATTGCAGGTTAAATTACGACAAAATGTAGGTTTACACATCATTGCAGGATTTTTACAGGTTATATGCAGCGATTTCTTGCAGGTCTTTGTTACTTGGGTACATATTTGGTAAATATTGCTTTTTAAAATTTAGAAATCATCGAGTGCAGCACAACACGCAAACCTGGAACTAATTAAAAATGCAACTTCCCTTAGAAAATTAGATAGGTATGAAACCATATACACGCTACATAAAAAAAGGAGTAAAATTACTCCAAAAATAGGTTGTAGAATGTTTCACGTATTTGTAGAATACTAGATATTCACAGGTCTGCTAACAAGATATTGCACATTTTAAGGACACCTACACAAAATTGGGTGCTTTTATGTTTATAATTGCAAATTTCTATAAAGTGGATGTCAGTTATGTCTGAGAGTTTAAATTACTCGAGAACAAATGTTTAAATGAATAATATGTCTCTATTTGGAAATTGCAAAATTTGATATAACTAATCGTTTTGCTACGTGCAATCAAAAAATTTAAGTAAGTATGCCACAAGTTTTTTGTCCACTGTAAATTTTACACCAAATAGGTATTAGCATTACCCTCAAATCCTATTGACGTTACGTTGCAACTATGTCGTATTGCATGTTATACCAGCACACGTAAATGTATATTGTCGATAAGTGCTGTCATAGCTACTAAATAGTGATAATATTAACTTACACCATAAAATCAAATGCATATGTAGCGTATGCGCTGAATTGTATAGTTGGCGGTTAATACATGTCACGTTTCCTTAACGGTTTTAATTTTTGATTCGGGCCCTTTTTCAAGGGTTACATGTTTTCCAAGGTATATAGTACAGGGTGTCTCAGCGAGACCGTTGGTTAGAAGTTTATGGGGTCAAGCCAAAACGAAAATTTGAAAATATAAAATTAGATATTATCGGTTGCATTCGTTTTAAGTTAAATATTTACAGATTTCTAACCTTTCCGATTATACTGGAAGTCACCATCTACTTTGTTACTTTAAATTGCACACCGTGTATATTTCTACATATTTTGATTTACCTATTTTTAAGCTTTATAAATACCTATTTTTTGTAATTTGATTCGGCCGTTCTGGAGTTATTCCATTTTTTTTCTAAAAGACTCTCCAGAAAACACTCTTTATTTATGAAAACTAAATTATTACACATCATTCCAACCCTATGCTCCACCTAAAAAAGATACTACACGAGGCTACCTATTCAGAGTACTATATGGGTTCCCTAACAATTGAAATATTCCTACTCTAACTAGATAATTTCCCCATGATTCTTAATAACAAAAATATAATACGGTAGCCTCGCGACCATATAAATACTACTTTTGTGAAATGATGAAATATGTGAAATGTGATTAGTTCACATAATCGCGAGTCTACTGTAAATCGGTCAGCTATCAGTTATTATTAAATGCCCCATGGAACGACTTTCATTGTCTCCCAGCATTCGCCAAGGGCACTGATTATATATAGTATACTTATATAAAATCAATGGCCACGGAGTAAGGGAAAACCATGGCAAAAACCTTACTCTGGAACGATCTGGGATGAAGTACCAGACCTGATTACTGATAGCCACAAATTATTATTATCCTTCTGAGTGCTGAAGAAGCAGCCTCCGCGTCCCTGCGTATCTGCTCCCTTTTTCAACATTGAAAATTAAAAAACAGGAAAGATATGACCTAAAAAGACAAACAAAACAACAGCAGTACCTATTCTAATACTTAATAATAACTATAATCCTAATTATTGTAACCAAGAGTAATTAAATAAAGATTTATGTTTCAAATATTTGTAGTTTAACACTAATTCCGACCACTAAAGAGCATAAAATATTCATTCATAAACGTGCTACCCTACTAACTATCTAAGTATCATGCCGTAACCTATCTAGTTCTTTAGCAACATTACTAATTAATTTCCACAATTCGATTGACTCATTATCTCACCGCCACTCATTAGTGAGTGGATATTTAAATAAGACATGCCCCGCTGTATCTACCCCACCACACTCACAAAGCGAATCATTAACCCTCCCAATTCTACATAAATATGATTTAAAATTACCGTGACCTGTTATTAATTCTACCGCCTGATATGATAAATTAACCCTCATTTCCCGAAAATGTGTAACGCTACCGATAAATTTCTTAGTCCACCTCCCATTTAAGATTGTATCCCGTCTACTCTGCCAATCATTATCAAGTTTATCCCTAAACCCTTTTTTAACTACACTGGCCGAAATTAGCCCAAATCTAATAATCAAGCTATCTCGCTTAGATACCGCCTCTTTCGCTAATTGATCCGTCCTTTCATTACCGATTGTACCTACATGATCTCTAGTTCAAAAAAGTTTTATACCTTTTTTGCAGAAAACAGACATTTATTCGAAAAAATCAGAGAGCACCTGATATTTGGGATGTCAATTTCGGACCCAGAACACGTTTAAACAACATGTTGGAGTATGTCTTGGCACCGAGACAGCTGTCTACATTGTGGGGTTACTTTACTTGAAGAACCGTATTTAATTTTTTTCAAATGGCACCCTCGATGTTGTATAACTTAGTCGTCTTCGACGTCTAATTTTACACTTTTTATATCCGACATAATTTTTTGAAAAATGCACACATATCTCATCGATACTTACCCAGTGCCCCATGGAAAACCTGCGCTCTCAAAGAATTGCTGTCAAAATCCCAATTGATTACGTCGTTTGATGCTTGGGAATTAATAATTACCCGTTAAGTGCCTTAATATTATTGCTAAAAAGAAAAAAGAATGTGATTAATTAAAGTTTCGATTAATGGGCAATCTATCCTTATTTCTAATTTTATTCTGGATGCAGATTGACAAAAAATTGCAATACTTCTAAGATATTCAACGCCCATTTGCCGTATTGTAAATCAACATTAAAGTACAATGTCATTTATCACAAAGAGAATCTCTAGAATTCCTTCTTATTCAACTGTTGCCATTCCATGATCACAAAATATGACTTAACATTTTGTAGAAAAGAGAAGTGAATATAAGAAACATACTAAGAATGTGTATTTTTATTGTTACCTTTTCCCAAAGATAATGCCCAAGGCATATTGACCTTGACCTCTTCGTGTTTCGACCTATCATGCGTTATTTAAAACAAAATATAAAATGTAAGCCAACTAAACAAATTTATACAAATGAAAAAATTTTAACGCGCCGTTATACGTAAAAGAACCTTCGCCATCCATCTCTAAAGCAAAAGACATTGAAACTAAACCTGGCCTGATAGTTTCTTTCTCTTACTGCATGCGGATTGGCTAAAGTCCAGATATGGTTGTTATGTTTCTTAAAAATTCCTTCAAGTGAAAACTGTCCGTCCGGGGGTTGTCGATGACTTCAGCTATTGTCGAGGGCATTTGGTGATATTTCTTGGTCGGTCTTCGTGGTCGATCAGATAATTTAACGGCACGCTTTCTACCTACCTGAGCCATTCGACATTTCATTCTACAACATTAGTTCCATGCCTTGGATCTAGAAGGACCAGTATCAAAATGGTTACATTTGAGAAAATTGCAGTTGTAGTCTTTATCAAAAATACTCTTCATTACAGCTTAAATTGAGTGCAAACTTTACTTACCAACTTTGACTCAGCATATAAAATACTCGAACAAAATATGAAAATAAATAAATTGCAATGGTTTACTAAAAACAGCAAAATATTGACATTGACCCTTTTAACTCCCAGCAACAGATTTATTTAAAGCAAATTCAATAGTTTTTGAATTTTTTCATACCCATCGATCATAAGGTGTGAGTTTTCTTTGTTATTTATACATTTTAATACTGCCAATATAAAAAATAGGGTTTACTTGAATTCACTCTTAATTAAAATGACTTAATTAAATAACACGGAATACCCTGATAACCTCTATATTAACTTCAACTATTCCCGAAGCGTAGCACCGATTCAACCTATCTATTAAATAATTTCAAACAACTTGCCGGCGTAACTAGCGTTACCCATCTTCAACACTTCACAGCACATAAGAGGAATACCAAATTAGTATTGACGGAAGGAAATCTACACGAATTACGTAACTTGCCGGGAGATGTATGGCGATTAAGGTCCGTGATATCGCCCTAGAGTATTTCCTTACTTTACCCACTAAATACGCATAACACGCTAATCCAATTAACCCGTAATTTGTATAAACTAAATATTTACCTAACAACAGCCAATATCCCGATATTAAATTGCAAATTCATTGGATTACAGTAGTTTGTGGAGGCATACGCTATTAAATTATTATACACAGTGGTCATATTGCATGTATACACACATTCTTATAATTATTTCTTAATGCTAATAGATTGATTTACGTTTTATTGAATATATTTTTATTACTCCAAACTGTGGCACTGGTAATCCTGGAAACTTGTTCTAGATCCCTTGCTATAAATTGCATTAAACTGAACATACTGCTATGGTTAGACTACCCGCGTTACCGCTGAGTGCATTTTAAGTTGCATAGTTTTGTTGTTATGATTACTCCGTGCGTTTGATTTCAATGTTCCCAGAATTTTCAAAAATTTAGGTTTTGTTTTGTATATTTTAGTGTAAGAATTATTGTATGATTTATTTATTTAAGTGTTAATTTTTTTTTTAATTAATTCCATTCATTTATTTGTCTACTGTTCGCTAGTTTAGTTAATGCGGATTCTATTAGATTTTGTCGTTGAGTTGTTTACGACTGCGTTGTAAGATTTTGAGAGAGGGTTTTTTGTAAGAAATACAGTTGTAGAGTTTTGTCATGGAGTTCCTTGTTCGACTATTGACGTGAGTAGACGTATTTTTCTTTTCTTGTTGCCATTTTTTTATCCTTTTTGATTTAGTAAATTTAACATTTCTGATTTTCTTTTATGTAGTACATCAAGGAATTCATTTTGAAATAATTGTTAATATATTGAAGTGTGCACATTTTAGATATAAGCTCATTTATTATTTTTGTTCGGGAAGATATATTTTTGTTTTTTTCTCTCATTATAGTTTAAAGAGTTAATTTTCGGTTTTCAATTTTGCTGTTTCATTTTTAATTATCAATCACCTCGGTGGGGTGAGTGGAAGCATTATTCTTGTATTTAATTTATTTTTTGTAAGTTTCTAGTAATTGTCCACGCTTAGTATATTTTAATTTGAAACCACGTGGATTGAATTTGTACGATTTTGGAAAATCTTCCTGAAAAAACAAATCTTTTGCTTTGCATAGGAAATAGCATTATCCTATTGTAATTTAGAATCAAGTGCAGTTTTTATTTTAGGCCAGAACCTTCAGTTCGCGGTTTTTTTCTGCACAAGTTGTAATTTTACCCATTTTGAAAAATAAATTTGATTGTTAATTAGCATCTTTGGGTTAAAAAAATTCTGTCTTATTTTTATTTTAACCCTTTTCAATTTTTCGGGTAACTAAGAAAGTTTGATATCATTCACTCACAATTTACTTTTCGTGGTTTGATTCAAGTTTTAATTCGCGAGCGTAACTCTGAGGTTAATTGTTCTTTTGCGTCCATTTAAAAATTTTATCCGTTGAGCTAGCAAATTTTATTTTTCTTTGTCATTTTTTTAAATTCAGTTTGGCATTTTTCATTTATTGCAATCAGTACACAGCAATACGTTTCAATAGTAATATTATTGAATGCTGAAGATGATAGCTTTGCTATTGAAACTTACGTCCAGTTTAGTGCAATTTGTTGTAAAGGGTCTAGAAGAAGTTTACCATATTTTTATTCTCACTCAAAAGCTAAGAAAGAAAATTTTATTGAAAAATCTAAATCGAAAGCAAAGGATAACTAAATTATCTAAATGAGTTTAAGTAAAACGTGTCTATAATATGAATAATTGAGAACGGAGGAAAGTATTTAAAAAGAAGGAATATTCAATAAGCCTTTTAATCAAAAACATTGAACATAAAAGTGTCAAACAGAGACATTTTATACGCAAAGAAAGCTATATAATACCAACTTTAATGTCAAATCGGTTTTAGACTTAACGAATAATCGCCTTCAAAACAAAAACTCCAATCAGTTTTAAAACCGGTTTTTAAAAACAGTTTCAAAACCGGCTTTCCAAATCGGTTTTTAAAATCTACTCTAAAACAGTAACAATTTTTTGCATTATGTTACATAGCGATATTCAATGTCATATACCTACTCTGCAATTTTAAGAGGTTTAACTGCAACGTCATAAATTATTTTTTGCAATTAGTGCCGTAACCATACCATTTATTCCACTAGTGCCGTAATAGGGTCTATTACACTACTAGTTGCGTAATAGAAATGGAACATTTAAGCGATTTATTTTAAGTTGTCACATTGCAACAGAAATGGAGATGTCAATATGACATTTTGTAAGCAAGTTTGAGTTATTATATTAAATTCATTGTAAGAATTATATTTTTAATTAATCTTGTGAATAGTACAACTATTATAACCATTTATATTAACGTTGAATTATCTTTCGAAGTGATTAGTGATACCGTGTGCAGCCGAAACATTCTGTTGAAAATTATCGTTCTCTGCGATAGTGATATTGCTTCTGTTGGAGTACTCAAACTGTGAAACCATTCCCAGAAGTTCCAGGTAGATTCACATTATTTCCTGTGCAAACATATTTCCAACATCAATTTTATTTTTCATAAAGAGGCAACGTAACCTTCAGCAACAGCCGTGCTTTTCAGCCACCTAATCGTTTTATAGTTAAAATATCACCTCCAGTATTTGCTATATGGTGCCGCACTGGATCTTCTAAAACAGTTTCCTGTTTTAGGCCGAGATTATTATATATTTTATTAATTCGATGCGTTTACATCAGTCCACGGCGAACAATTCTGGACATTGTTTTTGTTTTTGGTATTGACTATAATGGAATCGAATTGCATTGAAGATCTTCCACACATATATTAATTAATTCTCTCACCTACAGCTCCATTATATCCTATTAATAAATAACCTAGATATAAAGAATTTACAAAAAAGTAACGGAAATAAATCAACACTAACCTTTATAGCTAAGTATATTTTATCATCGGCTTGTTTCAAAAATCTATGAATATTCTTCTTCTTCTAAAATTTTAGATTTTTTGTTTGATAACCTTTAGATAGCCTTTTAATAATGCTTGAAGTTTCATATATTTTGATATACCACTTTTCTATGTACATTTAAACACGATCTAACATCGAATTAAATCGACCATAATGATGACCGTTTATAATCTTTACGTAGCATTTCAAAATAAGCAAGTAAGACGTTCTCAGGAATATGAAGAATTTCCTTTCTTTGCACCATTTTTCAAAATTTTTGTATCGCTTTTGATACATAGTGGTACGATTTCTCCGGAAGTAAATTATTAATGGTTTTTTCAGCAATTTGCTCCGTTATTTCAGGCGGCAGTGCATGAAAAAGTTGTAGAACTCATATTAAATATTATAATTAGTTACTTTATAATATAATATATAACAAATTTCAAAAATGTGTCAATTTTAAATTACCTTGTCAATTTAATACTGTGCCAAACCAAGGTGACAACTGGTGACACACCACCACAAAATTTCCCTAGATTATCAAATTTTTCTCGTTTTCTTTACAAAAAGAGAAATTTAAAACTAATTGCCAAAAAATAGCATAAAAGACACGTTTCATTTGACATTAAAGCACTCATTCAGTTAAGAAACTCGTGGCTACGCCACTCGTTTCTCTCAACTCTGAATTCGTACTTTGAAACGTCAAAATGAAACTTGTCTTTTAATATACTATTAGATATTATGCCGTTTTCGGAGATAACCGTGAATAAGGTTTATATCTTTAAAGTGGGTTTGTATTTGAAGAAAGAAATGTATTGCTATGGAAACAGGTTTATAGAATATTATTTATAGACATTTAAAACAAGTTTCAAAGCCAAATAAAGAAGTAATTGTAAGTTGAAGTGCATACTCGGTTGCCTACTCTTCAGGCATATTTTAAATTTGTTAAAATGACTATAAAGATAGACAATCTTAGCAATAGGTGCTGGTCATAGTCTTTCTTATATATTATGTAAACTTTATTTAATTTGTTAAATCAAGCTTAGCTGGTAATTTATTTTTCTACTATATTTTGCTCGGGAAATCTTTCATTCTTCGGAATGATTATTCTGTAACTATTTCTGTATTCCGCTTAAACTAGAGTAAATAACAACATATTAATGTCAGTTACTTTGAATTCGATGTTGGTCTATCTGACAGCGATAACAATCGAAGACAGATAACTGTTACTCTTAGTTTCAATATTCATTCTGCCTGTGGCCACGAAAGATGACGGTTGTTAATGAACTCCTACAACAAATTTTACGCCACACACTCAGAAATATCAAAATTCTACAAAGTTTTAAATAGTTTTAAATAAGATTCTTGAAATTAGTGGCCATACTGGACTAAAAAGGTTTGAGGACAGTGGGGAGTGAAGGACTGGCAAAATGAGTTAAAGTATAGAGGAAAGTGGAAAGGAAGAGTAAAAGATCTCGGAGCCAAGGGTCGTTAGGCCTGCAAATCTGAAACACATTTTGTATCTACACAAAGTGAATCATAAAAACCTTAAATATTCACCTTCGATGTGTCTGTTATTAGAACGTTATCGTACGGGAATACTCTCCTAGTTGCAAATTATAACTGGTGTCATAAGTTTATCAAGTTTATCAAAAGTGAACAATGTAACTAACAAGTTGTTCGAAAACCATACGTATTAAAATTATCAAATGAGGAAAGCTCTGAAATTCCTTCCATCTGTGAATTACTGAATCATATATTATCATGACCAATACCACAAATACCTATCTTAAATGTTATATAATCTTAGTATGTAGCTCCACCGCTTTGATGTAAAACATGTTAAAGAAATATAACCAAAAATATATGCAGCATACGTTTTTTGAAACACCGTGTCTAATAATGGTATTTCATGCAACGTTGGCTATATTAAGATTTAAACGATGAGGTCATCTTTTAGTGAAAACTCGAAGACCACTACATACATCTACTTTAAACTCTCGTCGTTGCCGTGACATCCACGAAATAAACAAGGATCGATAATTTAATTCTGACTTGATTAAGCTCGCCACATCAAAAGTTCGCGCTAGAGTGCGTGGGAAGACTGTAACTCTAAATGATACTCGAGGGTCACTCGATTTTATAAAAAAAAAAGGAACCACATTAGCATTTTTTATTGCTATCAATTATCCATTAAAGTAGATGTAAGGTTTCAAAACGATGAAATCTCGCATTCATATATGCTATTTAAGATTAAAATAAACTGTTTTCTGATTAATTTTATTAACCTAAGAAATTTAAAGGACATAGATACAGGACTTATTAGAAAAAATAATACGGATAGGCAACCAAAATGACATTAGAACGGCAATAAGGACCTTCAACACAACAAGGTTATATTCAACTAGAACGAATCCGAACAACATAGCTAACGAATCAGTAACTGCGTATGCAGTCTACGCATTGGTGAAACAAGGAGGCCACTCAAAATAATACTAGAAGAACACAAAAAGATGTGCGAGAGAGGAGAAACCGAAAAATCTAAATTGGCACAGCATGCTAAGGAAACAGAACATAAAATAGACTGTATGCAAGTCTAGAATTGCATAAGGGTATGAATGCCGCTAGTGTATAACTACGTACAGCAAAGATCACATCGGCATTCAAACTGATTAATAAGCTATAACAGAATTTTAAAACTACAATAATACAGAAGCAATAAAGAATAAAATTCTTGAAAAAAATGAACAAATATATAATGGAACTTTTTGTGTGAACAGAATTTTCACAAATGTCAACGTTTAACCTCTACATAGAAAAACCACAGAATGATTACTTATTAGTTTGCGTATATTACGTATAAATATACATACATAGGTTCCAAATGATACATACGTGTCCCCGGAGAAGTCAGCATACGACCGCATCTAAAGTGCATTATCAGTATATATAGTGGTGTGTATACTGTACAATACAGTTTATTATTATTTAATTATTGTGTTTGGTCCTAAACCCCGTGCTCCAACTAAAGCTATCTGGTACTACACGAGGCTACATATTCCATAACAATTGAAATGTGTCTATTCTGATTAAATAGTTTCCCTAGGATTTTTCTCAATAATAACAAAACAAAAAACGCTCAGCTATCAGTTGCTATTATGTGCGCCTATAGAGCTACTTAAATTATCTACCAGCATTCGTCAAGTTAGTGAAACCATGGAAAACCTTACACTGGTTGCTCAGGAGTAGGGCCTGGGAAGCAGCGCCAAGCCTTGTTACTGATAGCCAGCAAATTACTGTTATTATATCCTTCTGAATTTGCAAGAGGCAACCTCCACGTTTTTTCAATTCCGATAGCTGCGCCACCTTCAGATAGCTCCTCAGTTCTTCGTAGATGATGAAGGCAGCTTCTACGTCCATCGATCCTTTCTCAGCTGTTCTAATTGATTCTCCCGTTCTATAAAATGAACTGAAAACAAACAAAACAGCATCAGTATCTATTCTAATGTTTAACAATAACTTAATCCTAATCAACGATGGGTGATACTAAAACAATGGTATACTCCTCCTTAGCTTCAGTGAGTCAAGGTATACCACAGGGCTCCGTTTTGGTTCCTCTTCTTTTTATTGTTTATGTGAACGATTTATATGGCTACATACGCACAGATCATATTTTTCAATACACAGACGACACCACGGTCATAGTGAATGGTCCTTCACGGATGAACATTTTGACGTCGGTAGATCATATATTTAATCGAATGTTAGAGTGGTGTGAGATGAATAACTTAAAAATGAACGTGGGAAAAACAAAATTAATACATTTTACGCCGAAGAATGAAATAATTGACGACAGCACAACTATGGAGACTACTGAGAAAGTCAATTTTTTGGGTGTGATACTTGATAATCAACTAAAGTGGGAAGGTCATGTCGAGGATATATGCGGGGTACTTAGCCGATATTATTACGGTATATATAAAATAAGAAGTATTGTTGACGTTAATACACTCAAAGCATTGTACTTTGGCCACGTCCAATCTCGGCTATCATATGGAATAATTTTTTGGGGGTCTTCAACCTTTTTTGAGGAGGTTTTTATTATGCAAAAGAAGATCGTTAGATGTATCTTGTTTAAGTCGGCCAGAACACCATGCAGGCCTCTGTTTAAGCAATTAGGCATATTAACTTTACCGTGTCTATATATATACAGACTAATATTATTCTTTTACAAGCACAAACATCTGTACCCTTGCAATGGTGATTTGTCACAGAGTACTGTGAGAACTAGGCATGCTGGAGATCCTGCAGTACCGAGCCATTCTCTTTCTCTTTATGACAGAGGAGCTTTTTATAAATCGATATCGGGGTATAGTGCTCTCCCCCTCCACATAAAACAGATAAAAGAACTAAAAAAATTAAAAACAGAACTCTGGAAATTTTTAAATGAACATTTGTTTTATAATTTTCAAGACTTTTTGCGTAGTAAAACTAGTTAATGATTTAGTTAAGTATATATATGAATATTATATTGTAACCTTTGACGATATTTGAACTCTCAAATAAATTAGTATTATTATTATTATTAGTATTAATTAATCTAATCAGTAGCAATTAGATTAAAGATTTATACATTAAATATTTACTAATCGTTATTCCTAATACCTGTTTCACGTCAATTTAACCCCTTAGCTAATGCCCTAGCTTCCAATTATGCGACCACTCATCAGTAAGTAGACATTCAAATAAAACATGCCCCACTGTATCTACCCTACCATATTTACAATGCGAATCATTAAGCCTTCCAATTCTTCACAAATATGATTTGAAATTACCGTGATCCGTTATTAACTTTACGGCAAACTAACTCTCATTTTCGTAAAACGTCTAACGTTACCCGCATATCTCCTAGTCCACCTCCCATTTAAAGTGTTATCTCACCTACCCTGTTAATCATTATCGAGTTTATTCCCCTCCCCTTCCCCTCCCCCCGCTCTATTAAGTACGCTAATCGAAATCAATCCATATCTAATTGTCGCGCTATCCCTCTAGACACCGCCTTTTTGCTAATTGATCCGCCCTCTCATTACCAATTGTGCCCACGTTAGCCCTAGTCCAAAAAAGTTTTACATCCCTCTTACGTAATAATGGTTAATAACAAATCGGTCGGATTTTTTAAATTCCCTAGCGCCTCTAAGGGCCGGTTTTACAAACAGTATAAACGGTATAATAAGTGTTCTATGGTATAATACATATTAAAACAACGCGTATTCCTAGTTTATTCTTCGTATAATGTTGTATACTACGTATATCTTGTGTTTGTAAAACCGGTCCTTACATAGATAAGCTATCAGTTATAATTCGCACGTTTTGTATAAATTATCACTCGCGTTTAATATAACATATAACATAGTACCTGATTTATTGCAACTAATTCTGCCTGAAAATTATTGCAATAATCCGCTAACTTAAACTTTTATTTCAATACCCCTATTATATACAACAAAAGCCGTCCCTGTACCACCGTCGCTTTTCGACCCACCCGTGCCCATAAATTTGTTATAAGTAATAGGTACTTTTTAATTCCGAGGTACTAATTCGACCCCCTATATCTAATTCGCGGAAAGAGCTAGGCTTCAATTCGTTCAGTACTCTATTGCACTATTATTTCCACTTACTTGCTTAACTGTATAAGATAGCTAGTATCAATCCTATTTAAGAGCAGTGAAAATTTACTAGTAGTATTTGCTGCCCAGACAATAATACCCACTATTTTCATCAATTGCCAATCAATAGCCTTACTCAAAGTAATAAGCGATGAAAGAATTGAACCAATACAAGAACCTTCATAGTCATTCATTCTTATCGAACGAAAATTGAAGTATAAATGGCACTTGCGCAGCCCTATAATAGACGACTAAAGCGGCTGGATATTTCCTGAACATTTCAGATAAATGATTTAAAACACTAAAATCTAAAGTTGCGTGCTAGTAACTAAATAGGAAAATTAAATGTGTGTAATAAACATAAAATTACATCTAGAGTATGGCTGTACTCATAATCTTATCAAGGAAAACAAAAATATACAAATACACATAGGTTAAGATTAATTTTAAATAGATGACAGTTTGAATTATCCGCCTTGCTATATTTTTAGTCAGACTGCTGTTTTGCTATTGAACTTCTTGTCAACGCCTAAATACAAAAAAAAAAAAATAATAACACCCTCAAAAAATCATTTACATTATTTTACAATCCAGAAACAGAACGTAAATGAAATAAGGAATACAATGAAATGTAGAATGCATTAAATGCATTTTCAGTCAATAAGAATATCTAAAATTGCGTTTCAATATACTTAAAGTAAAGCACTTGTAATTATTTTTCCAATACATCAAAACAAGTATTATTGCTTATAATGCATGTTCAAACATCATTAGATTCAAAATTGCCTGGCTGGTAGTCGAGTGGCTTGCACGCTTGGCTATCAGTGCGGAGTCCGGGGTTCAAATCTCGCTCTGGTCAATTACGATAATCGGTTTTTTCCGGGGTCGTAATGTTGATTAGGAGGGAGATTTGGCTCTGAGGGGGCCTGATAAGCTAATATATAGCTTAGGCGTTACCACCCCTTAAAAAAAAAAAAAAAAAAAAAAAAAAAAAAAAAAAAAACATAAATTAACTTGTTTCTTAGTATTTTTACATAGTTATACATCTAAAGAAGTTAGGTCAGGTGACCGTGATAGCCAACGAGCTCTACTAATGAACCTGACACTAAAAGATTGATTTAAAAACCGCAATGTTTCTCGAGCCACATGATATGGTACTCCATCTTGTTGAAAATAGCACCTTCCCAATTCATCATCATTTAACTGATTTTTCACTAAAAATATTGGAACGAGTATTTTACATCTCGACATTGCTACCAAGACTCTAATTGTTGGTGGATGTAAAGCAATTTTATTTTGTAATCTTTGCTATATATTTATAGCCTGATAAATGACACCACACCTAGTCTGAACAGAAATGGTATATCATCATAACAAAGATTTTTATTGAACTACTAAACTCTGCGTAACAGTTGCTTTAAATTGATGTGAGTTTTTAATCAATTCTTTTCTTACGATAAATCTGAAATAATGAAAATTTCAAATACCAAATTTTAAAAATGGAAATAGCACTAATCTTGAGCTAATTTGTAAATCGAGTTTTTAGAAATTGTATCATTTCGATTGTCTTACATCATGAATAGTCTCTTCTACAAAAATCGTAGATTTTCACTTACAAATATAGTGTTAACCTTCGAATCGATCAACAATTCTCTCTTTCTCTCTCTGCGCTTACAATTAGTAGAGATTAATAAACAAATTCATAAAAACTGTATGTGGTATGTCAGAATAGATTTCTTTAAATAGTTGCATTGAATGATTCTATTCAATTTCCATGAAGAGAATAGAAATAATGCATTTGTAAAACCAAACAATATTGCTCATCCTTAGAACGAAAAATTAACTGAAATTATCAAATCAAAAGAACTTACCTGGGCCGTAACACAAGTAAATAGTAGTTCTAAAAACTAATTTATTATAATAAATAACTGGAGGAAATAAGGAATAATGAGTAATTATTTTTAAAAAAATGTTTCAAATAAATGTTGCCTCGAATCATGTTCTACACTTGTTAAAATTAGTTTCAGTAATGGCGGACTTCCGGTTGTACCGGAAGTAGATACTAACTTTATTATGTTAAACAGAATACCCTATATATTATTGCACTTTTGGATCCCTTGTTAAATTTAAATAATAAGTCGAACCGTTTCCGAATTACATGACGTTTTTCGAAAAAAAATACATTTGCAGTGTCTTCGGTGTTTGGAAATATCTCCGGAAATACGAAAGTTTGAAAGATGCAGTTTTCAATTTTCCCTTAACCATGAAACAGCACACGTCTTTTATTTTAAAATTGTTGCGTTTAAATTACATCGTTATTAAATAGGGATCTGTAATTTTCGAACTCTAAAATCATGGATAGCTTGATTTTTTTAAATTGAACGGTATAGCAATTTTTACATAAACGGATGCAAAATTTAATTTTCTTTCGATTTTATACAGGTACCATTGTGTCTATCTCCAACGGTTTTGAAGATATTCGCGATTTTTCAGATTCTCACGAAAGATACATATTGCGCAGCGCCGGGCACCTTCCCTTCGCATTTCACCAGGCATAGGACTGACAGCAATAATACTGGCATTAGAAACTACCCAAACAGAACACAATAGGACCACTGGAAACAAACAAAACTTGCAATTAAAAAAATGCAGAATTTACTAAAGGCGTTCTGAAACATTGGAGATGAACATAGCAAAGATAAACGAAAACACAACATTACTGATCCGGTATAACCGGAGGTCTGCCATTGCTGAAACTAATTTTAACATGTGTAGAATATGATTCGAGGCAACATTTATTTGAAACATCTTTTCAAAAAAATTATATTAAATCGGCTATGGACCGTTGCATCTTAGATTGGACATCCGGTATAACATAAGCCCTGAGTTCACACGTAATTAGCTCTAAGATAATTTGGGCGTACCTAAGAAACAAGGTACATACCCTTATAGGTATATGAGTTATAGAATAGAAGTAGGTGGGATGCAACGAAATAAATGATAATCTCATCACCTTTTGCTAGATAAAAAGCAGCAAATTACTATAGCAACTAAACATGACGTATAGAGCAGAGAAAATTTGCAGATTGAGAAAATTTTCAACGAACAAGGCAAATCAAAATCCTTCTGAGAATCTAGAACCGGTAGAAAATTATAAATCAGCATATCAGCTTAAATAAAATTAAAAATCCTCAAGAATGACGTAACGCAAATCCATGTTAACAATGCGGTTTAATTAAGAAAAAAGTCTTTCCCACATTTATGATATAATTATGGAGAACCCTATTGCAAATGATGACAACACTAATAGGAATCTTGACAGGCCACTGCAACCTGGAAGGAAACTTGAGTAGATTTGGAATAGGAGATAAAGTAAAATATGAATTCAATGGAGAACAGGGTGAAACGTCTTTGCAGGTTCTCTCAAATTGCAACTTATGACGTGAAATTTTTGACCACTTAGATTACTAGAATATGAGTTGATGTTAAGGACTGTTTTCATTATCTGTTGGATTGTTTAAATCCAACGTTTTCAGCAGTATTTCTAATACCGCCATCAGGGCAACCCTGATAAAACAATACCCTGCAAACAAGAACTACATTGAGTATTAACACAGTTATGGAACTACTAATAATATGCGTAGAAACAACGTACTTCCAGATAGGGGACAAATTCTACAAACAAGAGTTTGAGATGGCGACGTGCTCACCTCTGTCTGCAGTTCTGAGCAACATCTGCATGGAAAATTTAAACAAAGAGCAATACGAACACATCTCAAGCCAAGGCTGTGGCTCAGATACAACATAGAACCTTCAGTCGAGATCATTGTGCAATTGGAAAAAAAATGCTATTTCATTCTTAGATGTCCTAGTCCAGAAAACGAGAAACTGAAACATTAAAACTAGCGTGTACAGAAAATTTACCTTCACAGAACATTGTCCATATTATGAATCAAACCACCCACGACACACCAAAATGGGAGTCGCAAGATGCCTGTGCGATAGTGCAAAAATCATATGCTCTGATTCGACTGATGCAAATAAAGAATTTCAAACTATCACTGACACGGTCAAAATTAATGTATAGGTACCCAAAAGAAGAAAATATGTTGTCCAAATCAAGAAGTCGGAGAACAAACGCGACCCGACAAGAAATCAACGTCAGTATCACAGCCACAATTCCATACGTAAAGGGCCCGTCAGAAAAAAAAAAGTCAAGAGGATAGTTAACCAGTACGAAATTAAAACAGCGATATGTACGTCTAACACAACCCGAACAACATATATCTAGAAAATAAAACTGTGTATATAGCATTTAGTGTAAATACGGACGCTCATACATTGATGAAACAAGTATACAGCTCAAAATATAAATAGAACGCAGAAAGATCTGTAGAAGAGAGGAAAACAAAAAACCGAAATTGGCGCAACATGCTTGGGGTACAGATCATAGAATAGATTGCGAAAATAATTCATTACATCCTGTCCAAAGAAGATGGACAAACAAAAAGAAAACTAAAAGAAACCGCATACATAGTGAGGTCACCAGACGCTATCAGTATCCAGGTATCTACGGATGCCGTTAGTGTATAACTGCCTACAAGAACACATCCGCATTCAGATGGGTGAATAAGGTATAATCAGAATTCTAGAATCACAATAACACCGGGACTATAAAAGAAAAAAATCTTAAAAATTTACAAACTTACAACGAAGCTTTCTATAGAATGAAATATCAAAAATCTCAACAGTTAACTTCTAGAAAAAAGAAAAACCACACCATAACTCTCATACTCGTCAATTTCAACATATTATGTAAAAATATAGATTCCAAATGATGTATACCTATCCTGGAGAAACCAGTACATGACCGTATTGTACAGTAGTGTGTACACTGGGCAATACAGAACAAACGTAGAATCAAATTTGAAGAATTTGTACATTTTCATCGCAAGCAATGGAATTAGCAAGCCATAGCCCTTATCAGGCTTACTCTGATGACGGCAGTAGAAACACTGCCGAAGGGTCGGATTAAAACAATCCAACAGACGATGGAAGCAGCCCCAAGCATCAGCTTATACTGAAATTGTGCTGTGCAACTTATAGAATCTACATCTGACAGCATACGAATATAATCTTTTGTATATGATTACATGTAGTGGTAGTTATCGTCGTTAATCCTTTTTGTAAAGATTCTATTCTGTTAGAATGAAAAGTAATAATCTGAGATAATGAAATACCCAAGAACCAACAAAATTAAATATAAATCCAAAGTTAAAGGTTAGTTATGAATTATTCATTAAAATATTTTTAAGTATCTTGAAACCACATCTACCGTAAACTCTGAAGTAAGAAATATAAAAGTAAGTTTACACCACGTGTTCCTAACAGCTTTAAAAGATTGTAATGTTGATTTATCATGTTCAAAATCGGCAGTAATTTTATACAAAGCTTTTATTAAAAGAATATTTAATAATTCAATATTACTGCCACAGCACTATATGAAAGCTAGTAGCAAAATCAGATTACATTTATAATTACCGTGCTTTTAAACTATTTTCAAAAGAATTACTTCATTGTGGACCACGTGTATCTTAAAGTTTCCGAATACAATATCCACAGTTTTCTGAAGGTACTTTTAATGAGATCCGCATAAATAAACTTATTTTGATTGTCAACATTTGAAAATAAACATAACGCTGGAACTTTCGTTGAAGTTTTCCAGGTCTCGTGCCGAAGTTTTATAATCTTCAAGCGCACAGCGGTATTCGCAAATAAGTTTGTCAGTTAGTCCTAGAGCTTAGCAAATCTATATATTACTACTGTGGCTGTGAATCTAACATCTGTGCCGCTAAGATTTGACGAAAAACTAGAAAATCATCGCAGCAATAAATAATATTTACTAGCAAATTTGGTATAATTTTTGAGGTAATATATTAAAAACTAAAAAGGTTGTTCTTTTATCAACTAATAATACGGCCACCGCATAATTCAGCTTTTTTAATAATAATGATAGGTATCTACTTATTCAAATCATACAAAAATACAATTTCATATTCCTCAATAAAGATACCACTCTTCCGTGTCAAATCCAAATTTACGTAGTTTTAACGACGAGTATTGTGTTTTAATTGGTGCATGTTTAACTTATACTTTACTGGCTTCTTACAAAGTTCGTCTTTCAATCACATACTCTTTCTTAATATTTGTTTACAATTCGGTTAATTTTTTTTTTCTCGTGAAAATTCGGAAATTTGAAACCAAAGATAATGTATCTGTTACTTTTTTGTAACACAAAAAAAAGCATTATTAACCAAGTTGGAGTCATTATAGTAATTTAATTTTACCTTTTCAGGATTTGTAAATTGAAAAAATATAGTACCGCTAGAGCCGGCGAGTGAAGTGCACGTGTGCCATTTGCGTGTGGAAATTGTCGGTTTTCAAGGGTGTTATTGTCTTCTTCTAATTTTTATCTCATCAGTAAATGATGAGTAGGGTATGATATTAGTTTTCCTCAGTTTTTGTTAAGTTATCAGCAGTATTTTTCTTTTAATTTTGAGTTGATTATTCACATTTATTATTGTTTTGGACTTAGACCTGTAGTATCCAAACGCACAACACGTGTGTATGCACACGCATTTCCCGCACATCGCGCGTGGGGGACGGGCTTTCGGTGGACTTTTGTGTCCACTAGTACGATATAATGAGTACTGAACAAACAAGTATTTTGCCAGGCTCTTCTGTGGCTGGAGGTAGTCTGGTAAATTTGAACAATCCGACTGTTAGTGAACTTCCATCGATGGAGAGTAACCTACCTTCTTTCGCATCCGTTCTTAAAACTGATTCTTCGACCAAGTCTTTATTTCCTGATAGAGAACAAGCAATTGTTTTCGATGCAATTGATAATTCATCAAAAAACGACTATATCATAGCCGTTGGGGAATTGATTAATCCTAAAAATATTATATTTGCATCACGAATTTCAAACAATAGAGTATGCATATATTTGTCTTCTAAAAATATGGTTGAATTATTTATGTCTACCCATGGTGGAATAAATCTAAATGAAACTTTCATTCCCGCACGGAGACTAGTGTCACCCGGTAAAAGGGTGATACTTTCAGATGTATCACCATCTCTACCCACATGACATCCTCGAAAAAGAAATTAAAAAAATAGGACTTAAAATTGTCTCACCAATAAGATTTATAAACGCAGGTATTACAAAGGAAGGTTATAAGCATATCATTAGTTTTAGGCGTCAGGTTTACATTGTACTAGATGAGAATGATAAACTTCCTGATTCTCTGCTGATACAGTTTCGGGATAACGCATTCCGAATATTTCTTACCACTGATGAAATCAGGTGTTTTTTGTGCAAACGACTAGGTCATATTGCATCTAAATGTACGGTTAACACCAATAACGAGGACCATCGTCAACAACTTGACTCAACACCTCCTGTTGAGGTTCCGGTACAATCAGTTTCCATAACTGAACAAGTCAATCCAAAGCCTGTGGCTCAAACTGTTCTTCAATTTGATGATACCCCGAACGTGAAAAAACGACAAGCTTCTCCATCGACTCCTTCGGATACAGGCTCTTCCTTGTGTGTAGGCACAAGCACTCCCTTGCAAAGAACCTAGTGATAGTAAAATCGACCGGTTTTTATAACCCAAAAGTAAAAAAAAGAAAGAGGAAATTGTTCCAGACAGTGAAACTGCGTATTTGGAAATTAAGGAGATTTTTAAAGAACAAATAGAAGTATTAGATTTTGACAACTATTGCAAGTTTCTAGAAGATGTAAAAGGTAAACAGGATCCTCTTCTTATAGCTAAATCATTCACCAACGATATAGATTCCCTACTAGAGCTCCTTATTCAAACTGTTCAAATAGTAAAAAGATCTAGCTTAAAGGCTCGTATTAAACGTGTGATTAAAAAAATTAAAAACGCCTTAGGCGTAGAAAATCCCGAATACCAGTTTTCACTAGATGATTCTGAAAGTACGGCCGCGCCCAAGGGACAGATATTTCAGAGTTTTAAGAATTTGTGCTAGGACATTTCTATCTTATGTTTGTTAGGTTTCCTTTCCATTTTCTTTCTTTTTTTTATCTATCAATGGCTTTCCGAAATTTAAACATTATTCAGTGGAACGCACAGTCATGCGTGCGAAAAGACTGCAATTTGAGGAACTTATTTCTGATTACAAAGTTGACGTAGCGTTGATAAGTGAAACCTGGTTTAAGGAAACTGATCAGATTTGTTTCAAACAATTCAATATTCATAGACATGATCGAGAGGATGGTTATGGAGGCACAGCTATTTTAATTAAACGCTCGTTAATATTTGAACCCGATTGTATTTAAAGAAATTCCAAAAAATGTTAACATATCCGGTATCTTTCTTCCTCAAATTAACTTGTCACTAGTGTGTGTTTATAGGCCTATACAAGCATGCTTGAATTGTCAGGATTACCACAGATTATTTTCTCAAATATCTACTCCTTTCATTTGCAGTGGCGACTTTAATGCACACCACCCCAGTTTTGGCAGCCACAAAATAGATAATGCAGGTAATGTTCTTCTTAAAGCTATTGACAGTTTGCATTTAGTTTTCCTAAATGATGGTACTGCTACTCGACTGAATAGACCTAATCAAGGCGCTTCGGCTGTTGGTATAACTATATCTTCCGCATCTATTGCTCAAAAATTTACGTGGAGCGTTCTTGAAGATACATACTGCTCGGACCATTTTCCTATTCTTGTGGTCTTGCAATCGGGTTACCTAGACGAAACAACTATCTACCCTACATCGAGATGGAAGATTGACAGTAACAAGTTAGCCTTATTTAAAGAACATTGTAGAACGCTTTTTCATCCAAATCTGCATGAAACGCAAGCTGAGAAAAAATTAGATTATCTGTATAAGGTCATTCATCAATCTGCTGATCACTGCTTCAAACACTAGCATCCATTCAGTGTAGTAGGTAGGCCACATCCTCCTTGGTGGGATGAGGACTGTTCAAGGGTTGTCAGGGAGCGGAAACTGGTGTTAAGACAATACAAGGCATGCTCTACCCTGGAAAATTTCATTAAGTGCCAAGAATCTGTTGCATACAGTAAAAGATTTCTTAAAAAAAAGAAAAGGGCAAGTTGGGTTAATTTCTGTAGTAGTCTGAATCAAAATACACCGGGCAGTCAACTCTGGCGTACAATTAAAAAGTTTAGCAGAATCCCCACTCCTAACCCTGTACATATTAATGAACAGATTGCAAATAAGTTTTTGGAATCTCTCGCCCCAGTTACGGTTCCATTTCAAAATATTCTAGTAGCCTGTACTGACCCCCAGAACTTATGGCTACAACCATTCACGCTAGTGGAATTAAATTTAGCCCTTGATATTAAGAAAAATACGGCTCCTGGGATTGACAATATACCATACGTTTTTGCTTCAACACCTCCCTGCCGAAATTCTCGAGTTTCTATTGTCTATCTTCAATTCAATGTGGATGGATGGTACGGAGATTGAGGAACTTAAAAAGGTTGTAATAGTTCCTATTCCGAAAGCGAATTCTGATCCCATCGCCTTCCGTCCAAATTCTTTGTTATCATGCGTGCTAAAAGTCTATGAACGTTTAATTAAGCGTAGGCTGGAGTGGTGGATTCATCAAAATAAATTGCTACCTTCACAGCAGTACGGATTTCGACAACAAATGGGTACTATTGATGCGACGACGGATCTTGTCTCCGAAATACAATTAGGTTTTACCCGAAATCTCTATGTAGGGATGATTTTTATCGATCTTAAAAACGCTTATAATACCGTTGATTTAGATATCCTTTTTTCAAAGCTATGTAGTTATAAAATGCCCAGTCACACTGCTAATAATATAGTCAAAATATTCAAAAATCGCATAGTTTATATAAGAGCACACAATAATACATTGGTGGGTCCACGGACAATTAACATTGGTCTCGCACAGGGTTCAATTTTGAGTCCATTACTATTTAATCTGTATACAGCTGATTACCACGCTATGAAAAGTCCGACTATTAAGCCCGACGTAGCGGATTCATCTTTGCAAAAATTGCAGAACAACCTTTCTAAGGTATGGACGAAGTCAGATAAGTGGCTCCAACTACATGGTTTTGATTTGTCCCCTGGAGTGGTATTTTTTTCTCGCCATAGATTACCGCCGATGAACCGTATAATACTTAATAAGGATGTGCTGAGTGTTGTGGAAGTAGTGAAGTACTTAGGATTTGTTCTGGATAACAAATTAAAGTGGTCACATCACGTAAATAGGATTGTAAATAAGTGTGAGGGATATATTAATATTTTAAAGATGTTTGTGAAAATAAGGTGGGGTGCCAGCAGTAAGCAATGAAATTCTACCAAGCATGTATTCGTTCTCACTTGGATTATGGATGCATTCTTTTTTCAGTTCGGCTAATGAGAAGCAGATGAGTCGAATAAGAGTGGTTCAAAATAAGGCCCTTCGCATCTGTACGGGTGCAATGAGATCCACACCGCAAGAAGCATTATATGTGGAGGCAGGAGAACCGCCCATACAACTTCGGCAGGAATATCTTGCTAATAAATACATTCTCAAGTTGAAAAGTATGGAGCCTAATAGTATCATTGACAATATTCATAGGCTTTCAGTTTTATAGTTCCTATCTTCATACTTGGCCAACAAAAAAACCTCTTTTACTTACGTCTGCCTACCGTTATATTGTAACGTTAGGACTTTCTATCCGGTACTCAGTCCAGCCAAAAATTAGCTTTTCATCAATTCATTAAACCAACCCAGATCTTCATTCCGAAATATACCAGCCGTTATAGACACAGCAATGCATGAGGAGATTGTTAACAATCTTACTGGTTACACTCTTATTTATACGGATGCTTCCAAAACAGCGGATGGATGCGGCTGCGCATTTCTTAACTATAGTTCGAGTGTTAGTAAATCTTTTCGTCTTAATTCATTGGTGAATATTTTTTCAGCTGAAGCTAATGCAATTGTGGAGGCTCTTGAGTATGTAAAGCACCTGGATGTCGAAAAAGTTGCTATTAGGACTGATTCTCTGAGCTTTTTACAAGCTCTACGAAAAAGAAAATGGTTTTCAAAAATGCATCCATTGGTGCTGGATGTTCTATTGAGCTGTGTTGAATTGGAGAAGCAACACAGGACCGTTAAGTTCTTTTGGGTGAAAGCTCACGCTGGTATAATTCCTAATGAGGAGGTGGATTGTTTGGCTCGGGGAGGCAATAGGTAACGACGAAGCTATACATAAAACTGTTTACATGAGGGAGGTTAGTGCCAAAATTCGATGTCATTTTCTTCGCAAAAAGTGGGAGGAGAGATGGCAAACAATATGCAAAGAAAACCCCACACGGTACACCAAAATTCACCCATCTGTGTTTCATTCCCGTTGGGATAGTGGTCGCGTGGTTTCCCGCCATTTTTCTTCCACAATCGCTAGGATGAAATTTGGGCACGGTAGTTTTCCAGCACACCTCTATAGATTAAAGATAATTGATTCACCTGCTTGCTCGTGTGGTTACGAATTAGCTGATTTGAACCATTTGTTTCTCGGATGCCCAAAATATGAAGTAGAACAACGTGAGCTGATTGCCGGCTTAGTAAAACATAAAGTAATCTTTCCAACAGCTGTAATACCTATTCTGGAATGCAATGATATTGAAGTTTATAAAGTACTAATGAATTTTATCAAGAAATGTAGAATTCAAATTTAATGTTAAAGTTAATGTTATATGTTATATTTTGTTAGTTAATGTGGCTGATGGGCTAAAACGCCTAAAAAAAAAAAAAAAAAAAAATTGAAAAATAAAGGTAACTAAAATATATGCTACCAATTTCAAAAGCTACTGCATGAATATGAATACGCAACACATATTGTATACATGTAGCGTGACAACAAATATTGATTGAAATAATTCTTTAATCCGACCACAAACATTTTAAAAAAACGTATTCAGTTTTAAATATGCAATACAGCTACGTGCAAACAATGCATAAACAATACGCAAACTCCACACAAAAGCTTCTATTGCCCTAATTTACCAATAACAACTGCATTTAAAAAGTATGTTATGTATACCGTCCATTTTATATTTCCGAAAATCCACCAAATTGACAAAAAAAATTGCGGCAGGTATCTACCCCAATCGTTACCAATCTCGTATATCCATATCACAATATTTGTTTAAAATGTTATTAGTTTGTTGGTATTAATAATTGAATATATTTTTAACCGTCTCTACTTTTATTATATTAGTAGATATACTTTATAACAAGCTGATAATTTATCGAGCTCTGGAAACTCATTCCGAGCAAACTCGACTTTTCTGTGCAATGCATGGGCCACACAAGTTACATGCAACATATTTGGATAAATTTCCTTTAATAATTTTCCAGACTTCAACATATATGCCTCTGCGTCGCTAAAAAATAAAGGAACCCTGTGCCTTTGATTTTAGTCAAATTGAAGAACATTTTCTAGGCTTTTATTAATAATGTTTTTTATGGTTTTAACGGTAGTCTGATGCGTAATGCCTCAACCTATTACCTCTACGAGGTGTGGAAAGCGTATTTTGATTCCAAATACCAACTATTATATTTCTTACACAACGACCTACTATATCGACTGTTTCATCAGCACTAACTCACACATATTGGCTAGAAATAATAAATTTAATTTATGGTATAACATTTCTGTAACATTTTATTGGCTCCATAATGTTATAGAATCAGCAATATGTCTATATCTTTCCAGAAAGGTTTTTAATTTAGGGTAATGTACAGGATCCTTGGGATGTTGGGTGCAACAAATGCTTCACAAAGTTCTCCATAAAACTTGTCGGACAAAATATTTTACTTATCTTTTTTTGTTTATGTGTTGTGTAACATGCTATTTTTGCTCGCATTTTAGAATTTTTAAATAAATATAGCACACTATTTTCGCATGATTAACAATTGATAGATATCTTGTATGGCCATAAATCCAATTTTCATTCACTTGTGGTTCTGATTAATACTAGCCATATTAAAATAAAATTAGAAATATCTAACAAGGGAAACGAGAGAGAAACAAGAACGAACTAAAAATGTTTTTTAAAATAATAATCTTCAATATAACTTACCTATAGAACATACGAAAACCAAAACAAGATAAGAATAACTCTAAATTTTGTAATAAAAATTGAAAAGGTCTTTAGTCTTCAAAATAAGTTATTAATAAATATATTTTGACTAAGGTATATAGTTCCAAATACTAAAAGAAAAGAGTAAGTAAACATATGTACGTTAATGTATAAAGCTTTATCGACAGCGAATTTTACATTAGATATTTAGAATATGAAAGCACAACTTTATGTAACATTGAGAAAATCGCATTTAATTCAACCCGTTTGTTCCGTATTTCTTAGAAAGCTAGAAGGCCTATAACAACTAGTGATAGGAGGCGAAAAGATTGCATATGTCAAAGAGGTGAAACACCTGGGAGTATAGTTTAATCAAAGACATACATACATGGAACCCGCATATTCAGAACACAACCAACAAAGCTACTATCATCCTAGGTAGGTGCAGGAGATAGTATGGAAGGAATTGGCGACTTAGCTCCAAGAAGACTCTGTGATTATACACAAGGGTAATTAGACTCATGATAACGTACGAAGCTATACAGCGTATTCCACCTAAGTGGTTCATTAAAAGTTTATGATGTTCTACTATTTACTTATATTTGAGATTTTCGCACCATTATCTGTTCGATTGGAACTATAATTGTGAAATACTTCAACCAAAATATCACTTCCGGTTGACCGGAAACTTGTCAACTTTGTTATTTTAAATAGAATGATATAATTTTTTATTCATTTTTGGATTTTGCGGCAATAAATACGTCAGTTATTAGTATATATTAAAATGTACGACATGTTATGTTTAATACTTTGTTACATTCTCCATGAATGTTGAATAAATTCAAAATTTTGCTCTCCGAACAGTCGTCTCTATTCATATTGCGTTGTTCAAAAAGTGTAATTACGATGACATACACACACACTTATGGTTAGACAATGAATTTGACATTAATCCCATTCAAAGCCATCTGCGAACATTTAAAGCTAGAGCTACTTAGATTGTTCAACAAAGAGCTCTTCATATCTCAAAATCTATCTATTAAAATAGGTATAGGCAGTGCTGATACAAAATGATAGGGAATGATATTTACTTCCCAATTTCGAATTAAAATACAGAGTGTTCCATTTCAGAAAATTGAGTTTTCTGCATTCGAAAATATGTCACTTGGTTACTCAATTTTGAACACCCTGTATATTAGAACGCGAAGTGTGGGTACCATTTCTTAGAGTTATATCTACATTCATAACATAGCAAATTTGGAGTCTCTACTTGCAGTATTAACGGAGATATTAATTTCAGAATGAGGCAGTAATTATTACTAAAAAAAAGAAAATCTTAAATAACTCAAAAACGACAACATGTAGTTATAGGAATAGCTAATAAAGACTGACGTAGAATCCAAAAATTTAAAGAAAATTATATCATTCTATTTAAAATAACAAAGTCGACGACCATTTCTGGTCAACCGGAAGTGATATTTTGGTTAAGGTATTTCACATTTATAGTTCCAATCGAACAGATAATGGTGCCAAAATCTCGAATATAAGTAAACAGTAGAACATCGTGGAATACCCTGTAGTATGGTGGTCAAAGGTGATGCAGGTGGGGGCAGCCAAATCGCTAAGTGGCATACAATGACTGGCGATGTGTGCGCGCCACACATGAGATCGACTCCTACCACTGCAGTGGAAGTAATTTTAAACCTGCCACCGCTACATATTTACATTCAAAGAACTGCCAGGTCTACAGCACATACACTTACGCATACTAAAGTTACAACAAGTAAATCTCACGGCGCTAACTATCAAAGACTATTAGATGCACTCAAGGAGGTATCCCTTTTCGGAATGCCATGTGATGCCATGGTTCAAACATTCAACCTAGATAGAAAATATCAGGTTATAATACCAGATAAGAAGAACTGGGGACAGCCACTCCAGTAAAAGCGGACTCAAACTGGTATACAGACGGCTCTAAACACAAAGAAGCCTAAAAAGGCTCTTTCGGTAAGCTCCTGCAAAAACACAATGGTGTTTTAAGCCGAGGTTAACCTGCTACCCAGGTAAGAGCGTCGCTATCTTCTCCGACAGTCAATCCACATTTAAAGCAATTAGTTCCACAGCTATGAATTCTGCTGATTTGGGACAACGTAAGCGCCCTAAATGAGGTGGACATCCAAAGAGAATTAACTTTGGCCTGTGTTCCTGGCCACTCGGGCGCGGGCGTGAGAGGAAATGAGGCGGCGGACGAGCTGACCAAACGAGGTTCGTCAAGGTCTTTCGTGGAAGTTGGCCCTTCTTTCGACACTACCACATTGCAAATTAAAGAATCCATTGATGAATCAATCTATAATCAGTCTGGAAAGTGGTAGCAAAAATCACCGAGACAGAAGCAGGCCTAAAGGGATTTACTAAGGATCTACTGAATAAAGATAAGAAAACTGTCAAAATGATAGTAGATCTGCTAACTTGGGCACTGTAGACTAAATAGGCAGATGTACAACATGAGCCTGGTAGGTGACTGCAACCTGCAGATCCTGCAAAGAGGAGGAAGAACACAGTTCATGTGCTGTGCCAATGTGGAGGTCTGACGAGGACATGATTTCTAGTAATGGGCGTGGAGAACCACACAGCTAGCAGCTACACACAAAATCCGTTCTCAAAGTTCATAAGCCTAATTAAGAGGGCAAAATTAGAGCGCGTCTTCTAAGAAAAAGGTGATCACAATAGTTCTGAAAAGGTCGCGGTGAAACACGCCACTCCAATCCCAATATAATCTAATCTAATCCGTATCTTTATGTGAAATATTTTTCTTTTCAAAAATATCTTATTTTTTACAAAAAGAAAAATATCAATCATAAATATATGGAATAATTTAATTACGATAACAATAGCTATTAAGAAAAAAACGAAAAAAACTAGATGGTGAATAAAGTATCAATTTAGTACATATCTTCCTAACGCCAACGACTTTCTCCGGCAAAGAGTAATCGCGAAAAGCTTAAAAGCTCGACTAGGAATCAAGTCGAGCTCTTTACGCCATTGTACACTCCACTAAGCAAAATAAGGGGAGCAATTTCGAACTAACCGGTATGCGATTTAATCAACAGGTCATCTTCTGTAGGAACGTTCTCATACTTACCCCCTTCCATCTGTATCCCCACCTCATACAATTAATTCTCCGTTAATTAAGAGGGTTCCTGTTTAATCTGACTCGCAAAAAAAAAAAAACGCTGATTCAAACTTACAGAGATCGCTCGTGTGATATCGACCACAAATTACGGCTGCTAATTGAGTACGTAGTCAAATATTAGTTTATGACTGCAATACTAAATTTATACCGGGTAAACGCCTAGAAGTTCGGAACTGGCGCTAATTATCAGTTACTTACATCTAGTTATTTAAGTAAACCGGTAGATCCTGTATGCAACTATGAACCTGAAACGAACAAGAAGATAAGCACATGTACAGCTATTGATATACCTATATGGCAGTATGTTGGGCATCACTTGATAACATATTACTGGCATAACTGTTTCACCAAATAATTCCTTATTCAAATAATTGCGTATAGAATAATTACTGAAGGAAATTTAGCTTCAGTTATATACACTGTGTATCAGTCAAATGGAATGAATTCGATAATAAATAAATGGCTGCATGTTCGAAGAAACGTTCGCACACGTCGATTGGTATTTTTAGTTGTGCATTTTTTTCAACAAGAATCTTTTATATATGGTATGTCATGTAACAGTGGCCAATACCAACTTTTTTATTTTAAATGCTACACCCTGTATATTATTCAATTTTTGGATTTTTCAGAAAATACATATTTCATTTCCTATGCCTATCTTCAATTGTTTAGGAAATACTAAGTGTTTTCAGTTTTTTCAAAAAAGTAACATTGAAGAAACAAAATTATTTGATTACAGAAATTCGTTACAGCACACTTAGACACAAGAACTTATAAGTAATCTGTTTATTTCTTGATATTGTAAAAAAAAAAAAAAAAAAACATTCCTTTTTACCGATATGAAATAAACAAAAACTGTAAATACTTTTGTTTAAAACGCTTGGCCTTAGCAAATTGTTGTCTGCCTGCATGATAGTTTAGTTGTCAGTGTTACAATCGTTTGAAATTCGTTAACTGCATATCAGAAAAAATGGATCCTTTAGCAGAAATGCACAAAATAACAATTCTACAAATGATGGGTTATATAACATACGGCAAATTGAAGTTGCTCTCTTATTTCATGAAAAATGTCCAAATTTTCTACCTATATCCCACGGGACAATTAGTAAAATAGGAAAACAATTTCGCGAGCTAAGGGGTACAAGGCAGATAAAAAAAGCAGCTACCAATGCAATTAGTAATGATAAGAAATTGGATATTTTGCTTGAGTTTAAGGAAAACCAACATACTTCTAGTCGACAAGCAGCCACCATCTTCGATGTTAGCCATTCATCGATTATTCGAACATTAAAGGAAAATAAAATGCATCTCTATAAAATGATACCAACTCAGGAGCTCATGGAAGACGATTTCGATAGTAGAACGTATTTTTGAACAAATGATGTCAATGTTAGATAACAATGTGATCCAATTAGAACATGTTTTCTGGTGGTGCACCTTTACATTACACGGTCATGCTAATCGTCAAAATTGCCGCAATTGGTCGAGGAAAAATCCACACTGGATGAAAGAAGAACATACACAATACCCTATAAGCGTTAATGTTTGGGCAGGAAATGTTGGAGATCATATCATAGGTCCCTTTCTCATTGATGGCAATTTGAATGGCGATAATTATTTAGCACTACTCCAAAATAATGCCGTGTCAACTTTGACAAACTTATATCCTGTTCCAGCAAACCCGCAAAATCCAGCGAATATGATATGGTTTCAGCAAGATGGAACACCGCCCCATTACCAAATCAATGTCCGACAGTACTTCAACCGAATATTTCCAAATCAATGGATAGAGAGGCGAGATCGATTGAATGGCCAGCACGATCCCCTGATCTTACGCCATTAGACTTCTTCTTATGTCAAAAGCATTGTACAAAACCAAACCTCTCAACTTAGCTAACTTAAGAAGACGAATAACGCTTGCGAGTAGATTGGTCACGCCTGAGATGTTGAGTAACGTTAGAAGAAATTTCTATTTAAGGTTAGGATGTACACGGCGAGCATTTTGACCATCTCCTACATGAATGTTTTTTTTTTGTTTTTTTACAATATCAAGAAATAAACAGATTACTTATTAGTTTTTGAGTATGTTGTAGCGAATTTCTGTAATCAAATAATTTGCTTACTTTAATGTTATTTTTTGCAAAAAAAAAAACTGGAAACACTTAATATATCCTAAACAGTTGAAGATAGGTATAGGAAAGTGTACATGAAATATGTCTAGAATTTTCTGAAGAATTCAAAAATTGAATAATATAATTCATTTAAATTAAAAAGGTTGGTATTGGCCACTGATGCATATCACAACACCATGTATAAAAGGTTTCTGTTGAAAAAAATGCACAACTAAAAATACCAATCGACGTGTCCGAGCGTTTCTTCGAACACGAACCCATTTATTTATTATCGAATTTATTCCATTTGGCTAATACACAGTGTATAAATATGTTTGTACGACTTCTGTTACCGCAGCGTCCGTGTTTCTAAAAACAAGATATTTCACTGGATGGGAATTCCTCTATAGCTCGTAACCAGTAATAGATAGGAAAAAAAAGGTTTTTATTAATTGTTGTAGGATTATGATTTGTCTATATTCGCACATAACGTTTTGCAACCTCGTTACAGCTTTCAACTTTGTTTTCTTAAGTACATTAGCCGCATTGTTATTGCATTTTTTAAATATCAGTAAGTTTAAATAAATGAAATATAACATGCTTTAGGGCTAAACTCGTTAATTTCCTAAATATCCTTGATTTTCTAAAAATTATGTCACTTACATTGTTTGAGAAAGGCGGTGATCTTAGGGAGAAAAAATCTGGTGAGAAAGAAGGCCGCTGTTATGGGCTTCCTCTCCCTAACCACCGATTTGGTTGCGCATAATCCAAAAACTTAACTAAACTGAAATCATATATTAATATATTTTGCGAACGAAAGAACGGGTTATTTTACTCTTTTCTCGCTTACAATATTCATCGTTCATTGGATATTACAACACAACACAATAAACTTAAATGTGCTGGAGCACCATCATTTGTGTAAAGTATTTTAAAAACTTTTGACATAGTAATATTGAAATGAAAAATGAATGTTTTCCCTTGAAAACAAATGTTTTTGCTTACCCAGGTGTAATATTAAATCATCTTAATTATGCTACAACATTTTTTTAGTTTACCTACTATTAAACATCCCATAACTTAAAATACTTAACATATTGTAACGTTTTTCTATTCTTAAAACGTTGTCGGGGTTTAGAGAAATACACAGGCGATATATTTAAATTAACTCGATTTATTAACACATTATTATTATTACAGACTATTTTATGCATATTACTTTGTAATATGTGTTTAATATGATATTCTAATATGTCTTTTATATGTATTTTTTAATATTTATTTTATATAATTTTCTAATATTTCTGTTATGTTTTTCAAATATTTGTTATATTAATAAATATTTTACATGCACGGTACCTGCAGAAATCTGTTTTTCTTTTTTGTTAATTAGCATCAAAAACCTTGGCAGATTGGATTTGTCCAGTCCTCAGATTATATTGTATTTGAATTCTGATATGGATGTAAACACTTTTTAGCTATTACTATAAAATAATAATAATAATAAAAAACATGCTTAAGATGTTATATATTCACATTGGCACATAGCGAAATACTTACATCTTAAAAACAAGCCAGCTACAAATACATTTGTCTATTTCTAACGTATCACCTTATCCATTGCACAAACGCCACAAGTGACGCCAACGCCACCATAAACAAAAGCGAATGAATGTGTACGAAGTGCACAAGCCGTGGCAACAATGAAATATCTAAATGATATAAAATATATATTCTAATACAAATATTTTTTAATGTAAAATACATATTAAGATGATTTTATTTTTGAAAGAAACCAATGCAGCAAGTCAAGAATGCAAATAAGAACAAAACTGAACACTTAATGCAGATTTTAAGGGCGTATTAGAGTAAATCAAGGAAAAAATTAGTACTACAGTGACATATCTAAATTTGTAATATGATACAAATATAAATAAAGTATTCAAAACAAAATATTAGATTTATAATAATTATATAATATTATTTTCCTATATGTAATATTAAAAAAAAACATTGTATTATTAGTTTTATATTAGGCGAATATTGGTTATATATTATGTGCTACTTGGGACAGATTTGAAAAAACGAGAAATGTAAAATCTCAGACGAAAGAAACACATTATCAATCAATTCAATTACTAGACCAACGTGATTTTGATGGAAAATTAATCTTTTGTCAATGAACACTAAAAAAATAGCGAAGACTTAAGCTTCTTCAATAAAATTTCATTTACGTTGAAACTACATTCCATAAGAATTATCATGTTAACCGTCATAGCTGAGGGATTTCCCGCAAAAACAATAGACGGAACTGTTTGTGAATTGGAACTGGAAATATCATTATTACCGTGAAGATATTTGCTAAATTATCGATCTGAAGCTACAATATGTATCTATAAAGGATAACAATAATTGTAGAACGACTTTAAGCCACATATACATACATTAATTAACTAACGCTAATTAATAAATATATATATGCTAATATCAACCTAGCGTTACACACGTATTTAATGTGACTTAATTTTGAGTTTAATTTCCAGATTTCTCTTTGTTTCTGAAAAAATGACACGTACGGTTTCTTCTCGAAACTCCTCATTTTCATTAGTATCACATATTTAATCTAGGTGTTATTAGAACCACTTCTAATATGATATTTTTTGGTTTTGCACCATCAGCTAACAAAAAACGCCAGTTAATAATAAAAAAACAAAAAGAAAAAATAAGCCGTAAGCAAAATACTGTAATTTTAAAATATGTATGTGTTATACCAATGTTGGATATATATTTGTCGTACGTACATCAAATATAATATTTTGCGTAAATCCATATTTTTCAGTTACAATATTCTATCTTATCACTTATTTTATCTGTCCACTTCCCACTAATGTTTATTAATGCCTGATGAGGGCACAGCACCAAAACGTGCCATATTAAAGCAATATTTAATCCAAAAAAAAAAAAAACGAATGGGAAGAACTTTGCATTTTTCAAACTAATATCCTAGGCTCCATTTATTAAAACAATATGAATATGATTCATTCAGTGCGCCCTCTCTACTAACCATCACCGCCTAGTTTGAAAAGATATTAATTCTTTTCCATTTCCGGTGCCACTAAAAAATATTTGATCGTTTAAAACAATGGTTCGCTTGCATCCATGGATCCCCTCCCGCATGTATGTTAATATAAGGGAATATTTTGATCGGAAAATTTTCATGAATCAGCACAAATTGGAATTTCAATAGTTATTTGAATAAAGGATAATTATAAAATGACTATGCGGATTTTCCACGGAACTGGCTAGTTAGAAGTCGCCATGATTTCATTTTAAATGAGGCAGTCATGTATTATTATATAAAAAATTAATTAAAAATCATCATAAAATTCTGTGACGATTCCAAACAGGGTTTCGTATACCGATCTTCAACTGTTCCTAAGATATTGCGATTTTTGTGAAAATTCTGACATTTACATTGTTGTACGTAATTGATCAATATTCTGCCGTTCTAAAATTACCACGTACACTGTTTTAAAATTTTCGTTGTATCATACAGACTGTCTAAAAATAGTGACATATCAAAGAATTTTGAAAGCTGCAAATTTTTTTTTTTTTCAAATATTGTTTCAATATATTGTTGAGTGAAGTCGCGATGGAACAGATCCATAGGTCTCTCCAACCCTAATCTAATCTAATATGGTATCGGTGTAGAATTAGTACGCCGATATGCTGTAACATTCAAACAAAACAAAACAAACTCCATCAATATTTTCCATTATTTGGCTTATAAAGTGCACAATAATATGAAGGTACTACTCAACACTTACATGATTATTACGATAATATTATTGAAAAAGGTAAAAATTATTCGGCCATTTGAAAGCGTTAATAAATACAACGAGTAATCTAAAAGAAAACTATTGAAGATGTGTATGGGGAATGTTACAGCAAATCGGTGTAGAATTTAGTTCTACACCTAACAATATAAAAATACAGGTTGTTCTGTTTAAAAAAATAATTTTTGTACTACTGTCTATTTTATGTTTTAACCAACGTCATTGATGTATCATTACGAGTAAAGGCAATCTTCTGATTTGACTATTTTTAGTTTTATTTTTGCTATTGAAGAAAGAAGCAGTTTTCCCTTGTCTGATAGAAAAAAACGACAAGGAATGATTTCATGCACATTTCATGAATGTGATAGATAGTGATAGCCCTATTGTTGCTATGTACAATACTTAAATAGTGCACAGTTTCCGGTTTCCATTATGGCAGCTGTCAGGTATGAAATCTAACCTATGGCATCGTTAATTTGTGTATTTGGTTTACTATTAGTTATTTCTCGTCCGTTTTTCGCTTTCTTTCTACATTTTGCAAGAACAAAATGTTCCTTTTAGAATATAGAGCCTCCTGTAAAGTTTTCCATAGGTAAGTTATTTTGATTAAAGGGAATGTAAAATCTAATTTAAACTAATACTGAGAAACCGCGCGTGAGGTGTCGTGTTTATACTGTTTTTAATTTGACTCAGAAGTATCGATTGGATTCATATGGACAAAAATCGATGACGTAGGTTAAAACATAAAATAGACAGAGAGTGGCTCTTAAAATCCTTCGATATTTCATTAATTTTTAAACACCCTGTATGATACAATGGCGCTTTTAAGAAAGTACTTTTAAAATGGCAAACCTCCGGCACTAAAAGCAAGTGAAAATTAATCAATTAGTTGCAACAATATAAATGTAAAAATTTGCATAAGAAACGTATCTAATATCTTAGAAACAGTTGGAAATAGGTATAGGAAACCCTACTTGTAATCGTCATAGAGTTTTATGCCGAATTGAAAAATGTAAGAATATATAGAATAGAGTATTCCATTAAAAATAATCAAGTTCAGGGCAACCTCCGGTAAACTAGAATTTAAAGAAACTTGAAAATATTTTAAAAATAAACTACAGAAAAATGATTTTTTAAATCAAAGCAATATGTCTTATCCACTATTTAAAAGCACCATTTTCTTCAGTTAAAAATGGTATTAGTTCATAGAAAAAAAATTCGTGTTGACTAAAAGAAATAACTATTAACTGAAAGAAATAGGTCTTTTTAATCAGGGCGAATAAATATTTCTTTGATTTAAAGAACCCTTTTATCTGTGTAAATAACAAACTAGTGCAAATTTTTGAAACTGAGTTTTAAACATTACTCAAAAACGGTTATTTATAATGGTTTATTAGAATAATTTTTGTAATGAAAGCGCATCTTTAAAATTATTATTCGTTCTTTATTTTCTATTTTACAATATAGGACATTACCCCTAGTCGGTTTCAGCCAGATTGTTTGTTCCAGGATACTTTCCACTACCATCGATCTACTGTCTTGCCTGGATATGTCTGGACGTCTTATTCTGCACGGCTTCCATAATGCATCTGTGTACAATCAGTGTAGACAGGTACCTGTCGCTAAGGTATCCAATGAAGTTCGGACGAAATAAATCGAGAAGGAGGGTAACCCTCAAAATAGTATTCGTGTGGCTTCTCTCCATCGCTATGAGCTTACCTCTCAGCTTAATGTATTCCAAGGTAAGCACGTTTCGCACTTAACATACATACGTTACGTAGGCATGCTTGAAGCGTATCGAAACCCGAGTCAATTTTCACAGTTGTAGAGTTATTGTGACGTGAGGAAATTACCAACGCGATATTAATCCATTAAATGCAATGTACCACTCTTTCACTGCTTTTTATTACATAACTAATATAGAATTTCATAACATGACATATACAGATATCTTTCAAATATATACAGGCTGGCTCATTAGTGTGTGGAAGCTCGATATATCTGGCATTGTAAAAGTTATCAAAAAACAAATATAAGAAAGGTATAGGTATTCTTAAGCTTTATATTTTAAAATTAAGTACACATATACAGATTGTTTAATAACCACAGCGTAGAAAAAAAAAGTTTTGCATGCCTAATGAGTCGACCAAGGGACGAGACAGTTCAGCGTGTACATCGTGCGTGTCATTAAGTGTTCGACTGCAGGTTCATCCAATGCGGTGCACAATCTGATGAATTTAAACTAATACATACTAAGATTGATTTATTATCTTACTTAATATTGTTGTTTATCACATTTTGTAGTAGACAAGATACAGTGTTTTACACTGAGAAAACATTTAATAATCATATATAAAAATACAAAATACAAAAAGAGATCCTAAACACTGATACTAACAACAAGCAATCTAAGTTACTTGCGGTCTGCTTCATACCGGTAACTTATGAAGTTACTTATGATAATTAAACTGATGTAGTAAACCAAAGAATATATGCAGTTGCGGTAAGTAAAAGATTTGCTCATGTCAAGTAGATGTATTGCTATGAGTGGACTATTCTATAATGGTTATCACACCTTCATTATTAACCTCAATTAATGCAAGCTATTTGGATTACTTGTGATAAGGAAACAGTATCATTAATGCACGTTCACTAAATATACAATATACTTACCTTAAATTTGTTGTTCAACTTATAGCTAGTGCAGGAAACGAGGAAGTTTAGTGAATATTTAATATAAATTTAAATAAAAAGCAGTATTATTAATAATAGTTTCATTTTGTATAGGACAAACACAGTGACTACCTGATATGAATGAAAAATATTGGTTTCACTTTAACAACAGTTTTTTTTAACAATTTACAACGTAATGACTCATAAAATATATTCCTTAATAATGAAAAAAATAATCAAAGCAGTAATAAAAGATAAGGTAAACGGGGCGCCCTTGAAACGTTATTTAGTTATTGAAATTATTGAAATCTAAATAAATGACAAGAGAAATATGGCTTTGAAGTTACAACTAATAACAAACAAAGAAATAATATCCCTAGGCGGTAAACTTGCGGTTTCTGTTGGTTCTTTGCACTGAGCGTTGTCTCGGCGAGTTGATCCTCTGTCGGCGTACGTGGCGGTTATGTCCGGTGACCGCCTCGAAAACGGTTACTTCGTCGGAGTATCCCTAACTGCATATGGCACTTGCACTGTCGGATCACTAGCGACGGCATCCACACTTTAACTTCACCAGCGGGCGCAGATATCATCACAATGATGGGGAATTCAAATAGCCCACCACGTGGTTTAAAACTGCAATCTTGAAACATCCAATTGCTTTTAGGCTCAGTACTTCTTTCGCTGGGATTCTTTATACGGATGGGGCCTTGAGTTAACCCACCCGGTATTTTTAATATATTTGCGTTCCAACTGGCCTACAATGGCCGTACTCCCTGGCCATTCTTTTTGGACGACCTTTTCCCACGTCCGTAACTCTTACTTGACGCTAGCCTGCGCTTGCGCGCGTAGCAGTCTCGGGAACAATTTTATTGCTCCGCCGCATTAGCCAATCAGGAATAGTAAAACAATCACGGGGTGGCAGCAAAACTCAAATAATCATAGTTGTTACCTATTTAAGAAAATACATGAGTTTAATAGCGATCAGCATTGTTGTTACCTGTGCTGTAGTTAGATACAGTACCAGTAGTCACAAGTAATACTTTACTTACGACAAATTAGTCAGATACGCTGTGTAACAGTCGTTAATAAAAGCACTATTTACAGTAACAACTTGCATTCAGGAAACTAGGTTTAGTTGCAGGTATTAATTAACGAGAATAGTTCCAAGTAAAACTTTATCTATTGTAAATAATTTTTTATCAAGTAAACACTTTACTTAGCCCATTTTTCTCAGTGTATTAATGAATAAAAGTGTAAGGGGGTTAAAATTCTCTTTACATTAAATAGTAAATAGTCTGTAAAAATGCTAAAGTAGATTTTATAAGACTATTATTATAGGATTTACACAAATCAAATAGATCATTTTATTATCACAGCTTATATTAGATCCTGAATTTGAAATAATTACTGACCAAAATTTACCATCTATTGATAACATTATGAAAATATAGATAGATTATAGAGTATTTTTCCAACAAATCTAGATTTTAGGGATGATGTCTGTCTAAAAACAAACGGACTATAAACGTAATTCCAATGAAACACAATGTCACAATTGAAAATTTATCACATTAACTGACAGCGGAGATGGAGATACAGATTAGGCAATCGCAACCACAAACGCTAACTAATTTCTTATTGGCTCAAAACTAAAATGTCTATTTTATTATTGGGCGGAACAGTTGTGACGGACAAATTAATTTTAAAAATATATATTTTCAAGCTTTTTGTCTTAAAAATACTAATCTCTTACACAAAAGCCTGTAAATCCGTATTAATTTGAAACTCTTCTTTCGAATAAAAAAAATAAAATTGCTTCTTTTGCGATTTCTCCTTCTTAACAATTTCTTTTTATTCTTTTTTAAAACTTTTTAATATTTTTCAAAAATTTGACATAAATATAACCAAAATTCTTATTTTCTCTTTTTTTTTACATCAACAAACTCCCCACAACCAAACATTTTCAACACAGCCTCCCAAAACATTACTTTTCACTGCCGAAATTTGTCAATTTAACAATTTTGCCAAATTATTTGTTCGTGTTGTGAGATTCGTCTATATAATTAAAAAACTATCCACAGAAATCAAATTTCAAACATAAATCAAATTTTTATTAACTTCCAAAAGTAAAAACCAAATAGTTTACTTTTATTATTTATAATTATTATCACTTTAAAAAACAAGTAAAATAGAACACGCATGCATTACATGTTTTATTTTATAAATTCAATTCATGTTAAACAACATACAAATCACTTAAATAAGTTGGTTCTATCGACAAGCTTTAATTTTATTTTGACTTTTAAATAAAATTAATTATTTATTAGAGAAGGTTATTTGAATTTACGGCTTGTAATTAATGACTTATGTCATAATACAAACCGTTTCGGTAGAACTTAGCTATCTTTATCAATTGTTACAAAAAAATAATATTATATATCTACCTAACATGTAAATTGTGATGAATATTTGTGAACTGTAAACAACATGTTAAATTGTACTGGTTAAAAAAGTGTAGTAATTAGAAAAATTCATATTAACAACGTGAGTTGTTTCGTTAAAAAGTATATAACAATTACAAACATTTTAAAAATACATGTATGGCAAAATGGGAACAAAGCGAATGAAGTGTGACAAAATGACATATTTTAAAACTAACTTTTTTTTAATATCAATGTATGTGAGACAAACGCGATGTTATTTGCAAAAATAAATATAGAAATTGAAACAATGTAAATAAAATTAAAAGGAAAAATACAGGTATTGGTACGAAAGCTATAATAAAAGAGCACAGATTTCTGTTAAATTTGCTATGTCGATACAATCATTTACACAAGTCTTAATTATATAAGTATTTATTGTTGTGGAACGAGCATTTGATGTTATTTAAGTGTAAAGTTACTAGTTTTACTTTGATATATTTTAAAAATAATATGATATATAACAAGAAAAGGATATAAAATGTAACAGCAGACAGCCAGATGATGTCCAGCTGATGCAGGAAACCTCTGCATTTGACGAGTCCTTCAAGGCGTTTTCCTTCAGAATGTTCCTTCAGGAAGTAGAGATGAACATGAAATACCTACACATTGAAATTGAATATTAGAATTTAAATAGTATATTTTTATAACATATTTTGACAGATCAAAGTTGGATGTAAGTACAATTCAAATGATTTTTTTTTATAGTATACTTATTTTACTTAAATTAAATCTAATAGAACAGAAATAGAACAAAAAGACATGGAAAATTGCTGAATTTGGTTTCGAAATTTTAGGTGCGTACGAGATTGCATACTCTGTGTCCAGTAATTAATTCTAAGATTGTAAATTTGACATAGTAATAAGTATTGAAAATTTTTGAATGTATTTTTCTCATGATCTCAAGACCTACCTTCTTATAGTGAATGTAAGGTGATTCCAGAATTTTGCAATAATTATTTATTTTAATTTTGTGTAAACATTCCATAGTCCATTTGGTCACATGCGCATTCTCTTGTATTAAATACCATATAATCCCCTCACTTCGGTGAAATTAACAGACTCTCTGAGACAGTTTGTCCCTCTGTCGGAAGACAATCGCTATCAAAGTCTGGTTAGAAAATTCCAATTCAAAAGGATTCATTAGCAAGCCTCGTGAGAAACGGATGTGTCTCGGCTATTTTGATAAAATCCAATTTATTCTAAATTCCAACCTAAAAATGATTGTTAATTGTTAAAAAAAGTTTATCACTTTAATTTAATCCAAATTTATCGATAACGTTTGGATAATTTTCTCCAACGACGATTTTCCCGAGATATGTTCCTATCCTAACTGAGTCATTCAAATAAAAACCACCTTTGTTTGCACTTAAGTGTTTTCTTTATCGCACTAAATTGATCATAATTGAGGTACAAGAGTCTCTTGCGGATGATATCTTTAAAACTGGGCATCGTAAGCACGCATATTGAAATAGAGGACATTTTTGCGACAGTCTCCCATAGCATCTCCTCACATACTGAAGTAATAAAAGTGGGGAACTAGGTATTTCCTTACTACTTCTTCAACTGTAAATATTGTGTATATTCTATTATCCAAATCGTTTTGTACTATATTGTAATATTGTGGCACGTAACTCCTAATGAAACCACAGATAAATGCAGAAATATTGAGGCCAAAGTAATTTTCTTTAAAGTACGTCGAAAACCCAAAAAGAAAATGTATTCTCTAACGGAGTACAACCTGCTCTCTTTAGCGAATAGATTAATTTATTTATTATTATTATGTGCAATTTAGATCTCAATTACGTATTTTAGGAGAAAAAATAGTAGTAAAAAGCATTTTTGGAATATTAATTACTACATTATTTTTCATTTCAACTAAAGTGAAATTTATTAAATATAATGAAAATTACGTCATCTTTTTATATTGCGTAATTAAACTTCAAATTGAATGAAAATGAAAGAAAACTACCTAACTGCAAATTAACGTTATAAATTTCCAAATTGAAATAGCAAAAATGAGACCCAATTACTTGCAATTAAATTTAATTTGTAGAAGTTACGCTATCAATCCATTATTCTAAAACATCAAGATATTTAAATCTCCATGTTCAACCGCGGACAAATTAATTTTCCACAGCTTTATTCAAATCTGAATGTCAACCAGGCATTCACTGCGGAACTAGTTTAATGTGGCATGAGTTGAAAAGCTCATTAATATTACAATTTGCGTGTAGTTCGTTCCGGCGTCAATGTGAAACCTTCTCTCCGTATTCAATGATTGAGACAGGTTGCATAAGGCAGATGTTACGCTATAAAAATTCTCTGACAAAGATCTTTTATAAAAGATAGTTGACAAAGAACTTTTACAGTATAATGGGTTAGTTTTTATGAATGATACCCCAGTAGCCAATTATATGTATTTCATATTTCAGAAATACTTAGAAAATATTGAATCTTTATCGTATTAACATAATTTGTATAAAATATATTATAGAAAACATATTAGGAACACGTTTTACAAATATATATATGTTATGTAGCACTAATTATATTTTATTGCAAATGATTTCTCAATATACTTTTCTTAACTCTGCAAGAATATTCTGCTTTGTATTTCTGTAAATATTTATTTATATAAAAAAAAATAAAGGTTTAATTTTTGCTTTTGTGGATTTAGTGCGTAGAACTAATAAAATAAAATGGGTAAAATATGCATACATATTAAGTACCTATTTAAAATGATTAAATTAAATAATATATATCTAAAATTATGATTTAGTTAGTATCTAACTTGAGCGCTGTAACTTCTGTTACGTAAAAGGTAATTATATTACGTAGGAGCTATAAATAATTGCAGGGAGGTAACTGCTATAAGCATTCATTCGCACCAAATCAAAAAAGCAATAATATAATTCATAATCCAGAACGATATATACTTCTACTTTATCTAACTTTAGAATTAATTTTTTATTTTTTGATTTTAATTATTTCTTTGATTTACTATATTCACGAAAAATATTTATCAAATATATTTTTAAAAATATCTCTGGTATATTTGTGGCTGTTAGGGTAGGCGTCTTTTATAAAAGTTCTTTGTTAAAGAACTTTTATAGTGTAATATCCGCCCAAGACCATGAGACATATTAGATTAGAGCAAACAAAGATAAAAGCAATATATTTCGAAATAAACTGAACTTCCTGTGGGATATATGTATGTAATGTAGAGTTATGAACGGGTGAATATCTAGACTCGGTCTAAGTTTTCAATATGTTTGCCAAACATAATTATTCACTTACCAATTTTAATTTGTTGTTTGTCTTATTATTCATTGTTTGCGTTTCGCTTCGAAAGTTAATTTTGACTATATTTATTCAATTGTTTTGATATGACGTGTTTAAACTTGAAGTGGTTTTCATTTCAAGCGGAAACATATTGTTTAAAATATAATGAAATTAGTAACTTATAGAATGGAAAGCACAATTTATTTATACATCCAATCAGCAATCCCTTTCAATGGATTTTAACATAAAAAAGTATAGTATGTAGAAAATTTATAATATTAATAAGGAAACAAAATAGTGTTACTATTCTTTTATTTGGTTCATTCCCTAGCTCGGACAAACTGCCTACCGTATGCAATTAAGTATTCTTACCTGTAATATTATTTATAGTTCGTTCAAGTTCTGGGCCAATTTTGTACATACTTCTTGTAATTATTAATTGGCATTTACATTAACAAACATTTATTGAAATTTCTTTATAATTCACTTCTTATTTAATTGAAGTATGAAGTAGAAAACCTAGAAGTAGATTTTTATAGATACGTAACGTTAATAAGGTACAGTAAAACCCAAACATAGCCGCCACTAGAATCACTGTAAATGTAACTGTAATATGGAGGTGACTGTTACTAAGTAAGTTAAATAAAATGAAAAAGGAGGTTTATATTACATGTAACACTTGCCTTATACTTTTGAAAGAACTTTACGTCTGCCTTCTTTTCTATTGGGATACATACGCGGCATAAATTATGTCATTAAAAAGTATTTCCTCACTTTATGCGTGAAACGTAATAACTGTAAGTAGTCTTAATACTGTAATAAAATAATTACGACTGTTTAGAACTAAGTGGCGAAATACAGTATTACAACAAAAGAAATAGACACTTTCAATGTTTTATTAATCCGAAACTAATAACATTATTATGAATTCTTTTAAACTATTTTATAAAGCGATTCTTAAAGTTTACTTTGGGAACTCATAGTTGCTCAATATGGGCTCCTCCTGTCACACGCCACACATCAAGGCGATAGACTAGTTCATTCCAAACCCGGTGTAACATCTGCATCGACACTTTCCACAGCTCCCGTGATGCGTTGTTTTAACTCATCTAAATCATTAGGAAGCAGAGAGATGTAAACCAGGCCTTTCACAAATCCCCATAGAAAAAAATCGCATGGTGTAAGATCGGGGCTCCTTAGTGGCCACCGTACGAGAACGCGGTTGTCGGCTGTTGCACGGCCTATCCAGCACTGTGAAAGTGTTTCGTCCAGATAATTTCTAATGACACGGTGCCAGTGAGGAGATGCTCCATCCTGTTGGAAGATAAAGTTACCCTCGTCCTCATGCAGTTGAGGCATCAACCAATTGATCAACATTTGATGATATGTAGCTCTCCTTACTGTGTTTTCTTAAAAAAAGAAAGGGCCATACACCTTTGTGCGAGATACAGCACAGAACACATTCACTTTTGGAGAATTACGCAAATGCTCCACCAACACTCTCGGAGGTTCAATCCCCCATATTCGGACATTGTGTTTATTCACCTCGCCACTTATGTGGAACGTTGACTCGTCACTAAAATTATCCGCTCGCAAAACACATCTTCATTACGTTACAGCATTTCATTGCAGAAATCTTGACGTTTAAGCTTGTCATCTCCACGTAGATGCTGTACCAACTGCAATCTGTAAGCCGTCAGTTTTAGTCGTTTACGTAAGATTTTCCACACAGTTGGTTGCGGAATTTGTAGTTCCAAACTTGCACATGTTGTTGACTTTTGTGGACTTCGTTGGTAAACAGCACTTCGTCAACACGTTCCACTGTTTCTTCTGACACACGAGGTCTTCCCGGACTTTTGCCTTTACATGAACACCCTGTCGTTTCAAATTTATTGTACCAATCGTAAATCGACTGTCTAGTAGGTGGTGGTTTTGCAAAACGTGTTTGAAAATGTCGTTGAACAACAGTTACGGAGTTCGTTTTGGCAAATTCAAGCACGCAATATGCTTTCTCAGTAGAGTTTGCAGTCATCGTAGCTATTATGCTTGCGGAGTTCCTCAACCTAACAGCGTAAAATGCATATCGATATCACAAATAACTTTTGTTTTATACAATACCAAAGGTGTCTATTTCTTTTATAGTAACGCTGTATTGTAAAATTATTTTTCTTTTTTAAAAGGTTTAGTGAAATATTGGCTGGATGGACAATAAAACAGTTTTGTAAATGTTGTTTCGACTATTTTAATAAGTCTTTTTCAATTACTAAAAATAATTATAACAAGAAACTTTTTTTTTATATAACGAAAATTAATCGATTATGATAGTATTACCTTGGTTATTAATTGTTTTAAAGTTTTTCACAACATCGCGTTGTTATGGCAAATTACTAATAAGAACGTCACAACATATTAAAATTTTAATATAAATAAAATAAAATTGTATATGGGAAACAACAATAACTTATATAAGCTTACCAGTCCTTGAATTCAATTGGGAGATACCAATTGAATGAGGATATACCTGAGCACGGCTCAACAGCTCGGCTGTTGATACTATTATCAATGAGAAGCTTCTCAAACAAGGGCTTTACCTAAACTAATCAGTTTCTGAAATGTAGCTAATGAAAATAAATCACTGTTATTTATTCCATTCATGTAGAATATTAATTAATACCTAATGTAATTGAAATATTTAGAAATGAGTTAACCAAAGTAAGTCGGGAGAATGTGAAAAGCCAACATATAAGCAAAGGTACGTGTTTTTTTATTTCTCTTTATTTTAAATCGAATTTTTTTGTATTTATTTAAAATATGGGCCTGTTTTCTTTTTAAAAAATCGCATTTGTGCTTATGGGCAAATATCTATAAACAACGATACTTTCGGATAAGTTTACTGGAAATCGTCCTAGTTTAGCTTTGTGATGTAAATAAAATTAGTAAGTAGATAAATAAATATAAATAATAACCCACACGTTTAAAACAAATATTAAATTAGTTTCCTACTTTTCAATTCATGAGAGTTTATTGTTGCTACCAAACCTAACAAATCAACAAAGGAATTTGGTGCATTCCATTGTATAAAGTGGACAGAAAATCGAGTCGCATTTCCTGGATCGTCTAGGCAGACAAGGTTAGTAAATTAACCGCACAGTGCTCAAACGGTAGACGGTCCATGAAGAGAAGGAATTACGAAGGAGAATGACGCCAACCGCAACTTAGACAACTGGTCAATGGATTTTCCTTGCACGTGAATGAGGCATTCATTTTACTCAGGACTACGACAATCAATTGCGCGAATTGTCACTCGACGACTGTGTGAGAAGTAAAAGGTCGTGTTCAGTGACTTACGTGTCCGTAGAAATTGAATGGGAATAAGGATGGATTTCGGGGAGATATTTTCCAAATGAAGCACTAAGGCAGTTGCTCGAAACAATTATACTGACAAATCTAATTGACGACATAATTTAATCTGTTGTAACTTTTAACGAATCGAGAAATAATAATAGAGAAATAGAGCAATGGGAAATAAAAATGAATTCAGTAATTAGTTATATATCTATTTGTACATGCCCTGTTGGTACTAATTCAACAGTATAGGTAATATATTATATTCCAGTATGTTCGTTTGTATAATTAATATACAAAAACCATAATTGATAAAAATATGTACATAGTAGACTTGCTAATAATCTCAAATTGTTTTAGGATCAGGACTCGGTGCTGATAGACGGAGAGTGTCAAATTCCAGATCCACTGTACAAGTTCATTGGTTCCATTATATGTTTCTACATACCATTGATCGTTATGCTGCTAACGTATGCGCTGACCGTTCGACTTCTGGCCCAGCAGAGGCAGAATCTGGGCACACCTGATTGGTCAAGCGGATGGCTCGGCGGCCCCACATCGGCACTAGGTAATTAAAAAGTTTTGGTCTAAACACACACCGATCCCTGTAACGCGTCAACTTCTAATAAATCACAATAACACAAGGGAACGAAATACAAAGGCAGGTAATATTTATTTATCACGGCTGTTCATTAGCAGCTATTTGGCAAATGCCGTCTATTAAGATTGATGGCTTATGTAACAACAAAGACACATAAAAATGAATGAAGGGTAGCAAAAACGTTTTTTTTTTTTTTTGTACTGGTTATCGTAGTAAAAATGCGAAAAAGTAATTGTGAAAGCTATACCCAATGACTGATTTCGAATAATTCCAACAGCTATCGTCTGCCGAACTACATGAATCCTCGTACTCTGCTTCAGCATCTTCTAAATCGTAGAACGATTAAGGCTCGCCTTCAACTGCTATTTCAATAACGCGAGAACGATCTAAGTATGTCTTCAAATTCTAATGCTTCTATAGTTTCTACTGCCAAGATTATTTCCCGAACACTTGTATAAATCAGACTTCTTATTACATCGTACTATTCTATTTCACGGAGATTATTTTGCATTTTTATATTTTCTTTATAACTATATAACGGTATTCGCAGATAAACAATATTTGCTGGATTGATGTGGGCCATGTTAGTTACCGACGCTGTATACGATAAATTTAAGAAAAAGAAAATAGGATAATATCAAGAAAAACCCGCGTGTTCTGAAGGTCATAATGTTGGACTGTATGGGTTGTAAAATGACTCCAGAATCATTGATTTTTTTTTCGACGGAGACCACGTCTTCCACACTTTTTTTCCTTTAAAAAAATATGCGATATTCAGGTTAAGTCATCACAGAAAACACGATAAAATCTTGAAAGAAAAACACATTTATTATCCAGTAACTGTTATAACCGAGTATTAAATTGTTTCAACTAACTTATTTTCTTGAAATAACACCTTTTCGTGTATTACTTTTGTCAAAAAAAGTATACGTTTGTATTTGTAATGTAGTTGTGAAGCCTGTGACACCTTGTGATGACCAACGTGTCAACACTAAAAAAAAAACGTGTGGAAAACGTAGTGTCCGCCGAAAAATAAACACCCTAACGTGATTCTGGAGTCATTCTACATCCCATACTCTACACTCATGATCTTCAGAGCTCCCAGGCTGTTCTTAATATTACCCAAAAAATGATTTCTTACATATATATTGTACCGAGTGTTGTCTGCGCCAAGTCATTCAGATCGCGTTATCCCAGATAAAATAAAAATATCTGCAAGTGAGACGTATTGTCCACTAGTTAAATATCTCCAAAATTAACTACATTTAATGCAATAAAGTTATGACCTATTTTTCCTTCTGCCTGTTGCCGGGGATAATATACTCTAAACGTGCATAACTCTTCAAACGGTGCAAATCCATCATTTCTATTTTTCACTGTTTGAAAGTTATTTTAGATAAACGAAATTTTGGCCAAATTTCAAGGGCATTTTGCACCCCCTAAAGTTGAAGTTCTGTCTTTGAGTCTGCAAACTGACAAAGTTTCATCAAAACTTTCAAGTGACAGTTCGCGAGGTTCCTTTGTCAGTTTTATTGTGAAGTTCTTGGATGATGTTTTGTGTGGCTTACCTAGTCAGTATACCGATAACATATATCGTTATTCTAATAATTTTATTGGACATATAAAATTCACTGTAGAGAAGAGAAATAGTGAAAATAAAATACCTTTTCTAGATATCTTAGTCTTAAGAATATTACTATAGCTTACTCATTCGCGGAGGTACATAAAGTAAAAATCGAACTATTCCATAAATCAAAAAAATAATATTATACGACCATTAAAAAATACAATAATAAAAACACCTTACCCCAGTTTTCATAACAAGAATTTAATGAAAGTATAGGCATTAATAATTGATATATCTAGACGAGGCAGAAAAGTTCGATACTAGGGTTTAGTTCTGCAAGATTTCTAACATTGGAACTAGAGGTACACATTTTGGCAATTATCTCGGCCCAGCCTGGACCGTCGCATTTGTCGCTCCATCTGCCAAAACTCGCCGGTCGCCTCGCAACCCGTCATATTTACTTGTCGTCCTTCCAAAAGGATAACCTCTCTTTTTACGGCAAAACTTTTTTAACTTAAAAACTTTTTGATTTTTCTGAGCAGCGACAAATATCCATAATAGGAGTTGTAATAATTAATGCTGGCAAATATGTTGATTTAATAATTAAGTAGAATAGATAATTTATACAACATTCATAATTCAAAACAAACATATGAAGCACGTTTTATTATAAAACAATATATTTTTTGGTACGAAATTGATTTATATTTACTATTACAATCAAAAAGGTAAAATGAGGTATAAATAAGAACCTTGGATCAGAATTAGAATAGAAAGTGAGATGAGATGAATAAGTTTCAACAATAAAACATATTTTAAACCATAAACTTTGAAAAACATACCAACTTTGTCCTTAAAATTTTAAACACTATGAATTAATTCAACTCGAATCCCCCATTTTAAAAAGAAAATATTAGCTTTTGAATTCCATGCAACTTCGAATCACGACTTTCAGGAGAGACATTGAAATACATTTGATTAAGGACTAACAGTGAATAGATACAAAATTCATTCGGCCTAATAATTTTAAAAACTGAAAAACTATGAAAATTCAAATGTGTTTTTCATTAAATAATTTCAAAAATTTGTCTTTTCTTCGCAAAATAAAATTAGAGAGATTCTATACATACCTTTATTGCAATACACAAGGTGAGTTTTTTTATCTTGAGACAACGGAATATATCTAAAACACTGCTTCACATCAAAAAAAGATCTTCATAAGATTTGTTATAATATATTTTTTTGTATATTTCTTAAACGTTATGCCTGGCAAGTTAACCTTATAATTCAGGATCTCATTATATAATTTACTATCTGTATTTCGCAAATGATACTCTGTTATTTCTATAATGTGAGCAGACAACTTGTATAAATTAATTATGGAATTATGATTTCAATTACTTATTTTAAACTTGTTCGGTATCGAGTTGACATATAGTAGTCAAATGCTGTAAATGGTCACAAATGAATTCGGCGGGCCGTTCGCACCCCTAAATGGAAACAAAACGGGCATATTATTACATATATTGAAAAATGACAACATACGATTGCTTCATCAATATTAACAATGGTGAAAGCTTCTTTACTAAACTTAAAACTAAACTGAAAAATAGTACGCCTCTTTCACTTAGATCCAATGTTATCTATAAAATTCAAGGCAATAATTACAATGACAACAAAGTCTATATTGGCTAAACATGTAATCGGGTAAAACTAGGATTTTGAATCACCGTAGTGATGTGAATATTTAAGACATCTGGGCTGGTTTCGTGATAAATATTTAACTCTAATTTAAAGTAATTTTAAAGCTTTAACACTCGTACTACTTCAATGATCCATTTCATCGATTTATCTCACACTTTGAACTTTAATGAAATTAAAATCTACGTACTAAACCAAATTACAAAGCTAAATCTTCCTTAGAATTGGTATACACAAAAAAAGATCATTCAATGAACCTTAGCACTTTATGAAAGGCTAAATAATTACAATCATCTAACTGCCGTGCTTCACTTCAAGTAGGTACATATGACTATAGTGAATTCATATAATTGAATGTTTCTGCTAACAAATTTCTTGATTTATCATATAGTAACAAATGTAGAAACGGTCAGCTATCCAGTGGCGACTCGTGACAATATTGAGCGATGTGGCCACTCTTATTCCAATTTCCTACCCTCCCCCCCTCCCTTTATTACTTTTACAAAGTTCTGAATCACTTTAGCTCAACAATAATTTATTACCTTGTTTATTGCTAACTAAAATAATACCACACAGAAAAAAAAAACACTATAAACACCGACGATTGCACGCAAAGATATTGATCTGATGTTTATACTATTATCTACAACCAAGTTCGGCAAAGTGGCCACTTTTGTTTACATTTACCCACCTAACTAACGCAAAGCTATTGAGGTATTTTTGTGACTTTATATCGACGAAAACATATTACGACACAGAGCACATGAGTTATTTAAGCGTAGATTGTCGAGTAAAATATAATGGATATTCTAAGCGTATTTCTTACGAAAATAGAAGACTCAATTTTTATTTTCTTTGTTTGTTTACTTAAGCAAATGGTTTGTTTTTTTTTTACTAAAACACTATTATGATGCATTTTTTTTTAGAAATAACTCCCTTATTATATTTATTATTTCATTTTCATAATTTTTACCGTAAGAAAGATATGAACGGTAATTCATTTTGAAATATTTACACAGTTATTAATTTTCGCGCGATGTTATACTAGAATAATACTGGAATAAATACTTTATTAGCATAATTAATAAATATTAATATTTTTTAACAAAATTTTTATTGCGGTGAAGTGCTAAACCGAGGCCCATATGCCACCCTGCCGGGATAGTACAGTGTGAGCATTGACGTATACTGATGACGCGCCTAGGAATGCATATGATTGGAATCATGACTAACTACGTGTGACTCGATCTACCAACGGGCAGCGGGCCAAGATACGACTGGCCTTACTTCAATGCAATTTTTGCTTTCGTCCGACCACCCCTTCTTCCACTAGTTCCACTAACACTACCCGCTCTGGATAAATAAATACAAAGCGTATTTTGGGGCATTAAATTATAGAAATAGCAACGTTCGTTCTTTCGTATATATCGGTATTTTTACAAAAAATAAAACCTTTTTAATTATTAATTTGCGATTTGCAATGTTGAGCCATGGGCCCGTGGCTCTTTAGGAGAATCAGTTTGCATTATGTTTGCACCCATGGTGCAACTTCAGCTATCTCTCAGCATTCGCCAGGGAGTAAGGAAAACCATGATAAACCTTACTCTGAGAGAGACTGACAAGCAGTCCCAAATCGTTTCAACACCCGAAATTATTATTGTAGTTATCCTTCTGGGTTTGAAAGAGACAACTTCCACGTCCCTTCAATTGCGATAGTTGTGCCGCCTCGGCTTTGTACAGCTCGTAAAACTGTCTCTTCAGCAGCGGAAGGATGACCAACTTAATTAACTGAAATCAAAAAAAACCACAGCACTACCTATTCTAATATTTAACAGTACTGATAATCCTGGTAGTATTAGGTGGAGGCCAAACAAGAGTTCAACAAGTTAATCTTTGAATACCAAGCGATGTACTACCAGTCCGTCTTGTTCTTCATTGCATTATTCTTAATCATTCCTCTATAATTACATTTGTCATCCAAAATTTACTGTTGTTGCCTCGGCAGATTACCGGCGCCTTCTTTAACTGAAAATTTTAAAACAGCGAGGTTTATAAGCGTGGCCAGTAGCTAAAGGTTTCTTCGTCTCACTAATCATGATTTAGCCTATTTCTTGGCATGTTTCCTCCACCGCAATTTTTACCAGATATTCCTAGTGATTTAGATGGCAAAACTCGTTTGGATGCCAATAGAAACACTACGTTAAATTAAAATATAACACGCAGAAAATGTTCTTCCCAAGCGCATTTAACAAAGTTGAATGTTAAAAGTACCCATTCTCTAAACAAATGAAATTAACGTACGCCTTTAATCACCTAGAGAACGTAATAAAATTATAAATCCCCCAAATTAACGCTGGTTACGCTATCAGCATCGCAGTCGTGAACGCGAAAACGTTGTTTGCCCCAGGGAACAGATGCTTGTACCTTTTATGTAAACAAGTATGCGGCGGCTTTTATCACGCTCAATTTCGAATCGGCATTCCCACCTAATAAAACCGGCTTTCACGTGTCTATCAGGTTTTTTTTTTATACATTGTTAAGGGGAACAGATACTCCAGCGAACGCAACATTTTGAAGTGTTTTAAGTCATTTGCGGCTAATTAGAACAGTTGTTGGTTTCTCTTTGGGCTTGCACTATTATTATTGCTGGAAGCAAATTGATTTAAAGAAAGGTAGAACAAGATTTGAAATTAAATATCAAATAACCATAATCCAATCTTCTACCCTTGGCAAGAAAATACTAACTTGGCTGTGAGGATAAGGGCGTAGCTACCGCTATGGAGACTACAGGACACCCGAGCCGCAGGCCCTCTAACAAACGTAATTAAAAAACTGTAGTACTACATAATGAGTAACATTAAATTAAATAATAAAACGAAGGTTGATACTTCCTTTAAAAAATTCTAAGTTTATAAATACTGAAATGAATATTCTATATTGTATCCTCCTTCATATTAAATGATATCCTCCCCGTTATTTTAATGGTTTGCAATTTATTACAAGAACGATCAGATAACATACCTTGATGAAAGGTGCACAGCGGCCACTAATTGCATTACCAGCTTATGCGGCGGTCACTGACTAAGTGAGACTCTGATGTGTGGCTCCTTCTAAGGAGCAAAGGATCTGCAAAGGATTAACCACTGTACGGTATGAAATGGGAAAACATTGCGCAAATTAGCTGATTTAGGCATTTTTTATATTTTCGTTACATATTGACATTTATTGTGCTAGTGAATAACTCCTAGATATTAGGTAAAAATGTGGAAATATGTCACGCCTTTCTTCGGTACCAAAAAGCAAAAATCTCTAATTTCCCTCCCGAGTTTGACTTACTGTAGACCTCCTTTATGGTGACCTTACTAGCTGCAGTGAAGACGGAGTGGTTCACAGAGGTGGTAAAAAGGTGCCACTGTGGTTTAAGACACCTACTTCGCAAAAACCTAGAAACTACGGGCATGTTAAAGGAAAACCAGGAGAAATACACGAAATTGAAATACGGATAAGGCTTGTTTAGGTGTTGTATAATCGTGAATATCGGCAATAAGAAACGACAAAACTGTATGTTTACCACAATTCAATACGATAATTCAAAAGTTAAACATGAAAATTAAAATTACATGGAAATATTAAATAAATGTTCAAGTATTTAAAAAGAAGTATCCAAATTCAGATGTAGCATACTTACCTGGTGTAGGGGCTACCGTGATCACTAAGGCGGTTTCCCCAGGACGAGGCCCTTCCATTGCACTACGGTAGGGGCTGACCCCTGCGATTACCCCTAATGCGGGTAACTCGGAAGAAATTTTGTGCAAATATGACATGCCAGCGAAAGTAGCCAGGAATATTGTCAATATTCTACGGGACAAATTGATATATCTCAGAGCAGGTGGTTGACAGACTGGTATGGTCCTCTAGACTTGGCAGAATAGGGCTTTGCACCGGGATCCATTTAAGTGCCCTTCTTTTTAACTTATATACGGCTGTTTTTTCATAGAATATCTAATGTTCATATTAAAACTGTTCAGTATGCGGATGATTTTATATGATTGTTTCCGCTCAAAACTTAGACAGCTTATAAGAATACCCTTCTGAAAGCAATGGGAAGCTGCAACCAGTGGGTTTTTTCTCACGGTCTTTCTATTTCTTGTTCTCTTTTTCGAATATGTCTTTTTTTTTCGACATAGGCATGCCTGAAATCCAACTTTATGATTTTAGACCAAGAGTTAAGCTGCGCTAGTAAAATCAGTTGTGAAATATTTAGGTTCACATTGATCATAAACTTAGTTGGGCCAGTCACATTAATCAAATTGTACGTAAATGTGAACGCTATTTGAATATATTTACGTATGATTGCGAAAGTCAAATGGGGAGCTGACAGATTCGTGACAACATGCTTTTATAAAGCATGTATACGATCCCGCTTAGATTATGGAGCGATTTTCTTTGGGACTGGCGGCAATAGGCACCTAATATGGTTACAATAATTCAAAATAGGGCTTTGGCGTATATGTGTTGGGTGCCATGAAGTCCACACCGGTGGAAGCGTTATATGTAAAGACAGAGGAGCCACCATTAAAGTTGAGGTATCATTTCCTGGCAGGCGTAAATATGTCCTAAATTTGCAATCTGATGCTTCCGCCACATTGTACAGAACATACGGAGTCTGGTTTATATTGCTCGCATCCTCGTATTGGACCGCAAAAGAAACACCCTTTGTTGGTTACTGCACATCATTTGTATAACGCCGTTTAAGATTGCTTACCGCTCCATGAATCAAGTTGTCAGTTGAGAACTTTCCTCGACAGCCTTCAGCCCCGTCCCAATTACTTCCCCAACGTATGGCGGAGGTGCCGACAGTGAACAGTTCTTATTCACAAAGGTTCTATTTGAAAGTTTATCTCCGGCAGATCTTATTTATATAGATGCTTCGAAGTCAAATGATGAATGCGGGTGTGCCTTTTTGACGTACACTAACAAGCTTCAGCCAAACATTTAAATTGATAATAATGTTTGTTATCTATTTTCACGGCGAAGGCGATGGCTATTTTGGGGAAGCTCTACCAGTATCTAGACGGCAAAAACTGAAGAGCACTGATAATTATGAGTGACTTTCTAAGAGTGTTTTTGGAAGCTTTGAAAGGCAGTAGCAGCCACATAGATGCCATCCTGTGATATGGATATCATCACGTCTGTTTAACAAAGTTAGGCTTCAAACGTTATCGCAGTCAAGTTTTTTTGGATTAAAGGTCACTCCGGAATACAGTCCCAATGAACAGGTAGACCTTTGCAGAATCAGCTATCGATTTGCCATTGCTGCATCGAATAAAGTATACGGCAGGATGTTTTTGTGTGGCGCGCAAGCATTTTCTTGTGTGGAAATGGAAAAGCGGATGACACGTTACCTATCGTACAAGAATGACCAGTATGCCGTATTCATCCTTCATTTCATTTCTCTCGATGGCATCACCAGAAATGGTATCACGTTTTTGCTATATCGCATATTGCCGGTGAAAGTTTCGGCCATGGTATTTTTGCTGCTCAGCCTAAGAAATTGGGTTTATTGACGAGGCCTAAGGTGTGGATATGATGTTATATGTGGACTTAGATGACATATCCTTGCCTGGTGGACATCGGGAGCCCAGACTAGGAATTCATGAAGGAGTTTAAAAATGTCTCATTGCTACTTCCAATAATGTAAGTGACTTACTTGGTTCAACAAACTTTAAAGTGTTGAAGGTATCATTTAGATTTTAGAAGGGGCGGATTCTATTTAATAGCCTTCCGTCGTTTCCTATGTTTCTTTTTCGTGTGTGGGTTACCTTTTTCTGTTGGCCGATCTTGTTTGTCTTTATGAAGTCGTTCGATAGGCCCGAAGCGTGAAAAGGGTGTGCTTTGTTTATCCTTTTTTTTTTCAATTAGTTGTAGTTATTGTTGCCAATGGCTTAGATCCCGAAGGCATTATAAAAAAAATAAGAATGCTCAAATTTTTAATCAGATACTACAAAGAAACAATATAAATCGGCCAATCTCTAATAAGAAGAAAAGAAATTCTATTGACCCAGCTCTAATAATAAAAAAAGAATGCGTATCAATGTATAGACAATATGTTTACTTAAATAACACAATTGCAGCAGTACGTTCAAACAACAAAGTATTAGTAGTTAAAGTGTTGATTAACGTCGGTTAAACAAAAATATACAGAAAAGCGTAAGATATCTGGGTCTCAAATACTTCTATAAATGATCGTAACAATTTTATTGTATATGAACCAGGTATATAATGATGAAAATACATGAAATTTGAATTTTATCTATTGTAAAGAATGTGTAAATTTATATCTGTAATAAAAGCGAGCTATAACTAATTAAAATTGACAAGGTAGCAAGCAACACTACCCAGATTAAACACTGCTAACCTCACTAAGGGTTCTATAATTGAATTAAAATGATAAAGAATCTGAACCAAGAACTATTAATTTTGATAAATATGGAAATTTAATGTAATAACTAAAGAAATTTATTAAATAAAAAAACAAAAATACGCCTACTTAAGTTATCGTTGGGTTCGATGGGGGTAAGCCGACACCAGATTTCTAATGTAGTAAATTTTCCAATGTAGAGATGTTTGACAGAGCTTGCCGATGGTCTGCAGCTGAACATAAGCTACACTCAGACCCAAAACGTAACTGGTGTTAGCAATTTATTGGTAATTTCAATAAAGGCGGATATCTCCCTAAATAGCTTCTATTTAAATAAACTCCAAATCAAAGCTTTTTCAAAAGATGTACATGAAACGTTAATAATACTTATCGCAGATCAGCTACGGCCCACACGCGATCGAACCTCGATTGTTCTGAAAAATTCTAGTCGACTCCCAGGAGAGTACTACCCCGTAGGAGGGGCAGTAGCCTACCACAAACACCTACGCTGATTAGAGAATTGACCAACAGATAACGCGACTAGTACCGCTACGAGAAATAATTCAATATAACGATATATTATCCTTCGTTGAGATGAAACGTACAAATGTGTTTAATTTGATCTGTATAACGTAGGACAAAATTTAGCAACTCTGCGAATATGTGAGCTTTTATATGAATAGTCAAGTAATAAAAGGGTATCTGACGATATAATATCAGTTTTGAAGGTGTATCCTTAAAAAAGAAAAATACGTATTGATGTTATATACTTTAATTAATTAATAATATATTTTTTTACAAATAACGTCAATTTATAAGTGACAAAAGTTTAGCAACTATATATTTCTTTCAATGAAAATAATTCTAATTATTTTATTAATAATTAATATTTTGAGGCATACCCTTGTTTTTTGGTAACAGCTGCGCGCCTCGAGGCATAGATTCTATCAAATTTGCGATTTGAAATCAATTTGTTGCCATTCCGTTGATATGCCTCAAAAGTTTTCAGCGGGGTTATTATACTTTTGTTGTTTTCTAGTCTTCGCTTTACAATCTCCCACAAATTCTCAATAGGGTTGAGATCTGGAGATTGATTGGCCAAGAAATAACACTAAGTCCTTGCTCAGTTAACACTCTTAATGACCTACAGTATCTTAGGATGTTATCGTGCTGAAAATTGCTCGAATGCATATTCCATCAGCAATGGCACGTTATGCCTTTAATATATTTCTATAATACCTTCTCCATAATACCTTGATGCGATGTCGGGGGCCCATGCCCACTACCAGAAAGCACCCCCGGCTCACATTACCACTCCGTGCTTTACATTTCTGACAATATTTTGGATTTAAATTCTTTCTTGTATGGACGCCGTTAATAAGCAATTCGTCAGTGGCCATATATTTAAATTTTGATTCGTCGCTAACTAGGACTGTTTTCCACTGTTGTATAGACATGAGGCGTGCTCCTTCGGCAAACGCAGTCTTGTGTCTCTTGTTTTTGTTTTGATAACAAAGGTTTTCGGGGCTGGTTCGGCTATGGAGTCACCTCCACTAGATGTCTTCGGATGGTGCGGTGTGCTCACACGGTACTTAAGAAGTTTTTATTTTTTGTGCAGGTTGTCCATGTTTTTATCTTGCACTGAGAAGAATTAATTTTCTATATCACTGTTTTTTCGCGTCGTCCAGAGCGAACTTTAGTGCCACTGTACCTCAACTTGATATCTTTGTATCATTCGTGATACACGACTTGGGTAATTAAAATGTTACTTAAAGTTGCTTGTGACATCTTTTTCGTATTGCTCAACGATTTTCAGTTTTTAAATCCATTGAATAACACTTTTCCGTGGCCATAGTCGCTAGGAATATTTACAAATTTGTCACGTCCCGTATCAACCTATCCCTACTAATGAATGAATCAGCAACAAGCATAAAATATGTGATATCGGACTTCCAGTTGAGCAACAGATGTGGTTGCTTACTTTTGTACCTAAATTTTCGGTTTTCTATTCTAGGAATAGATCAAGTTTCTGAATTAGACAAAATGTGAAGATTCATATTGAAATTAATAACACGTCTGTGTAATATGCA